>JAJJWX010000160.1:600000-818110 GCA_023529315.1 Papaver bracteatum
GTTAGTAGCAATGACGATATTGACTAGTGTTGGTGATGTCTGAGGTTTGTTGCGGTAATATGGAGCTGAGTTAAGATGAAAGGTTGAAACGCTGCTACCATTACATCAGAGAGTTTACTGGAAGTAATGATGGCATTGAGTGGTGTTGCTGTGGCTTAGGGAAGGAGTTGGAGCTCTAGAGACGATGAAGTCAGGGCTGCAGCTACGAGTTTGAAGCTGTAATGGTCGATGCTCGTTGCTGTTGCATGGCGGATGAGTACGGAGTAAGAAGGTGATCGACAGTGGCTGGAAATGGTAAAAGCTCGAGCTTGAAAACTATAGCTGAGATGGAGCTCGAGGACACTTGAGTGAAATTAATAATGATAATGAGCTGGTGAATGAAAGGAGGAGGTACAGCGAGATTGAAACATGACGGATGATGGAAGCAATGAAGCTGCTGCTGTTGATCGAATGCAGAGTTGCAGCTGGATGGAATAGAGCTCGAGAAACCAAAACGAATAGGTGATGGAGCTGTAGTGACGACGATGCCAGTGTAGTGCATGAAACAACAATGGTTGTTTAATGAAGTCTTGAGCTCGAAGGACATGACGAATATGGCTATCACTGATGGTGCACTTGTTGTGGTGGACTGTATTGAGGGTATTTGCTTCCAAACCGAGACTGTCCTTCGACAATCTTTTGGAGAAAGGATCAGGCCTGTGTTGACTGTCAACAAGATGGACATATGTTTCCTAGAGCTACAGATTGATGGAGAAGAGGCTT
The DNA here is from genome assembly GCA_023529315.1 of Papaver bracteatum. Classification (NCBI taxonomy): domain Eukaryota; kingdom Viridiplantae; phylum Streptophyta; class Magnoliopsida; order Ranunculales; family Papaveraceae; genus Papaver; species Papaver bracteatum. The sequence continues at coordinate 600,763 of JAJJWX010000160.1, forward strand.
ATCATACTTTCTCCAGAGTTATTGAGAATGCTAATGTTATCATGGCCACGTAAGAAGACCCACTCCTCGGTGATGTCCAGGTTTACCCTGAAAAAGGAACAGTCGCCTTCTTTGCTAGTTTGCTTTCACTCTAACCAATTTCGCAAACATGTATGCTTCTAAGTTCGGTGTTGAACACAGTAAGATGATGGAGAGGCTTTGGGATCATTGCCACTTGCATGAATGACCAAAAGGACGGGTTGGGGTTTGTGGCATCGGTGATGGGAATGATGTGACACGGTGGTGTTGTGAGCTCGAGTCTGCCATGTAAGCTAGGAAGATGATATGGTTATCAATGAGAAATGGAGTTCGAGTAGGAGAAACAAGAATCCAGGGAGAAGTTGGCCGTGAAAGAAGAGGAATAAAATTTACCCTGACAGGTCATTTACAGGCAAAGGATTAAATGGGCTGGGCTTCCTAGTCATGTATGCGATTCCAGTAGCTGTGCAGTACACGGCCAGCCCTTTGGATAATCAGGGTGCAGTTCAAGTTTCGGCAGAGTTTGAAATTTAGTTTGCACGAGGCGTTATGCACGGGACACAATTCTTAAGGAGGTGCACTTTTTATTAGGTTTCCTAGTTTTCTTAAAGAAGAGGTTACAAAACACTATATATAGGGAAGCCTAGGCACAATTATAAGAATTTTTTTATCTTCTACTTTTGTTTCTAGGGTTTACAACATGATAGGCTTTCTCTTTCTTCTTGTTATGAACTCCATTAACATGAGTACTTAAATCTTATTATTGGTTATGGAATAGTTGGATTTCACAAAGCATGATTCTTTGATTCAATAAATTAGTTTTGTCTCCATATTTTATCGATTATGATTCACATTAGGGTTTGTTATACGTAAAAGTGATAGATTCCTGATTGCAAGTAGCATAAATATGATTATAGTTTGTAGTGATATATTCTTATGATCATATGTGAATTATAACCTTTGTTAAATTGGATTAGTGCGTTTTCCACGTTCGATTGCTTTGATTGGCCTGATTTCATAGAACTTAATGCATCTTGGGAATTAAACTTAATTAGTGCTTTTACACGTTAGGTTGTTCTTTTAGATAGAACTCATACTCGCATCTTTTAATGTGTTTGTTGATAATAAAAGGGAATTAGCGGGATATTCTTGCGATCAAGATATTCTAGGGCTTTTGATAAAAGTTGAGATTAAATATCAATTCTACTTATTGCTTTGAAAACATATTTGTGAATGAAGATGAATCCTTAACCAATATTCTCAATACTTTGATTTGTTTACTTTTTATTATTTTTCTTTTCTTTTATTTTAGTATATAAAAATTAGAAAAATACCCGGTGTTTTATATAAGGAACCGAAAATATATTGACAACCTAGACCTCTCTGTGGGATCGATCCTTTCTTGCCCTTTCTATATTTATATTTTGAGTAGTAAGAAAGTGTAAATTATTTTTGACGCATACGACAGCGATCAGTCGGCTATGCTTTTGAAGAAGATGCCTACAAAGTGCACGGATCCCGGTGGTTTTACGGTGCCAATTACTATTGGTAAGAAAAGGTTTGAACATGCTTTACTTGACTTGGGAGCTTCCATTAGTGTGATTTCGGCCGATATATATGACTCCTTGAATCTTGGACCATTGAAAGAGATAAGAGTTATTATCCAATTAGCAAACAAGTCTAACATTTATCCAAAGGGACTTGTAGAAGACGTTCTAGTGCAAGTGAATGAGTTAATTTTTCCGGTGGATTTCTTTGTGGTGGATATGGACAACAATGAGAATCGTTCGTCTACTTCTCTACTTCTTGGGAGGCCATTTATGAAGACCGCAAAGACGAAGATTGATGTGGACAAGGGTACACTCACTATGGAATTCGACAAGGAAGTAATACACTTTAACATATTCGAAGCCATGCGCTACCCAAGTGATGTGCATTCCGCTTACTCCATTGATGTGGTTGGTTCATTAGCGCAACAAATGGTGGAATTAAATCAAGAGGACGAACTTGATGTGGTGTTGCAAAAGAGCATTGAATTGGACGTCCACGGCTTGTCTAACTTGGATGTTGAAATTTCCACGGAATTGGTGGAGACATGTGGTGCTTTGACGGCATTACAAGAAGCTAAGGGTAATGTTTCATATATTTCTTTACCCGTGAATGCTGAATTACTTGTACCATCTATTATGAAGGCTCCTAAACTAGAGTTGAAGACACTTCCGGACCATTTGAAGTATGTGTTTTTGGGAGATGGAGATGAGCTTCCGGTGATTATTTCAAAGAACCTCACACCGGTACAAGAAGACCGTTTGCTTAGAGTCTTGAAAGAGAATAAAACGGCTATTGGTTGGACAATTGCGGACATCAAAGGCATTAGTCCATCCATGTGCATGCATAAGATTCTAATGGAAGAGAATGTGAAGCCGTTACGTGATGCTCAATGTAGGCTTAATCCTCCCATGATGGAGGTTATGAAGAAAGAGATACTCAAATTGCTAAGTGCGGGGATAATTTACCCAATATCCGATAGTAAGTGGGTTAGTCCGGTACAAGTGGTTCCAAAGAAGTCCGGTGTTACGGTTGTTCGAAATCAAGACGATGAACTTTTTCATACAAGAGTTCAAACCGGTTGGAGAGTGTGCATTGACTATAGAAAGCTTAATTACGCAACCCGGAAGGATCACTTTCCTTTACCTTTCATTGATCAAATGTTGGAGCGGTTAGCGGGGCATTTGTATTATTGTTTCTTGGACGGTTATTCGGGATACAACCAAATTGTGATTGCACCGGAAGACCAAGAGAAGACTACTTTCACTTGTCCGTTTGGAACGTTTGCATATAGACGGATGCCGTTTGGTCTTTGCAATGCACCGGATACTTTCCAAAGATGCATGGTAAGTATATTCTCGGATTACGTAGAGCGCATCATTGAGGTATTTATGGACGACTTTAGTTTTTATGGCAATTCTTTTGATAGTTGTTTACACAACCTTGAACTAGTTCTTAAACGATGCATAGACACATACCTTGTCCTTAATTGGGAGAAATGTCATTTTATGGTAAACCATGGCATAGTACTTGGTCACATTGTGTCCTCTCGAGGGCTCGAAGTGGACAAGTCAAAAGTATATTTAATAAGAAACTTACAATATCCCACTTCGGTGATGGAGGTTCATTCATTTCTTGGCCATGCAGGTTTCTATAGGCTGTTTATCAAGGATTTCTCCAAAATCTCCATGCCGATGTGCAAGTTACTACAAAAGAAGGTACCTTTTGACTTCAAAAAGGAATGCAAGGATGCTTTTGATAAATTAAAGGCAATGTTGACTAGTGCGCCGATTATCAAGTCACCGGATTGGAATCTTCCATTTGAACTAATGTGTGATGCTAGTGATTATGCGGTTGGAGCCGTTTTGGGTCAAAGAGTGGACAAGTTGTCCCATGTTATCTATTATGCATCTAGGACCCTCAATGATGCACAAATCAACTATTCTACCACGGAAAAGGAATTATTGGCTATAGTGTTTGCATTGGAAAAATTTTGATCATACTTGGTGGATACAAAGGTTATTGTGTATTCCGATCATGCCGCACTTAAATACTTACTAAAGAAGAAAGAAGCTAAGCCAATACTAATCCGGTGGATCCTATTACTATAAGAGTTCGACATAGAAATTCGAGATAAGAAAGGTGTGGAGAATACCGTTGCGGATCATCTTAGTAGACTTGTTATGTCTCACGAAGAACTTCCATTACAAGACCACTTTCCGGACGAACAACTTTTCTCCTTGGAAGAATCAACACCTTAGTACGCGGATATAGTGAATTACTTGGTGACAAGGAAGGTACCTAGTACAATGTCCAACTTCCAAAAGATGAAACTTAAGAAGATAGCGAAGCAATATGTGTGGGATGAACCATACTTATGGAAATATGGCGTTGATCAAATAATACGAAAGTGCGTACCTAACTCTGAATTTCAATCCATTCTCTCCTTTTGTCATACTTTTGCTTGTGGTGGCCATTTTGGTTCTAAACGTACCGCTCTCAAAGTTCTTGAGAGTGGATTTTATTGGCCCACCTTGTTTGAAGATTCATATGTTTTTTGTAAATCGTGTGATAGATGTCAAAGAACGGGCAATATAGGTGCTCGAAATCAAATGCCACTCACACCAATTCTCGTCGTAGAGATTTTTGATGTGTGGGGAATTGATTTCATGGGCCCTTTTGTCAATTCGAGTGGAAACTTTTATATACTTCTTGCCGTAGATTATGTTTCAAAATGGGTGGAATCTAGAGCCACCAAAACTAATGATTCTCAAGTTGTTTGTGATTTTGTAAGAGAAAACATATTCACTAGGCACGGCATACCAAGAGTGGTGATAAGCGATGGGGGCTCTCATTGCAAGAAGTCTTTTCACACTCTCCTCAATAAGTACAACATAACACACAAGATTGGTACGCCTTACCATCCACAAACTAGTGGACAAGCGGAAATTTCAAATCGTGAGATCAAGTCCATTCTTGAGAAAACGGTGAATACGACAAGGAAAGATTGGAGGTTTAAGATTAGTGATGCACTTTGGGTGTATAGAACGGCGTACAAGACACAGATTGGTATGTCTCCATATCGGTTGGTTTATGGCAAAGCTTGTCATCTTCCGGTTGAACTTGAACATAAGGCTTATTGGGCAATAAAGAAATTCAACATGGAGTATGATGAAGCGGGGAAGCAAAGAAAGTTACAACTAAATGAGCTAGAGGAGATACGTAATGATGCTTACGAGAGTGCCCGGATTTACAAGGAAAAGACCAAGATTTTTCATGACAAGATGATTTCTCGGAAAAGTTTTGTTGTGGGGCAAAAAGTACTTTTATTTCATTCTCGCCTTAAACTATGTCCTGGAAAATTAAGGTCCCGTTGGATTTGACCATATGTTGTTACTAATGTTTTTCCTTATGGTGCAGTTGAAATTACTAGTCTTAGAGACAACTCGGTTTCCAAAGTCAACGGCCATAAATTGAAGCCATACTATGAGAACATCGCCTATGTGAATGTGGATGAACTTCCATTTTAAGATTTTCTCCCTCTGGAGGAGTAATACGAAGCAAGAGCTATGTCGGGCCGTCGACTTTAAAACAAGCGCTAAGTGGGAGGCAACCCACCGGTTTTGTATCTCTTATCCTTTTGTTTTTATTTTCTTTGAGTTTCGTTTGTTTATTTTTCTTGTTCCATATCATATTAAGATTTCCCACCTTGACTTTACTTGGACGATTCAATTACATTGAGGACAATGTAAGGTTTAAGTGTGGGGGAGCGGTTAAGCATATTTAAAAAAAAAAAAAATTTGCATAAAACTTCCAACTTTTAGAGTCACTAGCATACTTCTAGGTATGTTTACATAGAGAATTTTGACCGACATAAAATGAACTTGGAAGTGTTAGGGAACTACGTTGGATTTCTTACTTGTTATAGTGTTAAATAATGGATTTAATCATGCCGGTGATGCAAATTAGGAGCAAAGAAGAATGCATTATTAGAGTTGCTGATCAATCATTAGTGGACACTACCCGTTTTTATATCATGTGAGGCACCGACCAAAAATTCTTCCTTGACTAAAGAGCTTCTTTTGAGTGTGTGTCACCATACGTTAATTCCGGGTAGAATGGTGAGCTACCCAACTTCACACCAATTTTCAGCACTATTTTTGATCTCTTGAGTGCTAATTTTTGTCAATCATAAGGGTGACGTCTATGATGAAAGCCTCCTTCTTGTAGTTCGATTTGCAGTTAGCACCATTCTCTCTCGACAACAACGGGTCCATAGAAACACCACAATCATCAACAACAAGGGAGCGACATCAAAATCTACAAGGAAAGTTGAAAAGGTTCAAGGTTTGCAAGCAACAATGGAACAAGAAAAAGAGAAAATTTCATATTCAAGTAAGCAACATACAATGAGCAGAGTTTTACATTTATGTTGAAGAATTACAATACAATGAGGTAATTCTATATTCAAGTATGAAGACTTATTTACAATAGCGAAGAAAAGTAAAAGGTGGGAATTATTGAAGTTTTTTTGATTTCGAGGCGATACAAGTTGTGAAGAATCAAGCGGTAAAGTACTTTTCCACGACCATGGTTGTTTTATTTTTCAATTTGTTTTGTATTTAGTTTCTCTTGTCTTAAAAAAAAAAAGTATAAAAAAAAAAGTATGAAAAAAAAAATGAAAAAAAAAAATGAAAAATGAAAAAGAAAAGAAGAAAAAAAAAATTGAAAAAATATGAGACAAGAGAAATATCTATTATTGTTTTGTTTTGAATAAGCCGTGGGGAAGGAAAATCTATAAGGAAGTTTCAAGCGACAATGATTTTAAGGAAAAAGGTTACAAATTGTCAAGGATTTATGAAGTTCGAAAGTTTATCATCAATAGTTGAAGCCGAAGACCAAGAAGATGAAGACGAGGAGAGGAAGACATTTCTATTGGATTCCGTGAGAGTGGTGTTATCATAATTGGCAATCGTATGTGAAGGTAAGTAAGTAATCGCATCCTCGATAATAGTGGTTGACTTCCTTTCTTAGAGATCGTTAGAAAAAAATGTTTTTCAAAATGTTAAAAGATGTGGGTTTTTCAAAATTTCGGAAGTTGTCCTTCCCACCATTCAATGGCTTGCAGGAATTCTCTCTTAATTCTTACCTGCACACATGTGAGACCCATAAAAAAGCCGTCTTTTTGAGTGCAATTATCATAAAATCCTATTTTGGTAAGGCAGAAGTCGAGGCGAAATGCTTATTGATCGTTTCTCAAACACGCGTTCTCTCATTATGGTGTGGTTATTTCTCACTCAACATTTAAGAATGAGAATATGTTCTTTAGTATTTCTAACTTCTTATTACTAGCATGCAGAAATTCTGCGTCCTCATAACTCTTTGGATGCTTGGGACGCTAGAACGCTTTGAAGTTGTGAGTTTTATTTTGATTTGCTCGAGGACTAGCAAAGTCTAAGTGTGGGTGAATTTGATAGGTGTAGAATACACCGTATTTACTATCTAGTAGTTTATGCTTTCTTTGCTATTTTTCTTGTAAATTATGTATTTTACGTGTGTTTTTGAGTTATTAGGTACTCTGGAGTCGCACGGAGGAAAAGAAGAAAAAATCACCAAATTTGAGCAAAAATGGAAAATCTGTCATTTCAGGGGAGAACACTATCTGGAGTCCAGTCATATGTTAAGGGGAAACTTACTTTTGGAAGAATTATAAAAGGAAGTCTAGCTGTGGTTAAAGGGTTTTCATTTAAGGTGTCCCTTATCATTATGAATGGGTGTAAATAACGGGTGCAAAGATCTTTGGGGTGTCTAAATCCAGACCCATCTCTAATACCCTAACCCTAAGTCAAAGAGGCATTTCTCCCCCAAATCATTGCAGCTGAAATCAAGAGCAGCTGTGACTGCTGTGTCCGAGAGAAATTGAGAAGAGATTCAGGCGAAATTGAAGCTCCCTGAAGAAGTATGGCTCGAGAACTAAAGTGGGTTTGATTTGGTGAAGCCGTCGATGTTGATTCGAGCAAAACAGAGAGACGAGCTAGGGGTTGAAGCTGTTATTCAGAGAATTTGAAGATGGACAGTGACAAGTTGGATGAGATACCATGGGGCTGCAGTGCTGTTGCTATGGATGGACTCATGATGAAGATGATAGGGTTTTGCTGCGATTTGAAGAATTGAAATCAAATCGAGGGTTCGGAGATTTGATGGTCGAGTTGATCTCTGAGATGAACAGGGTTTTGAAGAAGAACTGGAATCAGTTGATGTTGCTACTGATACTATTGATGGGTATGATCCAGATTTGGTTGTCGTAGCAAGAATTCTGCAAGAAAGGGGATTTGGTAAAATTGAGACATTGCTGCTGTTCAGGGTTCAGAGAAGGATTTGTTGAAATTATGAGATGAGCCCTGAGATGGATACAATAAAGGGTTCGAGATTGAATTGGATTATGGGCTCGATTTAATGTTGATTTTTCAGGGTTTGATGAATTGATAAAAGAAAGGAATATGGATTGTTGTTGGTGGTATGAGTTATTGTTTGAGAGTGTTAGATGCTGGTGGTGCTGCTGTTACAGGAAATGTTGGAATGAAGCTTGAACTGAATTAGATGAATGTTAGGTGTGTAACAGGTGAAGAAAAGTGAGGCCTGAATTTGGCCGGGAAGTCCTGTAATTAAACAGAACTCGGCCGGTTTTCTACTCCGGCGAGTCAACTCGTTGCTGCCGATGACTGATCCAACACAACCCAGTTAGACTGAGTTAGACAGCTGAGTGAGCTGACTCGGTGTCTGATTGCTCCCTTCTTTGACCCGCTGACTGACGGTTGACCTGTTTGATCGTTAGTCCTAACGGTGGACTGACGGAATATTCCCTCAACGGGCATAGAATCTCAGGTGGACGACGGTGACGAATTCCGGCCAACTTCCGGCCAAAAACCAAGTTTTCCGGTGAGCCAAAATTACAGAATTTCGGGTGGACTTCTCTCATGTGTCTGAAGACTTAGAATTGGGAATTGGATGAAAACTTGGAAGTTTTGGAGAATTGGACTTGAAATTGAAATATGGATCAAATTGGGAAAGTGGTGTTCTTATGGAATGTGGATTCTTTTCCTACAAAGATATGGAGAGTATTGAAGCCTATAAATAAAGGAGTTCCCTACAACTTTTACATACACATCTACTTTGGATAAGGAGTTAAAGCGCACAAGGATTGGAGGAAGGAGCAACCATCATCTTTTCAATAAGTTTTTCTTTCTTTCTTCCTTAATTATTATTATTATTGTGTGAACTCCAAACTACGAGTAGCTAATTTTCTTATTGATTGAGCATGAATTCCTAGTTCTTAATATATGATTTGAGTTTTTGTTTCAATTCTACTTTGAAGTTTTTCATATGATTATCGTTTGTTTTTACTAATATTAATGTTTATGAGATTGATAGGTTGTTTAGAGTGCACGCTAAATTGATTTGTTAATTTAATCTAAAGCTAGTGAAAGTTAGGGGATAAGTAATCGTTTCTTGACTATTTACATAAGTAGAAAATACAAGACCTTGCGGAGGGATTCCGTGGAGCAATTGTGTGTGAAAACAACATTAGCAAGTGGACCTTGATCAAAGAGTCTAACTACTAATATCAACCTAATAAATTCATAAATCTTAATACGTTTAACTAAATTACATCTTGAGTGATCTACTGCTAGGTGGTTTGGTGAATATAATCCGGTAGTCGAGAACTTCCGTATCCGGTGATATAAGGGATTTAGAGGTTAGCACTGATCTAGCTGCTATACCTACGGACGGTGATAATCCATGACTAATAAAAAGTGGAAAAGAACATAACTTTAATCATTGTTTTGCAGCGAAGAAGGATTCCTTGATCTATTCTCTCTTATTAATTTCAACTTACACTCTTGATTTCCTTATTTACTTTCTTTTGTTTTTAAATTCTTAAACCAATACCCTCCCCCCCCTTTTTGTGACAATTTTACAACTAAGAATCACTTGCTCCTCGTCGGAACGATCTTGACTGCCCTATATTACTTGTTAATTAGGTAGTAAAATAATAATTAATTTGTTGTGATTACGACACGCATCAGTAGTTGACCCCTGTTTTTTTCAATTGGTATCAGAGCAGGAAAACACATTAAAGACCTCATAAGTCTGTGTTTGTAGTAATCTGAATATGGACGATTTTGTCTCTAAAAATGCATCACCAGAAATGGATAAACTCAACTTAGAGTGTGTTATAGAAACCATCGATATGGTTGAGAATCCTAATTTAAAAAATTTATTCAATAATCTTTGTCTTGAAAAACATCGATTGATAAGAAAAAATGATGAACTTTATTGCTATATAAAAGAAATATGATCTCTGAGAGCGTTCTGTAGAGGTTGTTGATCTCCAAAAGAAGTTGGATGAACAAATACAGATCAACTCTGATCTTGTTGCAGAAATTACAAAACCTAAGGATTTAAAATCTGTAAAGTCATCTTCAATAGATTTGAGTAACTCCTCTAATTCTTCGTTGAAGAATTGTCATATGTCAGGTGATAAGCAAGGCTTAGGCTTTGTGAAAACTGAAGGTGCTTAGAACTCTTCAAACAAGAGTAAAGATGTTGGTACATGTTTGTTATGTGGTCTTATGATCACTTTCAAAATGTATGTTTGGCTTTTAGAAAAAGATTAAATGTTGCACATAATCTTCATAAGAATAATGTACAACTTTTGCATGTTCTTAAAAGATATTAAATACTAACAAGAAACCCTAATATGGTCAGTAGTGCTATTATGGGATCTTTTGCTCTGAAATCAACACCACCCATTCAATGGTTTCTTGATAGTGGATGTAGCAGGCATATGACTGGAGTTCTCTCGTGGTTTATTAACACAACCGACTTTGATGGTGGACCGGTAACATTCGGTGATGGGAGCTGCTGCTACAGAAGCAAGAAGGGGACGATCAAATTACCCGGCGTTCCTAAAATTCATGATGTAGTATACGTTAAAGGTATAATTACTAATCTTCTTTCTGTTAGTAAAATCTGTGACAAAGGCCATAAGGTTGTCTTCAATGCTAATAGATGTAATATTGTAGACAATTATGGAAAAGTGATATTTCAAGGATCATGTGGAAAAAATAACTGTTATTTGTTGGATACGCAGTTTAGTAATTGTTGCAATTTGACTAAGGTGGAATCTACACATCTTTGGCATGCGCATTTTGGTCACATCAATTATCTTCTAACTAAGATCATTAACAAAGAACTTGTTATAGGTGTTCCCAAAATCAATGCTAAGGTTGAAGGTGTATGTGGTGCCTGTCAAAATGGTAAACAAATGAAAGTTCCATATAAATCATCTCGAGATATTCTCACTAAAGCTCCACTTGATTTAGTTCATATGGACCTCTTCGGCACAATTCAACAACCTACTGTGGCTGGAAATAAGTATGCTTTAGTTATGGTAGATGGTTACACCAGATTCACTTGGGTGGATTTTTTGGCTCATAAGAATGAAACCCTCAGTGAATTCATGATTATTGTTAATAGATACCAAACTGAACAAGGTCGCAAACTAAAGAAAATTAGAAGCGATCGTGGCACAGAATTCAAAGACATTAAAGTATTTGAATATTGTGATTCTATGGGGATCTCTCAACAATACTCTCCACCCATTACTCCACAAGCTAATGGAGTCGCAGAAAGGAAGAATAGGAAAATTCTAGAAATGGCAAGGGTAATGCTCCATAACAAAAACTTACTGTTAAGGTTTTGGGGAGAGGCTGTTTTTACAGCTTGTTACTTGATCAATCGTGTTTACTTATGTTCAAAGACCTTAAACACTCCATATGAGTTGTGGTACGGTAAGAAACCAAACTTGCACCATCTCAGAGTGTTCGGAAGTAAGTGCTACATTCTAAAGGACCGTGAACAGAAAGGGAATTTTGAGTCAAAAAGCGATGAAGGTATTTTTCTTGGCTATGCATCTGATAGTCATGGTTTCCGAGTTTTGAATCTCACAACCCAAGTCATGATGGATTCTGCAAATGTTATCATTGATGATCTAAGTAATTTTTGTCACGATGACTCTTATGCTGAATTTCCTCCAACCGATACAATTAAAAAAGTCAAAGAAATCCCAGATTCAGTAGAAGTTGTTCCAATAGTTACTGATCCTGATATTTCTAGTAATGAGGAGAAAAGCCCTAGTCAGGCTATTCATGTTGAACAAAAACGTACCCCTCCGCCGCATCTCTGGGTTCAAAGAAATCATGATACTAACAGTATTATTGGGGGAAAATATACTACAGCTAAGACGAGAGGAAAACTACAAAATATTTGCAAATTTGGTTGTTGTCTATCGCAAGTAGAACCATGAAACATTGATGAAGCTCTTAGCGATCCCTTTTGGGTGAATGCAATGCATGAAGAGTTAAATCAGTTCCAAAGACAAGATGTATGGAAGCTCGTACCTTGTCCCCCCAATATCAATATTGTTGGTACTAAATAGATATTCAAGAACAAGTCTGATAAATTTGGCACCATTTTCAGAAACAAATCTAGACTTTTCGCTTAGGGATATTCACAAATTGAAGGAATCGACTTTCACGAAATATTTTCTCATGTGGCACGCTTTGAGTCTATTCGGTTGTTATTTTCTCATGCTTGTTTTCTTAAGGTTAAACTGTTTCAAATGGACATTAAATCGGTTTTCCTAAATGAAAATTTAAAGGAAGAGGTATGTAGTAGCAGGAAATCCCACACTACACCCCTCACAAGAATTTATACAATCAAATCATTTTTAGATCAACAATCATAATTTTTATTGATTAATCTCACCAATCTTACAAGATAGAAAGAAAATAAATCTAAGGAAATTAACAACCGCTCTGGACTTATTCTATCCTAATGACTTGCGCAACACTCGAAAAAGATCTCTCCCACTCCTTACCCCTGTTCAACTCTTTATATAGGGAATTATATAGTGGATGACAGCTAATCTGTCCTTTATTTTAGGATCTGACTTGCGATATTCTCGAAAAATTTCTATTGTTGATCTTTGCAAAGACTCTAATCATCGCAGAGTCATCACAATTTTCTCATTTTTCTGCCATCATCATCTGTTACGTCATTCTTCAAATCATTCTACGACGCTCGCAAAGTGTTGTTGACTAAACTTCGCAAATATGTCCTTCTTGCGATATTCTGATCCTACATCTTTCCTCTTCACATGTATTCTCTGCGAAGGAGAGAATTCCATGAGAAATCGTTCTTCAAAATGCTGCAACCGTTCATCTTTTCACATTCTTCTGTACTGACTCGATTCTGCATTTTACGTGAACTTTGTTACACGTATCTTTTCTTCCATCCATCTCTTGACAAGTCTTTTTCAACCGTTGCTTTTTAACCGCTCACGTCCACTCTTCGCATTAAATTCACTTATCTTCTCTAAAATTTATACTCTCTATATATATCCTATCTATTATTCTCTTCTATTTTTTTTTACTTTTTTCTCTGCTTCTCTGCAATTTCACCGTTCTTCCGCAAATTCCGCTTTTGCTACTGTAAATTTTTCGTGATTCTTTTTCTCTTGATTTTTATTTTCTTCTTCATTCCCATACTAAAAATGCCTCCAGCCGGTCGTAAGAATGAGATTGCCTTTGAAGAAATTCAAAAGAAACTTAAAACCAGAGGTTTTGATTTATCTCACATTCCTGGTTAAAAGCCTAAATCTGAACTTTCTATTAGTTTATTTTCTGATCATCCTTGAAATCATGAGAAGATCATAGTCTCACTAGGTCACCTTCTCGCTGGTCTTCATATTCCTCTCTATGATCATGAACTTCCCCTATTTTATGAAATTCTTCTCATGCGAAGTTTACGCGAGCTGTGTATCAATTAAGTGGGGATTGCATTCGTTTAATGCTCGAGTTTGCCACTCACGGTGTTGGTAAGGAATCTCTTTACCCCTCAAAAGTTAAAAACCCTAAGTTAGCTAATGTTGCGATTATTCCCGCGAAATATACCGTAGAAAATTTCTTTGCGAATTATGAGATAATTCCCATGAAAAGAGATAGCACTTGCTGGGGCATTCGCTTGAAGAAGAAGGATGATGTTGCTGATGACAAGATACTAATGCAAGACATTGATTGGCATCCCGGCAAAAATATAACTCCACGTCATTCTAGCGATGATAAGTGGTGTATTTTCCCTTTAGTCCTAAAGGGTCCATATATCTCCGGCTCTCATACTTTACATGCGAACCTAGAAGCATACCAACCATGGGTATTTAGATGGCCTGAGAGGGAAGCAAAGGTATATTTCCACACTTTGCTTGATTGAATTGTTGTTCTTTTTACTCTTATATATAATTTTTCTGACCACTCCAATGTTTTCACTTGCGAAATTATCAGATTGAAAGGTTGAAAGTAAGTTATAGAAATACTGGGAAAATCAGTACTTTATCATCTCTTTTATCATTCACAGATGAAGTAAGAAATATTCTTTTATGATTCTTCACAATATATTGTTGCCTCTATTTCTTATCTTCATCTGTGTGTGTAGGATATCGCTGAAGTGGATGAACCTTTGAAAGATGCGAAGACTAAGGGTAAAGGCAAGAACATTTCTCGTAAAGATAAATCCGCTGCCCCTCCTTCAAAGAAACGAAAAGTCCAATCTAGCGAAGATTCTAGTTATCATAGCGATGATGATAATGATGTTTCTTCTGCGAAGGAAACTTCACAACCTGAGTCTTCTATGGCCCAATTATCCGTCATCTTGTCTAGTACTATGCAGGGAATTGGTGATACTCCTCTCACTAATGCCTACCAATCTATAGCTGCTATTTGCGATGCTCCTCTTTTAGAGAATAATGAATCTCTTCGCGGGGTTTCAAGATCTATATCTCCCAGTTTCTTACATTCACTTAATAGTTTGGTAAATTTTCATACTTACACCTTTCTTATCTTTTTATTTTTATCTTGAATTCTTAATTTGTTCTGAAAATTCGCTATATTATTTCGCAGGCTGGGAAAGCTTCTTATGCTGTTACCGCAGATTTAGAAAAAGGCGTGCGGCCTTTGAAAAGAAATATCTTGAACTTCGCAAGAAGAATAAGAAATTGGAGGCTGAAACTGTTAGTCTTTGCGAGAAGAACAACCAATTGGAATCTGAGACTGCTAATATTCGTGAAAAGAATAACCAGTTGGAATCTGAGACTGTTTTTCAAAAGAATAAAATTTCTGGTCTTCAAAATGCCAATAAGCAACTCTATGGTATAGAACTTTTTCTTCCTTTTTCTTCATTTTGCTTTCTCACTATCTTTTCTTATATGGTTTATCATTTCGCAGACGTTTATGGTCTTTCTGATGAGGCTATTCTTCTGCATATATTTCTCAATCTTATGGATGATGATACTCTTCTTGAATACCTAAATAGCTATCTAAATAGTTTTTCAAATAATAAGATTAAATCTCTTCCTATATATGAACTTAGATCCAAACTTCGCTTCTTAGAAGTTGACCATAGATCCTCCTTGACTATGGCTAACAAGTTTAAACGTTTCTTCCATAATTCCAAAGAAGAAATCAATAGTTTAAGAACCAAGTATAGTGACCTTATAGATGAAAAAGATCGTATTTCTCTTTAAGGTGCTCAAACTTTAGCAAAATTCCAAGAAACTCTTCTTGAGGTCCAAATTGAAAGAGATGATTTCAAACATATAAATGTTGTACTTTGCGAAAGAGAGAACCAAACTCGCTCCCGTCTTCTCATAAATGATGATGATGAATTTGCTTGGGCTGCGAAGGTTCTAGATAACGCCAGAAATTACTTAGGTGTAAATGTCAGTCTCCAAGTTGAGCAAACAGCCTTGATTAAAGATATGATCTCTAACAGAGAAGGTTGTTAACTGTTCTTCTTCATTTAGTTATTTTATTTTTCATAAACTACTATCAGGTTGTTGACTTATTGTTATATTTTCGCAGAAGCTGAAGAGAGATATCGTAAAAGAATTTAAGAGCTTGAGAATGAGAAAGCGAAGATCGCAAAAGATTTATCTTCTCGCAAAAGATTTTCTGTGTACACACCTGGCAGTCAAATTCAGCAGATAAAATGGAGAAAGAACGACAATTGAGAAACGATAGACGAGTAGAGGAGGATCAAGAAGCAGTTGGAGGTATATTTCATGGAAATGAAGAGATTGAAGCATTGAGACAAAGAATACACGAAGAAAGGAGAATAGAATCAAAAGAACGTGCTAATTTGATAAGGCAGAATCATGAGTTGAGAATGGAGAATATGAGACTACAAAATAGAAGGTCAAGAAGCACTACAAGATCAAGTTCAAGATCAATCATAAGGGAAGAAAGACAAAACTCACTTGTAGAAAATGTTGATGGAAATATTCGACAGGAGGTGCAAAATCCAGATGAAGAACGTCGCAAAAATAGAGAAATGATTGAAGATCGATACATTCCACATGGTGAAATTACTCAAAACAGGTAGCGTCAAGAACGAAATAACCAAGGTGATGAAGAAAACCAAGAAGAATGAAGAAGAATATTACATGGGAGAGAAAATCGCATAAATGAACAAGTAATTAAAGAAGAAATCGAGAGACATTATGCTGAACAAGCACGTTTAGTTTGCAAGAGAGAGAGATTGAGAGAAGAAATGGAGGAAAGAGAACTCCAAGAAGCAATACGTCAGAACAACCATGACAATCGAGAAAGAAGACGCGAGAAAAACCGCAACAATGGTAATATCAATGAAGAATATGATAGAATACAAAGAAGAATCGAAAGACAACAAAGAGAGTTGATAAGGAGTGAGCAAAATCTCAGGAGAGAAAATGAGAGATATAATGGTGTGCGAATTCATGAAAGAAATGAAAGAGAAGATCGCAGAGAAAGACAAGAAGAAAATGATGGGGAAGAAAATCAAAATTTCGCAACACAAAATAGGCAAGAACACATGAGAAGAGAAGAAGAATTAAAGAAACCAATGGGATCAGCGTCTGGGGTAAATGAACAAATCTTAATAGAACTGGCAGAAATGAGAGGAATGTTGAATAATAGAAGAGAATGAGGTAGGAGACAATTGGATGAAGCTATAGAAGAAGCTTCGAAAACTCCATTCACACAAGAAGTACAATTAGGAGGAATACCCCCAAAGTGCAATATGCCTGCATTAACTAGCATTTTCGAGGGAACAACATGTGCAATTCAACACATCAAGGCAGTAAGGTGTATGCTACAGTGGGAAAATCATGATACTGTATTATGCAAGTATTTCGCATCTAGCTTAACAGGGGAGGAGCTGAAGTGGTTTGGAGGTTTACCCAAGAATACGATAACATCTTTCAACCATTTGCAGACTACATTCTTAGGGGCATACATAAGTAAAAACTCTTCGCGACCCGGCATTGAAGATGTATTTGGATTAAAACAGAGAATTGGTGAAAGTTTGAAGCATCTAAGCATAAGATGGAAGACAATGTGTAGTGAAATGGCTGGACGTGTTGATGAGAGATATCTCATCTTATCATTCATTAGCGCAATGTTCGCAACCAATCTATTGTACATTCAAATTTTTAGAATCAAGAATACAATCACTATGACTAAATTACGGGAGCTACCAGAGGAGTATATTGCCCTTGAAGAAAAACATAATGAAATAGAATCATATCCCGTTGTGAATACAAGCTCAGCAGCAGCAAATGCGAGTTTGCTACCAAAGTTGATAAATGCAGTGGCGAGCACTTCGCAGGTCCAATAAGAAAAGAGTATGGAGAATAATCAGCAGAAAATAGTAGCAATGGGAAGACGTGACCAAGAATAATTTGAGAAAGAAAAAAACTTCTATAGTCGAGGTGGAAATAACAAAATACAAAGACTTGATCATCCGCAGGAAAGTTATGGAGGATAAAGACAAAATTATCAGAGAGGATCAGGAAGTCAAAAAATGATATGGGAGGAGATCAAGATGCCACCTTTGAATACTAGTGTGGAAAAAATTTGGGAAGCAATAATTTTAATGGAGAATATACCAACACCCTGGAACATGGGAAAAGAACCGCTTCCAAATAGCAGGAGCCAAGAATTTTGCTCTTATCATCACTTTCATGGACATTCTAAAAATGACTGCAGAAATATAAAGAGAATCATTCTCAGGATGATAGACCAGGGAAATCTAAATCATTTTCTAATAGGGCACCCTCAATCTCAACTCTTACCACCACCACCAGAAATTCGCAAAGTAAACGCAACAAAAGGAAGAGAAACATTTATCATAGAAGGTGGAGCGAAGGCAAAAAATATATTTTATAATTCTATTGTACATTCATACATTTACATGACAATGTTCAAAGCAGAGTTTTCACAAGAGATGTTGATGGGAGATAAATAATGAATATTGCGAAAGCTTCGCCATTAGAAGAGTGGCAAAAGCAGACAATTTATTTCACTGCACAAGAAGTACTTAAGCCTGGCGAAATGCATGACAATCCATTAGTGGTAAGATTAGAGATAAACCCAAAACCAAAAGAAGATGGAAAGGGGGATGAAGATGATGATGAGGATGAAGATGAAGATAAAGATACATGGACAAGAATCTTTATTGACACGAGAAGTTCTGTGGATATCTTATTCTATCATACTTATAAGACTATGGGAGGTAGAGATGAGGATATAATACCTTTAACTTATTAAATCTATGGTTTTAATGGTACTGCCAATAAGCCTAAAGGGGAAATCACTATGGGAATTCCATTAAAGGGGATATCCTCTAAGATTCTATTCTGTGTAGTTGATGTAGAATCGCCCTATAACGCTTTAATTGGCCGACCTTGGATACATGGGATTCTAGGTGTGGCATCAACCTTCCACCAATGCATCAAGTTTCCTCATCCCAATGGTATTGGAGTTATAAAAGGAGATTAGGTATAGGGTAAGAAGCTCTATGAAATTGATGTAGAATCTTGCGAAGAAAGAGCTGCGAAGAAGGGGAATTGGAAGTATAAGATCAAAGAAAGACAAAGAAGTGACAGATTGATGGTTGATTAAGTAGAATAAAGAGAAGAAGGAATGATGCGAAGTCAAAGCTGGCTAAAAATAACAAATGATGAAGATATCGCAGAAGGAAAGACTGTAGCGAAAATCAACAAAAGAACACAGGCAGAAAACAGTAAAGGTAAAAAAAATTATTGTGAAATGAAAGAAATATTGAGAAAAGAAAAAGAGATGTATGATTGATTTGTTGCGAAAATTTCAAAAATATATTTTACTTAATGATAAAAATGAGATTGAGAAATTACAAAAGAGCTGAAATGCAAAAGAATAATCCTTAGAATGGGACGAACCTTTATGGCGTACACCCTAGTTCGCGAATAAAATTTCGCAAGAGGCAAATGTAATACCTAAAGTACGTCATAGAAGGGGGTATCTGTAGCATGGCTCAGCGATAAGGTTACACCGCTGCTGGAACCTGAGTCATGGAGATTTGGGGTCAATGAAGCCCATCCAGGAGAGACACCTTGGATTCTCAACTTGAGCATATGACTTGAGTTGGGCGACTAAGGTAATAAGAGATCTCCTAAGGGGTGCAGAGTATGACCAAGGCGCCGAGGTACATGGTTGAGCCAAGAGTGCCCGGGGCGTATGAAACTACCCTGGCCATTCTTGGCAAGTCTTGGATATGATGCATTTAGCCTGAAGAAAACCCCACTTAGGGTGCAGTCTCGTAAACATAATCCATATAGGCAAAAGGGATAAGCGGCTGCGAACACAACTGGTTGTTGTGAAGACTGGATGTGAGGAACTAGTCTTGTATGGCAGAAGTACGTCTCCTTGAAAGGGCAAACCAGGGGGAAGATAAGGGCGGCACCCTCCATTAGGGAGCTGATAAGTGTCTTAAGACGTAAATTTCATGAGGATTTTTACTCACGGGAGTATTAAGACTTGTCATATTTGTGCAACAGTCTTGAAGAGGCAATAATACAAAAGAGAAGTTAAGACGAGATCAATGGGTTTTTACATGAAAGTGTAGAAACATCCTGCGATTTCGTCGCAAGACGGCAATGTCATGGGGCTTTAATTTTGCAAGAAATAGGCATGTCATATTATCGCAGCAAAAATTACATAAGAACAAAAAGTTAAGGCAAGATCAATGGGTTTCTACATAAAATTGTAGAGATGTCCTGCGATTTTGTCGCAAAAAAAAAAAAGATGGAAAAATAAGACATTTTCTTAGGAAGGCAAAGTAAGACCACATCAGAATACAAGAAAGAATGCAACTTTACAATTTATAATTGCGAGATTATGCAGAGATAATTGCGATTTTCTAACAATTTATAATTGCGTGATTATGCAGAGATAATTGCGATTTTATTGCAAATTATTTTATTAAACAGAGGCAGCTTGCTCAATTACTCATCTGAATACAAATAACAGAGGCAAGTATGGGAATGCATAGAATAAATTAAATGTTATTTGTTTCCACATGATAGATTTACGCATAAAAAGTTAATTGTATTTTGGATAGTTATATTGCAAGAGAGAAATTTTTTCTAACGCATGCAGTAAAGAACAAAAGAAATAGAGCTTGTATTGAAAACTGGAGAAATTCGCAGTACTAGATTACAAGTATATAAGAACGAAAGGTCAAGAGCAAATATACAAGTTTTACAAAAAATTGAACAAGAAAGCATAAGGAAGCGAAAACTATTTTTTTCTTAATTCGTCATTATCATCATCAAGTTCTTCACCAGAATTTTCTTCTCCATAAGATTCTTCATCAGACTTCTCCTCTTCGTTTTCTTCAGACTCCGTCTCTTCAGACTCCGTCTCTTCATCAGCTTCACTATCAGAGATGACCAAATTAGGAACATTCTCTGGAACTTTGTCTAAGAGACAAGGATACTTGGAGTGAGGAATCTTGTTGTCATTACAGACCTCCTTAATGGTGTCATTACGGAAAGAAATTGCATCATTCCCAAAATTCGCAATAGTGATCTTCATTTGAGTCTATAATCTTTTTTTTTTTTTTTTTTTTGCTCAATCACATTTTTTATTAAATTGAATAGCTAAAAGAGTACAATAGGAGTTGAAAAATAAAAAACAACTAAAACAAAACTCTCAAAGCTAAATAAGAAGCCAAAACAATTTATGGCTTATTATTCACTAATCTAGAATTTAGATTGAAAAATTTAATTATTTGAGAATCATAGTGATGAGCCCATCTTTTACCTTTCTTTCTAACACCTCCTTCATGAACCACTTGAATAATCCTTCTTTTGAAGCTATGAATGTTGACCTTACCATTTTCAAATAAAATGGAGTTCTTGAGAAACCATAACTCCTTCATTGTTGCACAAGCTGCTGTAAACCATACCTATTTTATCAATGAACTTTGTTGATATGCTACTTGACAAATATCCATGAAGGATGATGGATTATAAAATGCAAAAACTGAACATAGCCAATTCCAAATTTTAACACTGAATTCAAATTTCCACAGTGTATGCTCCATGTTGTCTTGCTCTTCTATACACACATAGTATCTAGAAGGCATTTCATACCCTTCATTTCTCATTGTGTCATCATCCACATATACACCTTGTTGAAGCTTCCAAATATTACAAGAAATAGAAGGATGAAGAAATGATTTCCTTATGAAAGAAGGCCATACCAGTTTCTGCTATTTGACTCTTATTTTGTCCACTGCTAATGTTGTAGAAAAAACACCATTTTTGCTTCCAGTCCATTTTATAGTGCTAACTCCACCATTCATGACAGTTATAATATTATCTTTTAGAACTGACCAAGCTCATTTCAGGCCTGAGTAAACTGATGAGGTTTCCAATTTCCAAACCACTGACCATGTTTATCTTTAAATTTTACAGTAAAGAATAGAGCCCATTGCGAGAAGATAAATCTTTCACGAGCTTCGCTTTCTCACTCTCAATTTCTTCAATCCTCTTGCGATATCTACCTTCAGCTTCTGCAAAAATATAACAGTAAATCAATAATTTGAAGGAAGTTTATGAAAAACAAACAATTAAATAGAGAGAAACAGTTAACAACCTTCTCTGTTAGAAATCATATCTCTAATCAAAGCCATTTTATCAGCTTGAAGACTAACATCTACACCTAAATTATTCCTGGCGTTATCTAGAACTCTCGCAGCCCAAGCAAACTCATCATCATGATTTATAAGAAGGAGGGAGCGAACTTGATTTTCCCTCTCAATAAGAGTAGCATTTTCGCGGATAAGTCTATCACTTTCAACTTGAACTTCAAGAAGAGTCTTGTGGAAATCCGCTAAAGATTGAGCACCTTGCTTAGCGACACGGTCTTTAACATCAATAAGACTACTGATCTTAGTTCTTAATTTGTTAATTTCTTCTTTTGAGTCAACATAAAAATGTTTAAACTTATTGTCTAATCCCAAAATGGATCTATGTTCAATTTTTAAGAGATGGATTTTGGATCTAAGTTCATCTATGGAAAGAGAATTTATTTCATCATTTAGAAAGTCATTTAAAGAATCATTAAGGTGTTTAAGAAGGGTGTCATTGTCCATAAGATTGGGAAATGTATGAAGAAGAATAGCCTCATCAGAAAAACCATAAACGTCTGTGAAATGGTGAACCATATAAGAAAGGGTAATGAGAAAACGAAATGAAGAAAAAGAAGGAAAAAGTTCTATACCATAGAGTTGCTTATTGGCATTTTGAAGACCATAGATTTTATTCTTTTGGACAGCAGTCTCAGATTCCAGCTGGTTGTTCTTTTTGCGAAAATCAGCAGTCTCAGATTCCAATTGGTTGTTCTTCTTGCGAAGACTAACAGTTTTAGCTTCCAATTTCTCATTCTTCTTGCGAAGTTCAAGATACTTCTTTCCAAAGGCCGCACGCTTTTTTTCCAAATATGCGGTAACAACATAAGAAGTTTTCTCAGCCTGCGAAATAATGCAGCGAATTTTCAGAATAAATTAAGAACTCAATACAAAAAATAGAAAGAAGATAAATATGAGTATGAAAATTTACCAAACTATTGAGTGAATGTAAGAAACTTGGAGATATGGATCTTGAAATCCCGCGAAGAGATTCATTATTCTCTAAGAGGGGAGCATCACAAATAGAAGTTATGGATTGGCAGGCATCGGTAAGAGAAGTATCAACAATTCCTTACCAAGATTTTGAAAAAATATTGGACAATTGAGCCATAGAAGACTCAGGTTGTGAAGTTTTCTTCGCAGAAGAAACATCATCATCATCATCATCGCTATGATCACTAGAATTTTCGCTAGATTGGACTTTTCGTTTCTTTGAAGGAGGGGCAGCGAATTTATCTTTGCGAGAAATTTTCTTGCCTTTACCCCTAGTATTCGCAACTTTAACAGGTTCTTCCGCTTCAGCGATAACCTACACATACAGATAAACATAAGAAATAGAGGCAACAATATATTGTGATGAATCATAAAAGAATATTTCTTACTTCACTTGTGAATGATCGAAGAGCTGATAAAGTGATGGCTTTCCTAGTCTTGCTATAACTTACTTTCAACCTTTCAATCTGATAATTTCGCAAGTGAAAACATTGGAGTGGTCAGCAAAATTATACCTAAGAATAAAAATAAGAACAATTCAAGCAAGCAAAGTGTGGAAATATACCTCTGCTTCTCTCTCAGGCCATGTAAATACCCATGGTTGGTATGCTGCGAGATTCGCAGGTAAAACATGAGATCCGGAGATATATGGACCCTTTTGGATTAAAGGGAAGATACACCAATTGTCATCATTAGAATGACGTGGAGTTGTGTTTTTGCCGAGATTCCAGTTAATGTCTTGCATTAGTATCTTTTCATCAACAACATCATCTTTCTTCCTCAAACGAACACCCCAGCAAGTGTTATATCTTTTCATGGGAATTATCTCATAATTCGCAAAGAAATTTCCTACGGTGTACTTCGCAGGAACAATTGCAACATCAGCAAACTTGGGATTCTTAACTTTTGAGGGGTAAAGAGATCCCTTACCAGCACCACGATTCGCAAACTCGAGCATTAAGCGAATGCAGTCTCTACTTAATTGGTATACTGCTCGCGAGAATTTCGCATGAGAAAGAATTTCATAGAATAAGGGAAGTTCAGGATCATAAATGGGAATAGGAAGACCAGCGAGAAGCTGACCTAGCGAGACTATGATATTTTCATGATTGCATGGATGATCAGAAAATAAACTAATAGAAAGTTCAGATTTAGGGTTTTGACCAGGAACGGGAGATAAAGTAAAACCTTTGGTTAGAAATTCCTTTCGAACTACTTCAAGAGCAACTTCATTCTTACGACCAGCTGGAGGCATTTTTAGTATGGGAATGAAGAGGAAAGTAAAAATTAAAAGATGAATAAAGAAAGTTTGCAGTAGCAGAAGTGAAATTTGCGGAAGAACAGTAAAATTGCAGAGAAGCTGAGAAGAAAGTAAAAAAGAAGAGAAGGGAAGAATAAGGAGAATATATATATATGGTGGAAATTCTAGAGAAGATAAATGCATTTAATGCGAGGAGTATACGTGAGCGGTAAAAAAGCAGCGGTTGAAAAAGACGAATCAAGAGATAGATGAAAGAAAAGATACGTGCAACAAAATACACACAAAATACAGAATCGTGTCAGTATATAAGAATATGAAAATATGAACAGTTGCGGCATATTGAAAAACGATTTCTCATGACGTGCCGCTACTGCTTCTTCTTCCGGGTCTACCTCAGCCTCCACTTTAGGTATTTCTGCAACCACGATGTCCCCAGTAGGGGTAGCTTCCATATCTTCCTCAAGATCCGTTGTAACATTGGAGATCGTGCTGACGACTTTTGGGAGCTCGGGTTCGTCCGTATCAGAATCAAGAATGATCACACCATCGCGGATCGGATAATCACCCATGTCTTCCCGTGGAGGCCGTTCATGTTCAACTCTTCGCCTTTTCAGCCGTGCAGCAAATCTCTCATCTCTTGCGCTTACCGGTGGTTGCGACGCTTCCTCAAGCCTCCATTTTTATTCCTTATCGATTAAAGTCAGAAGATCACTAACACATTCTTGAGCGACGCGAAGGTACAGAATTGGCATGCCCCGTATGGCGCGGTCAGCTTCGAGAAGAGGAACATCAATTTTAGCCATCACCTCCTCGAACGGACCATCAGTCTCGGGTTTATTCACTTCGAAGCTACTTTCAGGAGAGATACCAGAGTATTCCTTGACAACCGCCTCCATTCTGCAAAAAAGGATCTATGATTATGTTAACAAAAGTCATCACCGAGAAGATCAAGTTATACAATGGATGTGGAGCAAAACCTGAACAAAGAAAGAAACAATTCTGAAATGAGAGAAGACTCAACGTCTTCTTTATATTTCACGAGTTAACAAGGTCCAGGAGAAAAGAGGAGTCTTCACTTACCGTCTGTAAAGGCTACAAACACGGGATAACAATTAGTGGATGTTTATCGGATATTTGAAGGCAATCATCGTGCAATGATAAAAAATGCATCCAGTCTAAGAAACAGGCCAAATTCTATCTTGGGGACTTAATCCCGATCGACTACGAGCACGTAGCGGGCCCATATTCGAACAAAGCGGGCAAGGCTGGTATTTGATTCAAGAAAGGACGGTATTAAGTCACGACACCAAATCGTGACAGTCATGCAGGCATTGGGCCGCGTCAACAAGCAGGACTAGTCAAAACCACGAAGCCGGTATTGGTCAAAGCCATAAGACGAGTATAAAGTCAATGTTTGAGCAGGATGGAACCCACGTTTAATCAAACATGCATAACGACCCGTATTCATTCACACGTATCATAGCACAATCTTTCTATACTCATGGAAATCGTGTTTACAAAGTTCAATCCAACGATGGTATTCTCAAAGAGTGAAAGGGTTTTACCTAAGAAATTAGGGTTTGCAAAAAATAAATAAAATCGGACGTTACCTGACGGACGGTGGCGGTGCTGCAGTGCTGTGAGCGACGGGAGCTGCCAAACAAAAAATCGTGAGAAAAAGAAAAGGGATCTTCCCCTTTTATAAACAAAAATTGGAAGAATCCCAATAGAACAAGGATTCCTATTTTGATTGAACTCCTCTTTTGTTTCAAACACCCAAAGAAGGAAACCGGTCCCTCTAAGGATTCCATGCTTGCAACAACATGTTCACATGCATAATTAATAGCGGACGAGCAAGGCTTTCCAGGTAAGCTCCCTTCATCTCGTTTTTCCCGTATATTTGTCATCATCTCATGCCTACCCCACAATAGTGTAACCAATATATGCTAGGCAGGGGACTTAATGTTGATGGTGGATTTTAGTTCAGGGCTAAAGTTATAAAACCATTTTTTGTGTAAACATCATGCAGAGGATGAGACTATTTTATAAGTGATGAATACTTCTTCACTTTATTAATTCACCTAGAATAGAGCATGTAGCAATAATCCCCCGAATATTCTGTGAATTTTAGCATTATTGATTAATGGATAGAAGGCCTTGTATTTCCTGTGTTGTTCCTAGCAGAACTCTCATTGTTGGTACGGCATGATGACTGATTGTTAATCGCAGCAGAGTAGCATGAATATCCAAGTACCAACAGTGAGGCATGCACGAAATGCACGTACAGGCTATAACTCTAGGTGTGTTATACTAGCCCGATTGAGCATGTAACTCTTGGTGTGTTATACTAGCCCGATTGAGTGTGTAACTCTCGGTGTGTTATACTAGCCCGATTGAGCGTCTAGACTGTCCGTAACAGTCTAGAAACGATCACGGTCATCCAACTTCGCAGGCATGATTGGAGGGTCGGGATCGAATCCAATACCCCCAAGCAGGTATTGGAACATTCAGTACCGACCCAATGCGGGCCTCGCATGATTTGCCTCCCCAAAATGGGTGGCATAGCTTGCCAAACCGTCCAAACCAATCAGAATGGAATAAAAAACCCTAAATTAGGGTTTGCGGCACATTACATGTGTCGCAAAACGATCTCAACCATCCATCTTCGCAGGCATATATGGAGGGTGTAGATATAGATTCAAAGGGACCAGAGCATGTCAACACAATCACCATGGGCCCGCCTACACACATGAACAAACGGTCAGGACCAACCATGATTGGTTGTCCCAATTGGTGCGCGCAAGACAATGCATGAAGCATGGCCGGCCAAAACCCTAATTCGGGCTTGCGGCATCATGTATGTGTCGCAAAATCATCTCGTGCGTCCATCTTCACAGGCTTGAATGGAAGGCAGAGATGAAATATTAGGGAAGTCCGAACATGCTAGCATGACCACTGCGGGCTCGGCTTCATGTCCGACCGATCGGTCAAAGCCAGCCTTGGTTCGCGCGCCCAAACTGGCATGGTCACGCTTCCCAAATCACAAACTGATCTTGACCACTCAAATTCGCCAGGAAAATTGAGTGGCTTAGATCACGTTTCCATGGGACATGTAGGACCAGAATATCGCTATAATGCTATTTCTGCAATATTAACAACACTTTTGCGAGCGTCACAAAAGAATCTTTAGCAGCGTTTCACGAGCGTCACAGAATAATCCAAAAGAAGCTGGCGATGGAAGAAGTACAAAGAGAGTATGTTTATCCCGCTATGATTATCAATTTTGCGAGAGAGAATATTATAACAATCGCAATGAGATCGCAGAGTAGATTCGAAAAAGGAGGAAAACTTATCTATCATCCATTATGTAAATCCCTATATAAAGGGTTCGTTAGGTTCAGAAGAGGATGATGTCTTTTTGATAGTTGATAAGGTTTTTAGGAGAGAGAAATTCTAGAAAGAAATTTGTACTTCTGAGTTCTTCTATCTTTTGTAAAGAATTCTAAAAATTAGAATAATAAGAAAGTGTCGTAATTCATCCTCAAATATAATTCAATTTCTGTAGATTCTTATCAAGGGTGTAGTGTGGGAATTCCTGCAACTACATTTTGGCACTCGAAACAGGGATTGAATTAAAAAAAATTGAAGAGAAAGTGAAGAAGAAGGTGAGAATTGTTCAAGATTAAGGAAATCATTAAGTAAATCGGTGAGATAATTGAAGGGAGAATGATCAGAATCAAAGAGGATTGTAGAAAATTGGAGTGTGATATGGTAACAAGAACAATGATTGATAGATTTCATGAAAATATTAAGGGGAAGATACACAAACGGGATTTTGAATGAAGGAAAATTATGACGGTGGAAAAAATATCACCATTGAAAGATTGGGAAAAGCAAGAAATCACGTTTACAGCAGCAGAAATACCAGAAGAAAATCTAAGTCATACATCTACATTGGTGGTCACAGTATCCACTATACCAATGAGAAAGGAGAAATCAATAAAATCTGTAGAAGAATGGGCTATGAATAGAACTTTGGTGGATGCATGAAGTTCTGTATACATGATATTTTATCATACTTTCAAGAAAATGGGATATAAGGATGAAGAAATGTCTTATTCAACATATCATGTTCATGGCTTTGGAAAGTCTTTAATAAAACCTAAAGGCGATATAATGGTATGAATTCCACTGGGGGAGATTGAAACACAAGTAACGTTATGTGTGGTAGACGTGGAATCACCGTATAACATGATATTAGGAAGACCATGGATGCACGCAATCAAGGATATAGCATCAACGTTGCATCAATGCATCAAGTTTCCTACACCCAGTGGAATTGGAGAAATTAAAGGAGACACAGATTTTGCGAAATTGTGTTGCCAAATTGAAGTAAGAAATTGTGAAAGACGTCAAAAGCTGCGAAAGGCTCGCAGAAAATTGGCGAGAGAAACAAAGAAGGAAGAAAAATTTAAAGTTTACATGATAATGGCAAAAGAAGGAAAAGGAATACCCAGTGAAATCCCACAAGAAGGAGATGAACTCGCGAGAATTATGAAAACACCAACACCAATGGGAGAACCTGAAGCCAATTATATTGCAGCAGAACCAACAAAGGAAATAAATATTGGGAGTAAAGAAGAGCCTAAAATGCTGAAAATTGGGACTAGAATGGAGGCGGATGAAGAAGAAAGAACTATAAATCTCTTACGAGAGTATGCAGATATCTTCGCGTGGAACATGGATGAGATGCCCGGGATAGATCCATCAATAGCATGTCATAAATTAGAAATCAACAAAAACGTAATACCATTTAAGCAAAGAATAATGAAGATCGCAACAACATATCATTCTCAAATAGAAGAAGAATTACATAAGATGCTCGACGCAGGAATTATAAGGCAAGCAAAATATCCAGAGTGGATTGCAAATATGGTAGTGGTCCCAAAGAAGAATAAGGGGATAAGAATTTGTATAGATTTCAATGATTTAAACAAGGCTTGTCCTAAAGATAGTTTTCCATTACCAGATATCCCACAGATGGTTGAATCAGCAGCAGGAAATGATAGAATATCATCGTTGGATGGATATAAAGGATATAATCAAATCTTTCTCGCTGAAGAAGATCAAGAACATACCGCATTTTTTGCTCCAAGAGGATTATACTGTTATACAAAGTTGCCATTTGGCTTACGAAATGCTGGTGAAACGTATCAAAGAATGGTGGAGAAGGTGTTTTCAAAATGGATCCACAAAACATTAGAAGTGTATGTAGATGATATGCTGATCAAAAGCAAAGAAGCTGAGAATCATGTGCAAGATTTGAAAGATATTTTCGATCAAATGCGACAATTCAATATTAAAGTGAATCCTGATAAGTGTACTTTTGGAGTAGCTTCAGGGAAATTTTTGGGGTATATTGTATCGAAAGAAGGAATACAAGTTGATCCAGAAAAGGTACAAGCAATTCGCGATATGCCAACACCTGCGACGGTAAAAGATGTGCAAAAATTAAATGGACTCTTAGCCTCGCTAGGAAGATTCATTTCGCGATCTTCAGACAAGTGCAAACATTTTTTCTATATACTCAAGAAGGGAACAAAATTCAAGTGGACAGATGAATGTGAAAAATCTTTTCAAGGAATAAAAGAACATTTAACGAACATAACTATTTTATAGAAAGCTGAACCAGGAGAAGAATTATTGATTTATCTTGCAACAACCACATATGCGCTAAGTACTGTATTGCTGCGAGTAGATACAGGGGTAGAAAAACCAATTTATTACATCAGTAAAACATTCAATTCTGCAGAGAGAAATTATTCAAAGATTGAGAAACTAATTCTAGCATTGGTACATGCAACTTTCAAACTTCGCATCTATTTTCAAGCACATAAGGTCAAAGTGTTAACGAAAGTGCCGATTAAGTCAGTAATGAAAAATTCAAAGAGATCAGGCAGAGTTGAGAGATGGAATGCACAAGTAGGACACTTTGATATTTAATATGAAATTTTATCCTCGCCAAAATCACAAGTCATCGCTGAGTTCTTAGCTGAATTTCCTTTAGAAGATGATGAAGCTGTGGAAGAGATGATGGATGTAGAAGAGGAATGTGGAGATCCAAAAGAGCTATTAACAGAACCCAACAGATGGGAAATATTAGTGGATGGATCATCCAATGGAGAAGGAAATGGAATTGGAGTTGTTTTCATATCGCCAGAAGGAGAAAAAACAACTTTTTCATTTAGATTAGAATTTGCATCAACTAATAATGAGACAAAGTATGAGGCCGTGATACATGCTTTAAAATTCGATAGAAATGAATTTGGAAAATGCGAGAATCACCAGCGATTCACAATTGGTTATTCTCCAGATAAAAAGAGAATACACAACAAATGAACCATCCTTGAGAAAATACAAAAGACTTGTTGAAGAATTATCTGCGAGAATTCCAAAAATAAAATGGAGACATATATCAAGGAAAGATAATATACTTGCAGATGCTTTCGCCTTCATATCTAGTATGATGACAAATCCATTGGCAAGGTGCATAATAATTCAAACACTTTCATTTCCATCGATAAACAAAGAAGAATAAGAGACAGATGTAATGATGATAGAAGCTGGCGAGGGAGAACCAACGAGCAATATCACAGATTGGCAATCAGATCTTCATGCATACTTAGCGAGAGGAGAAATTCCAGGAAATTGATTAGAAGCACACAAGTTGAAAAGTAGGGCAACCAATTATGAGCTAAGAGATGGAGTGTTATATCGCAGATCTTTTAATGGACCGTCGCTAAGATGTTTGACGAGGGAAGAAGGACAAAAAGTATTAAAGATGTTACATAGTGGTGATGCTGGTAATCACAGTGGAGGAAGATCTTTAGCATATAGAACAAAAATGCAAGGTTACTACTGGCCGTATATGCATGAGGATGCAAAGAAACTCTCAAGGCGTTGCTAGGATTTCCAGCGATACGGAAAAAAGATACATGCACCAGGGGCACCATTATCATCCTCAACAAGTGTATGGCCTTTTGTAAAATGGGGATTAGATATTGTGGGACCATTTGTACCTGGATCTGGATAAAGAAGATATTTAATTGTCGCAACAGATTATTTCACAAAGTGGGGAGAAGTAAAGGCGGTACAACATATCCGCGATAAAGATATTTTTACATTCATCTTTGAAAATATAATTTGCAGATTTGGAATTCCAGAACAATTGGTATCTGATAATGGAAAACAATTTGAAGGACAGAACATAGAATTGTTACTCAATGCATTCAAGATAAAATGTGGAAAATCTACTACTTTGTACCCACAAGCAGACATCTTGAAGAAGAAGTTAGAAGGATACCACAGAGCATGGTACGAGCAAGTGCATAATGCAATTTGGGCTTACAACACAACTAGACGAGAAGCAACTGGAATGTCACCATTTTGTTTGACATATGGGGTTGAAGCCGTATTACCAACAGAAGTTGTTATACCTACAACAAAAACAGAAGCATGGGAAAGAAATTTAAGTACTGGTATGATACTAAATAAGTTGGATGAATTAGAAGAAAAAAGAGATCAAACTTTACAACATATGGAGAATTACCAGCGCAGGTTATCTCGAGAGTACAACAAACGTGTTAAGAAACGCGAATTCCAACCTGGCGATTTAGTGCTGCGAGAAACACCCAGTTATCAACGAGAAAGTGGTGGAAAATTGGCGAGAAAATGGGATGGACCATACATCATTAAAGAAATAGTTGGAACTGGGGCATACAAATTAATGGATCCTGAAGGAAGAGATGTTGGCCAAAAACTCGATAGACCATGGAATAGATTATTTCTGAAGAGGTATTATCAATGACACCTTCTACGAGGTATTATTTCTGCGAGATAAGAAATACTGGTATGTTATATGATGAAACAGATAATAAATTCTTCTATCTCCATTACAACTGAAAAGTCCTTCTGATAACAAAGCACAACAAGAGCATCGAGCATCATCGCAAGAAAAGCGAATACAAATTTTGCAGAGATTAATAGAACGGGATGAACTTTTATGGCATGCACCCTAGTCCGTGAATAAAATTTCGCAAGAGGCAAATGTAAGACCTAATAGTGCGTCATATAAGGGGGTATCTCTAGACATGATTCAGGGGTAAGGTTATACCGCTGCTGGATCCTGAGTCATGCATATATTGGGGTTAAAGAAAACCTATCCGGGAGAGAGATCTTGGATTTCCAACTATATAAGGTTATACCCTGGTTGGAAGACCGAGAATCTCTTCCAAGAAGTGCAAAGTATGACCAAGGTTCCGAGGTACACGGTTGAGCCAAGAGTGCCCGGGGCGTACGAAACTCCCTTGCCATTCTTGGTAAGTCTTGGCTATGATGCACTTGGCCTGAAGAAAACCTCACTTAGGGTGCAGTCTTGTAACTACAAGCCATATATGCATAAAGGATAAGAGGCTGCGAAAATAGCTGGTTGTTGGTAAATATGGATGGGAGGAGCTAGTCTTGTATGTCCGATGTGCCCTCCTTGAAGGGGAAACCAGGGGGAAGATAAGGGCGGCACCCTCCATTAGGGAGATGATAAGTGTCTTAAGACGACAATGTCATGGGGATTTATGATCGCAAGAACATTTAGGCCGGTCATATTGTCGCGTGACGTAAATCATACAGAGGCAATAAGCCAAAAGAGAAAAATTTAAGATGAGATCAATGGGTTTTTACATGAAAAATGTAAAGACGTCCTGCGATTTTATCGCAAGACGACAATGTCATAAGGTTAAATTATTACAAGAGAGTTTATACTTATCATATTGTCGCAGATATTTTGAAAGAACATGGATAAGACAAGATCAAAGGGTCTTTACATGTAAATGTTAAGAAATCCTGCGATTTTGTCGCCAACAGAAAGAGTTTGGAAAAATAAGACCTTTAACTAGGAAGGCAAAATAAGACCAAAAGAATAATCTTACCAATTAACTATTCTATTTTAAGATTGCAGGAAATATTCATTCATCGCAGAATAATATATAAGAATGCAAATTCTTAACATCGCAAATTCCTTCAGAATTTTTCAGAACATCGCAGCAGTATTCATTGCATCGCAGATATATTCATGCTTTCGCGAATAATGAAACAACACAATTCCCTAAAGAAGATACAAAAAATAATTCACCATTTCAAGAAAAATAATGAAGGGCAAGTAGGGGAATGGAAAAGTAAGATTTCATTATCTTCCTTGAAAATACCCAAAGTGGACTAAATTAAAAGTTAAATTCTAAAAGTTTCAAAAGTTACATCGTTCGCAAGAAAGAAGAAGGAAAATAAAGCAAAAAATAAAATTCAAGTTTCAGCGATGGCATCGCCAGATTCATTATTCTTGCTCATCAGATTTAATTTTGCCAGAGTTATCAACTTCATCAGCATCATTTTCACCACGAGTCTCTTCTTCTTTTGATTCTTCATCAGCGATTACTTCACCACTTGCAGTTACTTCTTTGGGATGACTTCTTTCTTCTTCTTCACCATCTTTTTGGGTGGTATTTTCTTCATCATTAGTAAACTATAAATCTTTATCCATGGGAAGAGGAATTTCATCATCATCAACCTTTAGAGGAGGAACAGATACAGTAGGGAGAGAATGGGAGAGCAGGATCTCGTTTACAAGAACTTCAGCACTGAGGTGGACCTTGCAAAGGAAACCTCTATCACGATTCCTAATCTCAATATTTTTAAAGTACTCTAGATAATAAAGTCTTCTTTCTGCTTTTTCACGGGCTTCAAGATAATTGGAAAGAAGAAACTTGTTCTCTTTGCGAACTTTATCCAATTTGCTGGTAAGATCAGCAATGGTAGAATGAAGAGTTCTTTCAGATTCTGCGAGTGGCAAAAGTGATAAAAGATCATTTAGTCAAAGATTTTGCAAGAAATATAACACAAAATTTAACAGAAAGGTCAACAAGAGAGGCAGTCAATTGACTACCTTCTTTCTGCGAGGTTAAGTTTTGAATTAACGTAAAGAAACATTTTTCCCATTGATTCATAGCGTCATCGAATTTATCGCCAACCACACCCTTCAAACGAGATTTCATGTTTTCTTCTCTAGTGCGTAGATACAAGTTTTCCTTTGATAGTAAAGAATGAGATTCCTTCAATTGAGAGCACTGGTCTTGAAGCTCGCTGGCCTTCAAACTAAGAGTTAACCTACCTTTGATAAGTTTATCCTTCTCAACAACAGATGATTCAGTTACCTCCTTGAGCTCATTTTTAAGGGAATGAAGAGATTGCTGTTGATTATCGCATATCCTTTGTAGATTACTCAATTGCTGTGAAGAAATTGCCATCAAGCTTGAAAACCTATGTTTCTCTTGGGATAAAGTTCTATTTTCATCTGATAAAGATTCTACCACCAAGTTAGACTTGGTTAGCGAATATGAGAGACGAGAAATCTCGTTACTTAATAAACTTTGATTTCGCGATAATTGGTTATTCTCATTAGTAAGATTATCTATTTGATCAATCGAATATGTATGGAGATTATCTAATCTATTATACTGGTCCATCCAAGAATCTCTCTCGAAACGAGCTTCGTCAGCAATAGATTCAAACTTAAGTCTCTCCATGAAACGAGTCCGATTTGAAACTAATATATGAATCAAGAATTTAAGAAAAAGACTTGAGTACAGAAGATATAAAAGAAAAACAGAAAAACAAAAGAGCAGAGGCAGGAAAAATGTACCTTTCAGCTCATCATTTTTTCTGCGAAGATTCTCGCAGTCTAGAGACGAGTTGCGGAGCATATGATTCAGAGTATCGCATTCAACAGTTTTGACTTAAAGGATTCTCCTTAGACATTCAACCTCATTTTCCATAGACGCTCGTGAAGCATTACGATCAGAGCCAAAATACTTGAGTAGAGTCTCGCAAGCTTCATATTGGAGGGATCAGTAGAAGACTTTCTAGCATTTTCTAAAATGTTGGATAAGATTTTAAAAGCAACATCAACACCTGCAAAAGTTTCATTTGATGAAGGAAGGGGTGTAGAAGGTAAAGTAGTAACAAGAGCAAGTTGACGATTTGAATCATTTGCGATGGATGAGTTGTCAGGAGGAGGGGTATTTGGAAAATCAACAGTTGAAGGCAATAGAGGACTATAAGGAGCCTCAGTCACAGCAATCTTAGAAGCTTGATTCATCAAAGAGTCAGAAGAAGTAGAAGTATGGGCAACGATATTCTCGCAGACAAAAGAAGAAAGATTCGGTTGCGACAATGTGGGAGTAGTCCTCGCGGATGTTAGCGTGGGAATAATGAGATTTTCCCCAAGAGTCTTAAAGTGGCGAGATCTCTTGGGAGGTTTAACAGGGTTCTCGTCATTCTGTGAATAATAATTCAGATAAGAAACAGAGGCAACAATATTGTTATTAAAAAATAGAGGGTGTTTCTTACTACCTTATCATTCGCGGAACTCCTCTTCTTCTTTTCAACTAGCCTTTTGCGAATATTAGGGTTTTGAGTTGTGGATTGTGTGTTAGAGATAGTTCCGCTGAAAAGAAGATATAACATGGAAGTTATGAAGAATCAAATAAGAAAGGTTGGAGAATATAAGTAAAAATTGGTTTAAATAAATATCATAAGTCAAGAAACATACCTTGATGACTCCATTAGAACAGTAGCAGGAGAATATGAAGAAGAAGAAGAAGAGTTGCAGACGGAAAACGAAGTAAATAGATGAAGAAGATAAAGAAAAGGAAGAGGAAAATTAGGTCTGAAATTTAACTCTACCTTTTATAGGCAAAAGGGAGTTGACCTATTAAGCAAAGACGTGTTAGTAAAAAGAGGAATTCACAACACGTGTAAGCGGTAAGGCTAGATTAACGGAATCTTGTCGAGAATAAAATATAAGAGGGAAAGAAGTTGCGAGTATAATAAAGAGTATTGGTTCTCATGATCTTCTCTTCTTCGCAGAAAAGACATGAGAAGAGGAAAGATGTAGGACCAAAATATCGCTACAACGTTATTTCTGCGATATTAACAACACTTTTGCGAGCATCACAAAAGAATCTTTAGCAGCGTTTCGCGAGCGTCACAGAAGAATCCAAAAGAAGTTGACGATGGAAGAAATACAAAGAGAGTATGTTTATCCCGCTATGATTATCAATTTTGCGAGAGAGAATATTATAGCAATCGCGATGAGATCGCAGAGTAGATCCGTAAAAGGAGGAAAACTTAGCTGTCATCCATTATGTAAATCCCTATATAAAGGTTTCGTTAGGTTCAGAAGAGGATGATGTCTTTTTGAGAGTTGATAAGGTTTTGAGGAGAGAGAAATTCTAAAAAGAAATTTGTACTTCTGAGTTATTCTATCTTTTGTAAAGAATTCTAAAAATTAGAATAATAAGAAAGTGTCGTAATTCACCTTCAAATATAATTTAATTTCTGTAGATTCTTATCAAGGGTGTAGTGTGGGAATTCCTTCAACTACAGGACAGTCAGGTATAGGAGTGAATACTAGCCTACCACCTACACGCTGGACCAATCGGCCGAGACCGACCAAGCCTTGTCATCTAGAAACTCGTGTCTTGAAGGTGGCATACCGCGCCCCTTCAGGAATCCTTTGCGGCATGGGATTTCTGTCGCAAATCGATCTCAGCCACTCAACTTCACCGGTAAATTCGAGTGGCCTAGATCAAACCTTCGTGGGAAAGTGAAGCATGGAAATGGACATCAGCATGCCGTCTACACGCATGCCTGATCGGTCCTCCATGAAACGCCTCCCATGCTTGGATTCGACCAAGCTGAAGAAGTACACTCGCGCACCTCCTAAACCCTAATCTGAGGGTCGCAGATGTGGGTCGCAAGTCATCTCGTCCGTCCAACTTCGCCAGCTCAGACGAACGGCCTAGGATAAGATTTAGGAGACCATTGAAGTATCACCGTGATCATTGTCTGCCACTCTACCACACCATGTGGTCGTTCAAGGGAAGATTTGCTAGCGCAGCCTCCAAACCCTCACGTGAAGTAGGCAGGGCATGATGCTCAACAACGATGCTTCATATATGCCGAATACATTCGATGCATAACATGCATAGAATACACACGATACTTTACAAGTATCGACTTCCTAAATAACTTAGTTATTTAACTAGCATTAATTGCTACCTTCTGTGGGTTCCATGATCCACACACTCAAGACATCAATCAGGTCACAAACTGGGGGATACATACTGGGGTATTGGTCTGGCGGTTTACAGCGTGCAGCGTGCAATGCACCATCACAAGAACGTGTCAGGAAGACATGGACGGTTAGTGATGATGGGAGAAGTGGGCAATATTGATCGTGTGACACTAACACACCACTCCACTACTCCATCACTCCACTTCCTTCACTTCCTACGAGAGACGTGAATAAGGCTCAAATGACTTGTATAAATAGGTTTTCCTCCCTATTTCAAAACAAGAGCACAACACAGAAACCAAGTGTTAATACAACACTTATTCAAACACCCAGAGCCTGCTTGCATTAATCGTAAGCCTTCTCACCATTCTGTTACAAGTCATAAACAAGACTACACCTTCACAATATCAATACCTTCTTCGCTTCCCTCCCTAAGATCAACCCCGTCTCCTTCACTTTATGATCGAAACAAGTCTGGAACGACCATTTCTTGGTTTAGGCAATAATTGTATAGATTGATCTCTCGAATCAAAAGCACTCACCGCGCAGTGCATTTATTTAAGGTTTAGATTCATTCCTTATCCACACAAATTACCAAAACCGGCAGGAATAGTTTTCACCCATAAACAATTGGCGACCACAGTGGGAGATTAATCTCTCGGTTGCAATATCGATTTTCAAATTTCCAATTTCATTCTTCAATTGCGATTTCAAGATGGTAGAACTTAGGTCTGGATCATCAATCAACCCTGAAGGAGCTAGCACCGACAACACTCTTGGTATTGATGTCCCTGTCAGTGGAGCTGCCGTGCAGAACGTGATCAGTATACCTCGTGGAGTTATTTTCTCTACCACTAACACCAGTAGAGAAGTGGATATTTTAGTAGGCGTAACACCTCCTATCACCAGAGCCAGATCAGCCGCAAATCCCGGTATTTCTTCAAGTATAACGTCTCTGGTCGTCACTAGGGCAACCGCTACTTCTCTATCAGGACGAGGGGCCGGAGGAGCAAGAGTAGGACAACCCTCTATCACCATGGTACTTAATTTTCTCAAAACCCTAACCGAATGATTGTCGCAGGGGCCACGACAGCCCCTGGAGCCAATGAGGAACGTGTTTGATGCACCCGGGGTAGGCAATTCAATGGCGCAAACCCGCATGGATGAGGAAACTCGTGACACTCCTGAATGCCCAAGAGAAAGTGTCCAACCATCCAAATTCATTACGCGTGAGGACCTGGAGCGACTCCTCCGAAGCCTGGGCAAAGGAAATATGGCGGACATGCACCAACACCATCCTCCATACCCTAACGAATTCCTGTCCCAAGGGGCTATGTCTCTCCTCAATTTTCCCTTTATGATGGTATTGGTAACGCTCGTGAACATGTATCTCTATTTTTGGAATCTTTAGGAAAACACGAATACAATCATGTTCTCTGCCTGAAAGAGTACTCGAAAACACTTACCAGAAGAGCATACATTTGGTACAACAGTCTTGCACCTAAACAGTATATCCAATTGGAGTGATATTGTCGACGCCTTCTACAGGAAGTATTTCTTCGTGTCAGAGCAGGTCACCTTTTTAGATTTGGGAAGAATATTTCAACGGAGTATTGAGCATCCGAACGACTTCGTCAAAAGGTTCATGACTCAAGCGTTGGATTGTCATGATCCGAATGTCACCGAACGCCAGCTGGTGGAGTTATGCATCAACGGGATGATTCCCATATACCGTGCTTTGTTAGAGAATCTGGGCTTCCAAACATTTTCGGAGCTTCATGAAGTAGCTAAGCGCTCCGCTACGACAGCCCTAGCATTATTGGAAAGAATAAAGATCGTTCAGAACGCAGATACGCGTGAAAACCGAGGAAGCAGGCGCCTCATCAACAAGCAATATAATACAGGTCCTTCTGTGAGTGTGGTGAGAGAAGGAGGAAAGAGGAAAGTGTCGGCAACAGAACAACCTCCCAAGCATGCAACATCAGCACACACGACTCTGTCTCGAAAGAAAGCGGACAAATCTCCTGTACAAGAGTCCAGAGATACGGTTCCAAACTTCCACTTTCCCAGGAATGAAGTGATAGAACTCTTGGAAGCATGGATTCAATATGACACAATTAAGCTACCACCTATCAGACGCCCACCGACGGAGGACGAGATGACAAATCCCAAATACTGCCACTACCATAGGTTTGTCCATCACCCGACCAAAGATTGCAACAAGTTGAAACAAATCTTCAGAGAAAAGGTGGAAGCAGGAGAACTTCATTTAGGAAACGATGGCGTTCATAAGGACCTTCTTCCCATTAGAAGCTGCATGATCTCAGGGGATTCTGTCCGCAAAACTGTACAAACCATGGTGGAACGTTTGTGTGAAATCTTGTATCTCTTGAAGGGACAACGTAAATACATGTTCACATCCCTCAACCATGTTATGTCAGGAAGGCGCTTGTATCCAGAGAAGGAAGTAGTCTCGAATCCATATACTTTCCTTGAGGACACGACCAGCAAAGTGGACTGGGGACTCCTGACCATCGCTTGTTTGAAGGATGTCGAATTCGACAACACGTTGATTGACGCAGCCTCTGAGTTCAACATAATCACTGTCAAGACCCTGAGGGCCTCAAGTATTTCAAAACAAGAAGCTACTCGCAGCCCAACCGTGATTAGGAGCTTATAAGGATAATTCAGAGACTCCTATGGATACATTGACCTCGAAGTGAAAATCGGTAATACTCTAACGCATGCTAAATTTTACATAGTGCAAGAGTGTCCTAATTACGACATGATCTTGGGGCGTCTGTGGATACACGAGAACAAATCAGCACTCGGAGTGAGTCCTTTGTCGGTTTCAGTACCTGAAAGAATATCCAGCAAACCGTCAATCCCTGAAGATTGTTTATTGTCGTATCGACACCTTGCAAGCGTGATGTAACTTCCTGGAGAAATCCTGAATTCATACCTTAAAAGGTTCCGAGCCCATGTAAGTCTCAACGAACAACCTTCTTTACAAACAGTAAAGCCTCTTCCTGCTGAGTCCCGGGGACTTGTTTCAATCAACAACCTAACCGCCAATAAGAGGTGCGAGTGGGGTGCCGGTCCTTTCAAACGATTTTCTAAGAGCTTGGATGCAGTCAGAGAAAATTTGTCCCAGAAACAAGATAATGTGTCAAGTCCAAGTTCGTTTCAAATTGGAGACATGGTAGCAAAGAGGACCACATTTCAAGTTGGAAATGTGGCGGTGAAAATGACTAACCAATTTGATTTGTCGGTGACAAAGGAAGATGAACCATATTTGGTGGCAAATGTCATCCTAGGTGGCTACTGCAATATCATCAATGCTGACAAGCTTGAGGGCGTGACGATCCACTCACGATGGCTTAAACCCTACCGTACCTAGAGACGCTGTGCTACTCTTCCTCTCTGGCGTTCTCCGTAATGGTTCCTCCAGCGTTCCTCCAACAATTTCCCTTTCCTTGCTATTTTGTAATTCCTTCAAAAAATGATTGCAATACTTGCATTCATAGTTATTAGGGTTCTAATTTCTCAATTAAAGTATTTTCTTTAAAAACATTTACCCCTGGGCATGACGCAAAGACCCAGGTTCGACCAGAGTCATTATTACCAACCAGATTAAACCAGAGAACCCTAAAAACACTTCATACCTTTCGGGAAAGTTGGAGGAATAGAATACATGCAAAGGAAAAATGGAAAGCATCTTAAATAGTTTGTCCCAGCTTACATCAGGAGGGCGCATAAGAACTTACGCCAGTAGATTGCGGACAGGTCCGTGGTATTTTATTATGGCATTAATTTTCTTCTCACAAGGATCACATCCAATCATATGAAGGCACAACCACTATGATGCAGTCCTAATAAAGGATTTACCTAAAAAATAAGAAACTTGTTAAAACAAGTAAACTGAAATAAGCAAAACCTTGGACTCAGCCGCCACTGAGTACAAGGACAAAAGTGTTCACAAAATCACGGGAAAATACTTAGAAAAGAAGAAAAGAGAAATAATAGGAAGATTCAGTCATCAAAGGTCGACCGTGTCTTCTCCACCATTGAAGTCTGCCTCAACATCATCAAGTGCTTCTACTTCTTCTTCTTCCGGGTCTACCTCAGCCTCCACTTCAGGTATTTTTGCAACCACGTTCTCTACGATGTCCCCAGTAGGGGTAGTTTCCATATTGATAGGTGTGATAAACACCTAATTTTATATCTAGTATTTATGCTTTCTTTGCGAGTTTTAGTATGAATTATGTATCTTATGCTTACTTTTGAGTGTATTAGGTGCTTTGGAGTCGTTTGGAGCAAAAGAAGGAGAAATTAGCCATTAGGAGCTACAAAATGCTAAAAGGAGCAAACAAGTAAAGTGTTAATGATGAAGAAGGGCCAAAGACCAATTTTAACTCATTTCACTCAAGGAATTCTTATCACCATCTCGAAGAGAATTCAAACGCGAAAAGAATGCAAAAAGAATGAGGTCATTCCGAGTTCGTATGAAGAAGTTATGAGCAAAATGGTGAAACCAATTTGGATTAGGTTTTCTGTTGGGCCTTATTGGGCCTGCGCGAAAAGAGAAAGGAGAGATGCGTTTTGGGCTTGCTATGGACGTGAAAATTAGGGTTTTTGGTGGACTTTGAGGAGGTTAAGTATCCTAATTGGACAAGGATATTATATCTTCTACTACTTTGTTCTAGGGTTTAGAAACATGTTAGGGTTTCTTCTTCTTCTTGTTATGAACTCCTTGAATATGAGTACTTAATTTTATTATTGGTTATGGAATAGTTGGATTTCACAAAGCATGATTCTTTGATTCAATATATTAGTTTTGTCTCATATTTATCGTTCACGATTCTCTGAAAATAGGGTTGCATGATTGAATGTTAGTTTTGTCAAGTTGCAAATTGGTAGAACTCATAATCATATCTATTGCTAGTTTAGGGTTTATTATACGAAAAAGTGATATTACTTGAATACAAGTAGCATAATTGTGAAGATTGCTTGTAGTGATACATCCTAATAATCACAAGTGATTCGTGACCTTTGTTAAATTGAATTAGTGCGTTTTCCACGTTCGATTGCTTTGATTGGCCTGATTTCATAGAACTTAATGCATCTAGGGAATTAAACTTGATTAGTGCTTTTACACGTTAGGTTGTTCTTTTAGATAGAATTCATATTCGCATCTTTTAATGTGTTTGTTGATGAAAAAAGGAGATTTGCGGGATATTCTTGCGATCAAGATATTCTAGGGCTTTTGATAAAATTTGAGAGTAAAATATCAATTCTAATTATTATGACAAGAACATATTTGTGAATGAAGATGAATCCTTAACCAATATTCTCACTACCTTGATTTGTGTGCTTTACTTTTTATTGCTTTGCTTTTATTTTATTTTAGTATATAAAAATCAGAAAAATACCCGGTGTTTTATATAGGAAACCGAAACAACGAGACAACCTAGACCTCTCTGTGGGATCGATCATTTCTTGCCCTTGCTATATTTATATTTTGAGTAGTAAGAAAGTGTAAATTATTTTTGACGCATACGACAGCGATCAAATTTTGGCGCCGCTGCCGGGGAGGCAAAGGTACTAATTCTATGGAAGGAGCATATTGGAACAATGGATACGGCTTTCAACCTCCTCAACACTATGACAATTTCCCACCATCTATGGAATGCAACCAAAACCAATTTATTGGCTATGATGCATATCCTAGAGAACCTTGTGGTGATTTTCATACATACCAACAACAACCTTGTAGTGGGTATGTAAGTCAAGCACCTAGGTGGGATAATTATACTTCTAATTGGCTTTATTCGAGTTGTATGCAGATTATGCATGGATTGAAAGATATGCAACAAAGGCTAGACCAACTTGACCGTAATAGAGAGAATGTCGCACAAACCAATTTCTGGAATATGCCTTCTTACCCGACTCCGGATCGTAGTTATGATCATTCACCCATTCAAAGGGAAGAGTCATGGGAAAGAGAACATATTGTAGCTAATGGTGGCAAGCGTGTGAACGTTAGGAAACTTGCGCAGAAATTATACAAGTTGGAAGACGATGGATACTCGGAAAAGCTTGTCGATGAAATTAGTAGGACCATTCATATGGAACTCAAACGACGTCGTGATAAAGGATGGGAAACCGACGACGATTCTGATTATGGTGAGTCTGAAGATGAAGACGATGATGATTGTGTTGAAAAGGACCAACCTTTGGAGATATTTGATGATGTTAGTGTAGTTGACTCAACTCTTGATCTTTATAATGATCAAGCACCTATTCAAAAGGTACATGAGGATGATGAAACTAATGTTTTTCAGAATTTTGCAACATTATTTGAGTCTAATGAGGAGGAGTATGTTGAGAATGTGACCGTTATGACCAATATTATGGAAGACCCAATTGAACTTGTGAATGTTTGTAATGATGATGTTCATGTCGA
Organism: Papaver bracteatum; assembly: GCA_023529315.1. Lineage (NCBI taxonomy): Eukaryota > Viridiplantae > Streptophyta > Magnoliopsida > Ranunculales > Papaveraceae > Papaver > Papaver bracteatum. The sequence continues at coordinate 644,344 of JAJJWX010000160.1, forward strand.
GACTCCGGTTAAGGCAGAAACGGATGAAGAATGGTTGCAAAGTTTGATAGAGGACCATGATATACAAGAGGTGAATAGTTCACTTGAGTTTTTCAAGGATGAAGAGGATGCCGTGCTAAAAGAAATTGTGATAGGTTTGTCTAACCCTTTGCATATTGTTTCTTCTCCTTTACCTCTTATTGGTTTGAATGTATGTGCTTCGAAAACATTGTTGAATGACTTTGTTTCTCGATTTCCGCCATTAGAAAAACTTGATTCTCATACTATGCAGGTTTGTGAACAAGAAACCGTATAAATACCCGACTCCTATATTCTTTATGCACTTTCGAGTGTGGACAAGAATAAGTGTGGGGGAAACTTTTATCGGTTAATAGCTTCGTTTTTGTTTTATATTACTAATATTTGTGCGAAGCTAGTGTTTGAAAAACAGGTGCTATGGGTGGATCCCCAACTTTTCCGATTATTGGTGTATGGGGAATGAATCTTACAAGAAGCTAAGTCGGGCCGTCGACTTTAAAACAAGCGCTAAGTGGGAGGCAACCCACCGGTTTTGTATCTCTTATCTCTTATCCTTTTGCTTTTTATTTTATTTTTGTTTCGTTTTTTATTTTTTATTGTTTTCATATCATATTTGCATCCCCATGTTTAATTTCATTAAGTCCATAATCTATCTTAGAAGAGCATTATGACGAATACCTTTTCGTCAGAAAATTTCAGACTGCGCGTAGTTCAGTCCAGAGACCATAACTGTCAGACGATTTATCAAAACACTGTGAAATTTTGACACTGTGTAGAAAACACGTAGGTGAACAACTTTTGTGAAATAGATGTTTTCCAAATTCCTTACCAATTTGCACAGGTTTTGCGTTTTATCTTTTGTTACGTCAGAATTCAGAACTTTCGGTTTTACACATTGAGGACAATGTGAAGTTTAAGTGTGGGGGAGCATTTATATGTTTGTATAGTTTGTTTTAGTTTGTTTTATGCCTTTAGGTGTGGGGGAGCATTTCCAAATTCCTTAGGTGCTGCAGTGCTGTGAGTGACGGGAGCTTCCAAACAAAAAATCGTGAGAAAAAGAAAAGGGATCTTCCCCTTTTATAAACAAAAATTGGAAGAATCCCAATAGAACAAGGATTCCTCTTTTGATTGAACTCCTTTTTTGTTTCAAACACCCAAAGAAGGAAACCGGTCCCACTCAGGATTCCATGCTTGCAACAACATGTTTACATGCGCAATTAATAGCGGACGAGCAAGGCTTTCACGGGTAAGCTCCTTTCATCTCGTTTTTTCCCATATATTTGTCACCATCTCATGCCTACCCCACAATAGTGTAACTATTATATGCTAGGCATGGGACTTAATGTTGATGGTGGATTTTAGTTCAGGGCTAAAGTTGTAAAACCATTTTTTGTGTAAACATCCTGCAGAGGATGAGACTATTTTATAAGTGATGAATACTTCTTCACTTTATTAATTCACCTAGAATGGAGCATGTAACAACAATCCCCCGAATATTCTGTGAATTTTAGCATTATTGATTAATGCATAGAAAGCCTTATATTTCCTGTGATGTTCCTAGAAGAACTCTCATTGTTGGTACGGCATGATGACTGATTGTTAATCGCAGCAGAGTAGCATGAATATCCAAGTACCAACAGTGAGGCATGCATGAAATGCCCGTACAGGCTATAACTTTGTGTGTGTTATACTAGCCCGATTGATCATGTAACTCTCGGTGTGTTATACTAGCCCGATTGAGTGTGTAACTCTCGGTGTGTTATACTAGCCCGATTGAGCGTCTAGACTGTCCGTAACAGTCTAAAAACGATCACGGTCATCCAACTTTGCAGGCATGATTGGAGGGTCGGGATCGAATCCAATACCCCCAAGTAGGTATTGGAACATTCAGTGCCGACCCAATGCGGACCCCGCATGATCGGCCTCCCCAAAAGGGGTGGCATAGCTTGCCAAACCGTCCAAACCAAGCAGAATGGACAAAAAAAACCTAAATTAGGGTTTGCGGCACATTACATGTGTCGCAAAATGATCTCAACCATCCATCTTCGCAGGCATAGATGGAGGGTGTAGATGTAGATTCAAAGGGCCCATATCATGTCAACACAATCCCCATGGGCCCGCCTACACACATGAACAAACGGTCAGGACCAACCATGATTGGTTGTCCCAATTCGTGCGCGCAAGACAATGCATGAATCATGGCCGGCCAAAACCCTAATTGGGACTTGCGGCATCATGTATGTGTCGCAAAATCATCTCGTGCATCCATATTCGCAGGCTTGAATGGAAGGAAAAGATGAAATATTAGGGAAGGCCGAACATGCTAGCATGACCACCGCGGGCTCGGCTTCATGTCCGACTAATCGGTCAAGGCCAGCCTTGGTCAGGCGCCTCGGTTCGTGCGCCCAAACTGGCATGGTCACGCTTCCCAAATCACAAACTGATGTCGACCACTCAACTTCGCCAGACAAATTGAGTGGCTTAGATCACGTTTCCATGTGACAGTTAGGTATAGGCATGAATACCAGCCTACCACCTACATGCTGGACCAATCGTCCGAGACCGACCAAGCTTGATCGTCTCGAAACGCGTGTCTTGAAGGTGGCATATCGCGCCCCTTCATGAATCCTTTTCGGCATTGGATTTTTGTCGCAAATCGATCTCAGCCACTCAACTTCACCGGTAAATTCAAGTGGCCAAGATCAAACCTTCGTGGGAAAATGAAGCATGGACATCAGCATTCCGTCTACACGCATGCCTGATCGGTCCTCCATGAAATGCCTCCCATGCTTAGATTCGACCAAGGTGCAGAAGTACACTCGCGCACCTCCTAAACCCTAATCTGAGGGTCGCAGATGTGGGTCGCAAGTTATCTCGTCCGTCTAACTTCTCCAGCTCGGACGGACGGCCTAGGATAAGAGTTAGGCGACCAGTGAAGTATCACTGTGATCACTGTCTGCCACTCTACCATACCATGTGGTCGGTCAAGGGAAGATTTTCTAGCGCAGCCTCCAAACCCTCACGTGAATCAGGCAGGGCATGATGATCAACATCGATTCTTCATATATGTCGAATACATTTGATGCATAACATGCATAGAATACACAAGATACTTTACAAGTATTGACTTCCTAAATAACTTAGTTATTTAACTAGCATTACATGCTACCTTCTGTGGGTTCCACGATTGACACACTCAAGACATCAATCGTGTCACAAACTGGGGGATACATACTGGGGTATTGGTCTGGCGGTTTACAGCGTGCAACGTCCCATCACAAAAACGTGTCAGGAAGACATGGACGGTTAGTGAAGATGGGAGAAGTGGGAAATATTGATCGTGTGACAATAACAAACCACTCCACTTCCTCCACTTCCTATGAGAGACGTGAATAAGGCTCAAATGACTTGTATAAATAGGTTTTCCTCCCTATTTCCAAACAATAGCACAACACAGAAACCAAGTGTTAATACAACACGTATTCAAACACCCAGAGCCTGCTTGCATTAATTGTAAGCCTGCTCACCTTTCTGTTACAAGTCATAAAAAAGCCTACACCTTCATAATCTCAATACCTTCTTCGCTTCCCTCCATAAGATCAACCCCATCTCCTTCACTTTGTGACCGAAACAAGTCTGGAACGACCATTTCTTGGTTTAGGCCAGAATTGTATAGATTGATCTATCAAATCAAAAGCACTCACCGCGCAGTGAATTTGTTTAGGGTTTAGATTCATTCCTCATCCACACACCCCAAATTACCAAAACCGGCAGGAATAGTTTTCACCCATAAACAGTCCTCCATAGGTTTCTTGTGGCTGATCAAGTCTTTGAATTTTGTTGTTTCCACCTCGACTATAAAAATTTCTTTCTCTTTCAAATTCTTCTTGATCCCTGCTTCCCATAGCTACCAACTTCTGTTGATTATCATTCTTATTTTCTTGTTGTACTTGCGAAGTGCTCGCCACTGCGTTTATCAATTTAGGCAATAAGCTTGCATTCGCTGTATTTGAACTTGTTTTCGCAACTGGATATGATTCCATTTCATTCTGCTTTTCTTCAAGAGCAATGTACTCCTCTTGCAATTCTCGCAGCTCAGTCATTGTGATTATATTCTTGATTCTGAAAAATTTAATGTACAATAGATTGGTTGCGAACATTGCATTGATGAATGATAAAATGAGATATCTCTCATCCACACGTCCAGCCATTTCACTACACATTGTCTTCCATCTTATAGTTAGATGTTTCAAACTTTCACCAATTCTATGTTTTAATCCAAATACATATTATATGTCTGGTCGCGATGAGTTGTTAGTTATATACGCCCCTTAGAACATAGTCTGCAAATGGTTGAAATATGTTATAGTATTCTTGGGTAGACCTTCGAACCACTTTAACGCCTCTCCTGTTAGACTTGATGCGAAATACTTGCACAACACATCATCATGATTCTCCTACTGTAACATACATCTCACATAAGCTTTAATTCTGCACTTTGGGGGTATTCCTCCTAATTTTACTTTGGGGGTAATCCTCCTAATTGTACTTCTTGTGAGAACGGAGTTTTAGCAGCTTCTTCTATGGCTTCATCCAATTTCCTTCTGCCTCCGTCTCTCCTATTATTCATCATTATTCTCATTTCTTCCAGTTCTCTTAAGATTTGTTCATTTACCCCGGATGCTGATCCCATTGGTCTCTTTAATTCTGCTTGTCTTCTCCTGCGTTCTTTCCTGTTTTGTGTTACGAGATTTTGATTTTCTTTTCCATCATTTTCTTCTTGTCTCTCTCTGTGATCTTCTCTTCCATTTCCTTCATGAATTCGCACACCATTATATCTCTCATTTTCTCTTCTGCGATTTTGTTCACTCCTTATCAACTCTCTTTGTTGTCTTTCGATTCTCCTTTGTATTCTATCATATTTTTCATTGATATTACCATTGTTGCGTTTTTGTTCGTATCTTCTTTCTCGATTGTCATGATTGTTCTAACGTATTGCTTCTTGGAGCTCTCTTTCCTCCATTTCTGCTCTCAATATTTCTCTCTCGCAAGCTAAACGTGCTTGTTCAGCATAATGTCTCTCGATTTCTTCTTCAATTACTTACTCATTTCTGCGATTTTCTCTCCCATGTAATATTCTTCTTCCTTCTTCTTGATTTCCTTCATCACCTTGGTTGTTTCTTTCTTGACGCTACCTGTTTTGAGGAATTTTTCCATGTGGAATGTATCGATCTTCAATCATTTCTCTATTTTCGCGATGTTCTTCATCTGGATTTTGCACCTCCTGCCGAATATTTCCATCAACATTTTCTACAAGTGAGTTTCGTCTTTCTTCCCTTATGATTGATCTTGAACTTGATCTTGTAGTGCTTCTTGACCTTCTATTTTGTAGTCTCATATTATCCATTCTCAACTCATGATTCTGTCTTGTCAAATTAGCACGTTCTTCTGCTTCTACTCTCCTTTATTTGTGTATTCTTTGTCTCAATTCCTCTAATGCTTCAACTTCCCCATTTCCATGAATTATTCCTCCAACTGCTTCCTGATTTTCCTCTATTCTCATATCGTTTCTTAATTATTGCTCCTCTTTTGCTTCACCTGCTGAATCTAACTGCCATGTGTGTACACTCACTTTATCATAATCCATAGTTCTATTTTGCGCTGGTGTGTGCTGAATTGGTTGTTGAATTTGATTTTATCCATCATTTCTTGTATTCATTCTTGATGGTTCTCCAGTTTCGTTTTTTCTTTCTCCAGCAAGTCTCTTACTCCTTCTCACAGTTATTGGTTGTCTTGAAGCATTTCTTCTTCTAGCCATCTCTTTAATCTTAATGAATTATATGAAACTTTTCACCAACTTCTCCCAATTCTTTTAAATCACAATACTAATCTTCACACTATAAACAAGGAAAATCCTTGTTTCTAGCGCCAAAAATGTAGTAACAGGAAATCCCACACTAAACCCATCACAAGAATTTATACAATCAAATCATTTTTAGATCAACAATCATAATTTTCATTGATTAATCACACCAATCTTACAAGATAGAAAGGAAATAAAGCTAAGGAAATTAACAACCGCTCTGGACTTTCTCTCTCCTAATGACTTGCTCAACACTCGAAAAAGATATCTCCCACTCCTTTTCAACTCTTTATATAGGTGTAGATGGTGGATTTTCGACAAAGGCTAAAATCGTAAACCCATAATTACACGAACCTCTGACTCAGTAATTAGGCGTGAATATGGAAACACTGGTCTCTCATCGAATCCTCTGATGGAGAATACTTTCTCTCAGAGTGCATATAGATATGTAGTCTCACAGCTGGACAACGACATATCTCATGAGTACTGAATACTTCAGCCATTATTTCTATCACGGGATGAAAAACTCCCGAACAACTTGCTTTGCTAGTATAAAGTCATAAATTAATCATTCATAAATTCTTGGATTCATCCGCAAAATTTCTGAAAATATTCAAATATTTTCGCAGATATCTTATTACGCAAATCATAGTTCTTCCCAGCAGAATCCTATGGATTAGTAATAAATATTGGACGCACGGGCATCAGAGCTACCGCATGAGCTAGCCCTGTCTCAAACTTAGATTCTTGGATTCATCCGCAGAATCGCTGAAAATATTCAGATATTTTCGCAGATATTTCATTACGCAAACCATGGTTCTTCCAAGCAGAAGTCTATGGATTAGTAATAAATATTGGATGCATGGGCATCAGAGCTACCGCCTGAGCGAGCCCTGTCTCAAACTTAGATTCTTGGATTCATCCGCAGAATCGCTGAAAATATTCAGATATTTTCGCAGATATTTCATTACGCAAACCATGGTTCTTCCCAGCAGAAGCCCATGGATTAGTAATAAATATTGGACGCACGGGCATCAGAGCTACCGCCTGAGCAAGCCCTGTCTCAAATGGTGCAATTGTATTCAACAATGATACATTAATAACCACCGCACGAGCGAGTATTTCAAAATACGACGAAACGATGAGCCTATGCAAAATAGGACGAAAAATAACAAATAAATAAAAATTGACCAAGGTGCTGGGAGCATGGATCCACTGACCGGCCGACCGTGTCGTGGTCAATCCCACACCAGTCTCATATTTTTATCATATTTTTTGTTATTTTCCTTGAGTTCATGCAAAACCTTTCGCTTGAACAAATATCCTTTGTTTTGAGGAAACTCCTCAACTTCATGGTGCCTCCTTCGCGCGGAGGAAATAATATAAAATTAAGGAGAGCATGAGGGGGGGGGGGGGGTGACCACTGGCCAACCGGCCATGCCTTGGTCCCAGCCGGCCCCACACCTCATATTTCCTCATTATTTTATTATTATTGCCCTAATTTAATGAAAACTCCCTAATCTCATGATATTTCCTTCGTCCCATGAAAAATAATAAAAATTAGGAAACCCGTGTGCACGAGCCATAACTGGTCGGCTAAACCCTAGATGGCTCACACGTCCCACTCTTTTATTAGCATATTTTTCATGTTTTCATAATCCCATGAAAATTCCCTGATTTAATGATATTTCCTTCAAATTATGAAAATTCCTTCAAATCATGAAATAATGCATAAAATAGGGAAAACGCAAGGGAACGGGCCTTGGTCAGCCAGTCATGCTCCAAGCCGGTCCCACATGCTCACACGTCCCTTCTTTTATTATTTATGATTTTGATGTTTCCCTCGTCTCATGGAAACTCCTTGATTTCAACAAACTTCCTTCATTTTATCATATTAGGAAAAATGTTATGGGACCGGCCCCTTTGATTTTTCCTGAGTTTTACTCTCTGGCTGTTTTCACCTCCCGAAAGAGCTTAAAACCTAAATATTCTCTCGTAGGGAGATAGGCAATTCTTTTCCGTACGGAATGGAGGGGCGGACCAGCAAAATCCGAGTCTGTATGATAAATCTATGTTGATTCTACCAAAGGACGCTAATTAGGGTTCAACCAATCTGGGAGTGCTCAAACGATCAAAATTTGATCCCGTGACCACCCAGGGACGGTTTCATGACCCCTTGGTCGGTCCCTCACCTCTTCGTAATTCCTTCACTTTTTCATTATTTTCCTTCATCCGATGAAGTTTTGACGGTTTTATCAGAAAACCTTAATTTTGTCATATTTTCTCAAATGGTCGCTCAAACGAGCACCAGAAAATATCAAAATTCTCATAACTGAGACACGGATGTCTCAAAGACGAAAGCATGTCACCTTAACCGGCCAGGGTTGGATTTTTGGCTCGCAATGAGCTAGTCCCACGTGTTTCTCACAATCTGACCTAGTTTGCACAATTGCATGTATTAGGTCCAAAAACTCTCCAAAAAATTTCGGAATTTGACGGAGCGATCATCATTTGATCCCGTGACCACCCAGGGCTGGTTTCACAACCCCTTGGTCGGTCCCTCGTATTTTAATAATTAATTAGGTTCTATCACCTAATGCTGAACCCAGCAGTAATTCAGTAAATGATTAAATCAGCATTTAATCATCCTTTCAACAACTCACAAACTCTTCAAAGAGGTCTTGGATTTTGCTCACGTGAGCATATGAGAATTTCATGGTCGATCCACGGTCCCATGAAGCCGGTTCTCCTTCATTCTATGGTTAATTTCAAATAAACCATCAATTGGTCATCAATTGATCAAATTAGGTTTTCTGAATCCAAGGATCATGATTCCAGATTCAAACACTAATAGTTTCACACTGATCTCATGATCAATATTCTTATTAATTATGCTCGGTTCAACTACCAGTGCTTTAATTAATATTTTATTTTGGTCACGCTACCAATAATTCATCAAACGAGCAGCACTTTCTCAGATGAGCAATATTTACTCAAATTAAACTACTAATATTAAATAAATTAGCGAGCAACACTTGCTCTCCTCAACGTGAGGATCCTATCACTGTCTCAGAAGACACGTTCGATTCATGAGTTGCAGAACATTCTACAAAATCATGTTTAACTCAGCAAATATGTGGACTCATGGTCCCACGAAGTCATAAAATCAGCAACTGACTTAATTAACCACGAGACATCAATCGTGTCACTTGGGGGGATATCAACTAGGGTTTTGGTTTGGCGGTCTACGGCACGTGTGTTCAAACACACGATGAAATGTGATCAAGTCGTGCAATTAGTTGAGGGAGTTAGCGAAGTAGTGGGTGGAAAATCAACCAAGTCTCTGCACGATGAGCGCAACTGGTTTCAAGCATTATTTCCATCTCTCCACTCCATCAACTGTCACACTTCATGGGATCATGGTGTTTTCAACTTCGGCATTATATAATGTCTCTGAATCCTGATTGAAATGACAAGATTCGAAGGGTTATCAAACATTCGAACACAATCGTCTGAACGAGCAATTTCTTACCAAAGTTCATACAGACGCTCACTTGTCTACACGAACTCACAGAAATTACTCTCAATTAGGCAAGATTCAATTATTTAGAGAATTTTACGCTGAAATTATAACACACCTACAATCTCAGATCACCATTGATCTCACACATTTCTCAGCTTCCCTCCTACAGATCAACCCATCCTCTCTTGTGACCGAATTTACTGTGGAACGACCATTGTCTTGGTTTAGGCCGGAGTACTACAGATTGGTCTCTCGAACTTAAATAACCCCTTTCATAGCGGTGCATCTGTGTGAGGTTAAACACTTCGCTCGGTTCAAGGAATTTCCTCCGCACGGTCGTCCTCAATTCCGCAAAAACCAGCAGATCGTTTTTCCCCATCTACAATAGGGAATTATATAGTGGATGACATCTAATCTGTTCTTTATTTTAGGATCTGACTTGCGATATTCTTGCAAAAGTTCTATTGATGATCTTCGCAAACACTCTAATCATCGCAGAGTCATCACACTTTTCTCATTTTTCTGCCATCGTCATCTGTTACGTCATTCTTCAAATCATTCTCCGACGCTCGCAAAGTGTTGTTGACTAAACTTCGCAAATATGTCCTTCTTGCGATATTCTGATCCTACAAGGTCTATGTCTCTCAACCAAAGGGATTCAAAAAGCCTAATTTCCTAGATCATGTCCTTAAGCTAAATAAGGCATTATGTGTTAAAACAAGCACCACGTGCCTGGTTCGAAAAACTGACTACTTCCCTTCTTAGGAAAGGTTTTTCAAGAGGTGGAGCTGATAAAATGTTAATTACAAAATAGAGTGGAAAAGATATTGTTATCGCTCAAGTCTATGTAGATGATATCATCTATGGATCAACATTTGAGAAACTTGCAAAAGATGTTCAAGTCTCTGTAGGCAAGGAGTTTAAAATAAGCAATATTGGTGAATTAAAATTCTTTTTGGGATTATAAATTCAACAACACAAGGATGGATTTTACTTATCTCAAGAGAAATATGCAAGGGATCTTGTCACAAGATTCGGTCTTAATAAGTCAACTCCAAAATTGACTCATATGCCTACCACGGGTAAACTACATAAAGATGAGAAAGGTGTAAATATGGATCAAAAACTCTTTCGATCTATCATTGGAAGCCTTTTATATCTTACGACCACTAGACCTGATATTGCTTTTAGTGTTGGTTGTTTGCTAGGTTTCAGGCAAATCCAAAGGAATCCCATCTTGAAGCTTCAAAAAGGATCATACGATACGTTAATCACACCATCCGGTATGGTGTATCTTATACTTTTGATACTAACACCGATCTGTCTGCCTATTCAGATGTTGATTGGGTAGGATGTGTGGAAGACATAAAAAGTACATCAGGGGGTTTCTACTATGTAGGATTAATCTTGTGGCTTGACATAGCAAGAAACAAAATTCACAATCCCTGTCTACATGTGAAGAAGAATATATTGTTGCAGGCTCATGTTGTACTCAACTTCTCTAGATGAAACAAATGCTTGCTGATTATGGAATTAATACTAGAATAATGAAGATCTTTTGTGATAACTCCTGCGCTATTTGAATCAGTGAGAATCCCGTTGATCACTTAAGAACTAAGCATAAGGTACCATTTTATTCGAGATCCTTATGAAAATGGTATCATAAAAATGGAATTTGTTCCTTTCGAACAACAATTGGCTGATATTCTCACCAAACTATTAGATACTGCTACATTTCAACATATACAAAAGTCTATTGGTGTTGTTTTGGTTTATTAGATTTTCCAAAATTCTTTCCCCTACACCTATCTCGATTTGTTGGGCAATTGAGTTTGGAATTCCAGTTTAAGTGTTACGTCAATTCTTCATTTGTTTCAAGTAGTTGAACTTCTGTTAAGTATCTTAGTGATGTCCAAATAAATCCTTCTTTTCTTGTAAAAGTAAGGTCACTCTTGTTATTCTTTCGGGAATGACATTTTATGGGGGAGAGTTCTTAATTGAACTTGTGCTTAATTGCCAAATCTTTGTGGGGAGTACGGCTGTGGAATATTGTAGGAGTTATCTTGTATCCTTATAAACTCCTTGATGAATACACTAATTTTCAACTATGTGAAATCATCGAAACAAGTTGGTATGTTATTCTTTTTTGGTCATGAAGTATCTCTGTGAAAATTTCATGAAGATCCCACTAGTTTTTGTACCTTTGCCAATTTATATTGACAAAAAAAGGGAGAATTAATGTGTAGTTCACACTAAAAATACATATGGTTTACGGATCATTATGTAAGGGGAATGGTTTTCATTGTGAGATGAAGTATTAACTAAGAGGGAGTGATACATATCACCTTAGTATTGTTGTCAAAGTTGTGATACAATTGGACTTTAATGTTGTAAATGATACTATAACACTGTATAACAATGATTTAGAGCAACTGTTTTCTCATTGTTATAGCTTCGGATCTTCAACAACAATGATGCGGAGTTGAACACATTTGGAATCATTGGAGTACTTGGAAGTGACGAAGATTTCGAGTAATGTTGAAGAACCAAGGAGATCAAGCATTTGAATGAGAAGCTACAAAGTTTATTTATTTTTTAATTCATATGTATTGATAGTTTTGTCACTAAAATTGACAAAGGGAGAGATTGTTAGAGCACTGCTCGGTCGAACTCGCAAGCGTTGCTATCTCAAGCTTGTTTGTAAATATTATTGATCAAAACTATAAGTCTTGATTTCTAGTCTACTTATAGTGATGTCTCGGACTAGGATAGATTGTGTAGTTGAGCATTAGACTTCACGGCATTCTTCAAATGAAGATGAAGAACTACTAAGGCGATCTTGTGGAACTTCATCAATAAAAGGTATGTGGAGACTAAAACTCATCTATCACTTGGAAAGTCTATTTCTACTTTATGTCCTATATTGAGACATAAGTCGTATTACTATATGGTTTTCAATTATGCACATTTGAGATTTCGAGCTAAGTTTAACTCGCTTACATATTTCTCGAAATATGTGTTGGTAAGATTTCGCTTCAACCAAGCTCATATTATATTCTTGACGAAAGTAAACAAAATGATCATGTGAAAATCGCCGAGTAACATCTTACATGATTGTGTGATACAATAATTTGGTATAGACTTGGAATTATAGGACCAGAATATCACTACAATAGTTCTCTACGAGATTAACAACACTTCCCAGTGAGCATCACCGCATGATCATCAACTACACTTTGCGAGTGTCATAAAATCAGTCAAAAGAGCGACGTAATAAATGACGAGTGAAGAAAACTTGAGAAAAGCATGTTTATCCTGCGATGGTTACAAAACTGGCGAGAGTGAACATTGTAACTATCGCGGTACAATCGCAGAATCATCCTGAAATAAGAGGAAAGCTTAGCTGTCATCCACTATGTAACTACCCTATAAATATAGACCCAATGTGTCCAGAAAATGATGATGTATTTTTGAGAGTTAAGAAAATCTTGAGGAGAGAGAAACTTCAAGAGAATAGTTGTCATCTTGAATTCTCTCATTTCTGTAAACATTTCTGAAACCAAAATAATAAAATGTCGATTTTCATCTTCAATTATGAGTTGATTATAGCAAGATCTTAACAAGGGTGTAGTGTGGGAAATCCTACAACTATATTTTGGCACTAGAAACAGGGATTGGATTAGCAAAATCATAGAAAAAGGTGAAGAAGAAGATAAGAATTGTTCAAGAATAAGAAAATCATAAAACAAATCAGTGATATATTTAAAGGAAGGATGATTATAATCAAAAAGGATTGTAGAAAATTGGAGTGTGATATGGTAACGAGAACAATGATTGATAGATTTCATGAAAATATTAAGGGGAAGATACACAAACGGTATTTTGAAGGAATGGAAATTATGACGGTGGAAAAAATATCACCATTGAAAGATTGGGAAAAGCAAGAAATCACATTTACAGCAGCAGAGATACCTGAATAAAATCTAAGTCATACATCTCCATTGGTAGTCACAGTATCCACTATACCAATGAGAAAGGAGAAATCAATAAAATCTGTAGAAGAATGGGCTATGAATAGAACTTTGGTGGATGCAGGAGGTTCTGTAGACATAATATTTTATCATACTTTCAATAAAATGGGATATAAGGATGAAGAAATGTCTTATTCAACATATCATGTTCATGGCTTTGGAAAGTCTTTAAAAAAACCTAAAGGCGAGATAATGGTACGAATTCCACTAGGGGAGATTGAAACACAAGTAACGTTATGTGTGGTAGACATGGAATCACCGTATAACATGATATTAGGAAGACCATGGATACACGCAATCAAGGCTGTAGCATCAACGTTGCATCAATACATCAAATTTCCTACACCAAGTGGAATTGGAGAAATTAAAGGAGACACAGATTTTGAGAAATTGTGTTGCCAAATTGAAGTAAGAAATTCTGAAGAACGTCCAAAGCTGCGAAAGGCTCGCAGAAGATTGGAAAGAGAAACAAAGAAGGAAAAAGAATTTCAAGTTTACGTGATAAGAGCAAAAGAAGGGAAAGGAATACCCAGCGAAACCTCGCGAGAAGAAGATGAACTCGCGAGAATTATGAAAACACCAACACCAATGGGAGAACCCGAAGCCAGTTATATTGCAGCAGAACCAACAAAGGAAGTAAATATTGGGAGTGAAGAAGAGCCTAAAATGCTGAAAATTGGGACTAGAATGGAGGCAGATGAGGAAGAAAGAACTATAAATCTCTTGCGAGAATATAAAGATATCTTCGCGTGGAGCATGGATGAGATTCCAGGGATAGATCCATCAATAGCATGCCATAAATTAGATATCAACAAAAATATAAGACCATTTAAGGAAATAATAAGGAAAATTGCAACAACATATCATTCTCAAATAGAAGAAGAGTTACAGAAGATGCTCGACGCAGGAATTATAAAGCAAGCAAAATACCCAGAGTGGATTGAAAATATGGTAGTGGTCCCAAAGAAGAACAAGGGGATAAGAATTTGTATATATTTCACTGATTTAAACAAGGCTTGTCCTAAAGATAGTTTTCCATTACCAGATATCCCACAGATGGTTGAATCAGTAGCCGGAAATGATAGAATATCATCGTTGGATGGATATAAAGGATATAATCAAATCCCTCTCGCTGAAGAAGATCAAGAACATACCGCATTTTTTTCTCCAAGAGGATTATATTGTTATACAAAGATGCTATTTGGCTTACAAAATGCTGGTGCAACGTATCAAAGAATGGTGGAGAAGGTGTTTGCAAAGTGGATCAACAAAACATTAGAAGTGTATGTAGATGATATGCTGATCATAAGCAAAGAATATGAGAATCATGTGCAAGATTTGAAAGAGATTTTCGATCAAATGCGACAATTCAATATTAAAGTGAATCCTGATAAATGTACTTTTGGAGTAACTTCAGGGAAATTTTTGGGGTATATTGTATCGAAAGAAGGAATACAAGTTGATCCATAAAAGGTACAAGCAATTCGCAATATGCCAACACCTGCGTCGGTCAAAGATGTGCAGAAATTAAATGGACTCTTAGCCTCACTAGGAAGATTCATTTCGCGATCTTCAGACAAGTGCAAACATTTTTTCGATATACTCAAGAAGGGAACAAAATTCAAGTGGACAGATGAATGTGAAAAAGCTTTTCAAGGAATAAAAGAACATTTGACGAACATAACTATTTTACAGAAAGCTGAACCGGGAGAAGAATTATTGATTTATCTTGCAACAACCACATATGCGCTAAGTGCTGTGTTGCTGTGAGTAGATGCAGGGGTAGAAAAACCAATTTATTACATCAGTAAAACATTCAATTCTGCAGAGAGAAATTACTCAAAGATTGAGAAACTAATTCTAGCATTGGTACATGCAACTTTCAAACTTCGCATATATTTTCAAGCACATAAGGTCAAAGTGTTAACGAAAGTGCCAATTGAGTCAGTAATGAAAAATTCAAAGAGATCAGGCGGAGTTGAGAGATGGAATGCACAAGTAGGACACTTTGATATTCAATATGAAGTTTTATCCTCGCCAAAATCACAAGTTATCGCAGATTTCTTAGCTGAATTTCCTTTAGAAGATGATGAAGCTGTGGAAGAAATGATGGATATAGAAGAGGAACATGGAGATCCAAAATAGTTATTAACAGAACCCGACAGATGGGAAATATTGGTGGATGGATCCTCAAGTGGGGAAGGAAATGGGATTGGAGTTGTATTTATTTCACCAGAAGGAGAAAAAATAGCTTTTTCATTTAGATTGGAATTTGCATCCACTAATAATGAAACAGAATATGAGGCTGTGATTCATGCTTTAAAATTTGCGGTAGAAATGAAGTTGGAAAATGCTAGAATCACCAGCGATTCACAGTTGGTTATTCGCCAGATAAAAGGAGAATACACAACAAATGAACCATATTTAAGAAAGTATAAAAGGTTAGTCGAAGAACTATCTGCAAGAATTCCAAAAATAAAATGGAGACACATATCAAGGAAAGATAATACGCTCGCAGATGCATTTGCTTTCATATCTAATATGATGACAAATCCAACGGCGAGATGCATAAAAATTCAAACACTTTTTACACCAGCGATAAACAAGGAAGAAAAAGATGTGATGATGGTTGAAGTTGGCGAAGAGGAATTAAAGAACAACATTACGGATTGGCGAGTAGATCTTCATGCATACTTGGCAAGAGGATAAATCCCAAGAAATCGATTGGAAGCACATAAATTAAAAAGTAGGGCAACCAATTATGAATTAAGAGATGGAGTATTATATCGCAGATCTTTTAATGGACCATCGCTAAGATGTTTGACGAGGGAAGAAGGACAAAATATATTGAAGATGTTGCACAGTTGTGACGTTGGTAATCATAGTGGAGGAATATCTTTGGCATATAGAACAAAAATACAAGGCTATTACTGGCCATATATGCATGAAGATGCAAAACAACTCTCAAGGCGTTGCGAAGATTGCCAGCAATATGGAAAGAAGATACATGCACCAGGAGCACCATTATCATCTTCAACAAGTGTATGGCCTTTTGGGAAATGGGGGTTAGATATTTTGGGACCATTTGTACCTGGTTCTGGACAAAGAAGATATCTGATTGTCGCAACAGATTATTTCGCAAAATGGGGAGAAGTAAAGGCAGTACAACATATTCGCGATAAAGATATTTTTACATTCATATTTGAGAATATAATTCGCAGATTCGGGATTCCAGCACAGTTGGTATCTGATAATGGAAAGCAATTTGAAGGGAAGAATATAGAATTGCTACTCAATCCATTTAAGATAAAGTGTGGAAAATCTACTCCTCTATATCCACAAGCAAATGGTCAAGCTGAAGCAACCAATAAGACAATCGCAGACATCTTAAAAAATAAGCTAGAAGGATACCACATAGCATGGTTTGAACAGGTGCATAATTCAATATGGGCCTACAATACAACTAGACAAGAAGCTACTGGAATGTCACCTTTTTGTTTGACATATGGAGTTGAAGCTGTGTTACCAACAGAAGTAGCTATTCCTACAAAAAAAGGGAGGCTTGGGAAAGAAATCTATGTGCTGGAATGATTTTAAATAAATTGGATGAATTAGAAGAAAAAAGAGAAAAAAACTTTGCAACATATGGAAAATTACCAGCGAAGATTAGCTCGTGAGTACAACAAACGTGTTAATAAACGTGAATTTCAACCTGGCGATTTAGTGCAGTGAGAAACACCAAGTTATCAGCGAGAGAATGGTGGAAAGTTGGCGAGAAAATGGGATGGACCATACATCATTAAAGAGATAGTTGGAGCTGGGGCATACAAACTAATGGACCCTTAAGGGAGAGATGTTGGTCAAAGACTTGACAGACCATGGAATAGACTATATCTGAAAAAGTATTATAAATAACAACTTCTGCAAGATAAGAGATACATGTACATTGTAAAAAAAAAAATATGATTGCGAGTTTCTCCTCAAAGCAAATCAAGAACTGCGAGCATAATCGCAAGATTGGCGGATAAACTTTCGCAGAGATTAATAGAATGGGACGAACCTATATGGCGTGCACCCTAGTTCGCGAATAAAATTTTGCAAGAGGAAAATGTAAGACCTAATAGTGCGTCATATAAGGGGGTATCTCTTGACATGACTCAGTGATAAGGTTATACCGCTGCGGGAAACTGAGTTATGTAGATGTTGGGGTTAAAGAAAACCTATCCAGGAGAGGGATCTTGGATTTCCAATTATATAAGGTTATACCCTGATTGGACGACTAAGAACCTCTTCTAGGGAGTACATCGGTTGATTCAAGGGTGCCCGGGGCGTACGAAACTACCCTGGCCATCCTTGGAAAGTCTTGTCTATGATGCACTCGGCCCGAAGAAAACCCCACTTAGGGTGCAGTCTTGAAACTATAAGCCATATAGGAATAAAGGACAAGAGGCTGCGAAAAACAACTGGTTGTTGGAAAATCTGGATGGGAGGAGCTAGTATTGTATGACCGATGTGCCCTTCTTGAAGGGGCAACCAGGGGGGAAGATAAGGGCGGAACCCTCCATTAGGGAGATGATAAGTGTCTAAAGACGGCAATGTCATGGGGATTTATGATCGCAAGAACATTTAGGCCTGTCATATTGTCACGTGACGAAAGTTATACAAAGTCAAATATCCAAAAGAGAAAACTTAAGATGAGATCAATGGGTTTTTACATTTAACAAGTGTAAATACGTCCTGCGATTTCATCGGAATACAGCAATGTCATAAGATTTAATTCTTGCAAAAGAATTTATACTTATCATATTGTCGCACAGATGTTAAAAAAAATGATAAGACAAGATCAATGGGTCGATACATGCAAATGTAAAGAAAAGGTGGCAAAATAATACCTTTAACTAGGAAGGAAAAATAAGACCAACAGAATAATCTTAAAAAATTAATTAACTATTCTATTTTGAGATGCAGGAAAGATTTGTTCATTGCAGGAGAATATAAAAGAAAGCATATTTGTAACATCGTACATTTTCGGAACATCGCAGTTGTACTAATTACATCGCATAAATATTTATACTTTCACACAGTTCACAGAAAGGAGACATAGGAAATAATTCACCATTTCAAGAAAGATAATGAAGGGTAAGTAAAGGAATAGAGAAATAAGATTTCATTATCTTCCTTGAGGATATTCAAAGTAAACAAAATCAAAAGTTGAATCCTCAAAATTTCAAAAGTTACATTATTCGCAAAAAAGAAGAAGAAAAAGAAAGCAAAAAATAAATTCAAGATTTGACGATTGTCTCGCCAGATTCGTTATTCTTGCCAGAATTGTCAGCCTCATCAGTATTCTTCTCACCACTTGTAGATACTTCTTTAGGAGGACTTCTCTCTTCTTCACCATCTTCTTGAGTGGTATTTTCTTCTTCAGTAAATTCTAATTCCTTATCCATGGGAAGAGGAATTTCATCATCATCAACTTTCAAAGGAGGAACAAACACATGAGGGAGAGAATGGGAGAGTAGAATATCGTTCACGAGAACTTCAGCACTAAGGTGAACCTTGCAAAGGAAACCTCTGTCATGATTCCTAATCTCTATATTTTTGAAGTACTCGAGATAATCAAGTCTTCTTTCTGCTTTGTCGCGGGCTTCAAGATAATTGTAAAGAAGATTCTTGTTCTCTTTGCGAACTTTATCCAATTTGTTGGTAAGATCAGTGATGGTGAAATGAAGACTTCTTTCAGATTTTGCGAGTAACAAAAGTGATAAAAGATCATTTAGTCAAAGATTTTGCAAGAAATATAACACAAAATTTAACAGAAAGGTCAACAAGAGAGGAAGTCAATTGACTACCTTCTTTCTGCGAGGTTAAGTTTTGAATTAATGTAAAGAAACAGTTTTCCCATTGATTCATAGCGTCATCAAATTTATTGCCAACCACACCCTTCAGACGAGACTTCATGTTTTCCTCTCTGGTGCGTAGATACAAGTTTTCCTTTGCTAGTAAAGAATGAGATTCCTTCAATTAAAAGAACTGGTCTTGAAGCTCGTTGTCCTTCAAACTAAGAGTTAACCTACCTTTGATAAGTTTATCCTTCTCAGTAGCGGATGATTCAGTTACCTCCTTGAGCTCATTTTTAAGGGAACGAAGAGATTTCTCTTGATTATCGCATATCCTTTGTATATTACTCAATTGCTGTGAAGAAATCGCCATCAATCTTGAAAATCTATGTTTCTCTTGGGATAAAGTTCTATTTTCATCTGATAAAGATTCTACCGCCAAGTTAGACTTGGTTAACGAATATGAGAGACGAGAAATCTCGTTACTTAATAAACTTTGACTTCGCGATAATTGGTTATTCTCATTAGTAAGATTATTTATTTGATTAATCGAATATGTGTGGAGATTATCTAATCTATTATACTGTTCCATCCAAGAATCTGTTTCGAAACGAGCTTCGTCGGCAATAGATTCAAATTTAAGTCTCTCCATGAAACGATTCCGATTTGAAACTAATATATGAATCAAGAATTTAAGAAAAAGACTTGAGTACAGAAGATATAAAAGCAAAACAGAAAAACAAAAGAGCAGAGGCAGAAAAATTATACCTTTCAGCTCGTCATTTTTTCTGCGAAGGTTCTCGCAGTCAAGAGAAGAGTTGCGAAGCATATGGTTCAAAGCATCACATTAAGAAGTTTTGACTTGAAGGATTTTTCTCAGAGTTTCAACTTCAGCTTCTAGAGATGCTCGTGAAGAAGTATTATCAGAGCCAAAATATTTAAGTAAGGTCTCGCAAGCTTCATATTGGAGAGAGTCGGAAGAAGATTTTCTAGCATTGTCTAAAATATTAGACAAAATTTGAAAAGCAACATCAACTCCGGCGAAGATTCCACTCGATGGAGGAAGAGATGCAGAGGGTGAAGTGGTGACAAGGGCAAGTTGACGATTTGAGTCATTTGAGATGGTTGAATTATCAGAAGGAGGAGTGTTGGGAAAAACAATAGTTGAAGGCAGTAAAGGGATAGAAGGAATTTCAGTCACAGTAATTTCAGGAGCTTGATTTGTCAATGAGTCAAAAGAAGAAGAGGTGTTGGCAGCGATGTTCTCGCAGACAAAAGGAAGAGGACCCAGTTGCGAGGGTGTGGGAGTAACTCTCGCAGATGTTAATGTGGGAATGGAGAAATCATCCTCAAGAGCTTTGAAATGACGAGATCTTTTGGGAGGATTGGCGATGTTCTCGACATTCTGCGAATAATAACTTAGATAAGAAACAGAGGCAACAATATTGTTATTTAGAAATAGAATGTGTTTATTACCACCTTATCATTCGCAGAACTTCTCTTCTTCTTTTCAATTGGTCTTTTGCGAACATTAGGGTTTTGACCTGAAGATTGGGTGTTAGGGATAGTTCCACTGAAGAGAAAACATAATACGGGAGTTAATGAAGGATCAAATAGAGAATATCAAAGAATATGAGTAAGAATTAAATCAAATAAAGATTGTAATAAAAAAATATACCTTGATGATTCCATTAGAACAGTAGCAGGAGAATACGAAGAAGAAGAATAGTTGCAGACGGAAGATAAAATAAATCGATGAAGAAGATAGAGAAGTAGAAGAAGAAAATTAGTTTTGAAGTTTAACTCTGCCTTTTATAGGCAAAAGAGGATAACCTATTGAGTAAAGACGTGTCCGTAAAAAGATGAATTTACAACACGTGTAGGCGGTTAAAGCTAAAATAACGGAGCAATGTCGAGAACAAAATATGGGAAGAAGAGAAGCTGCGAGCATTTTGAAGAATTGAAGATTCTCATATCCTCTCCACTTTGCGAAGAAGACATGAGAAGAGGCAAAATGTAGGACCAGAATCGCTACAATAGTTCTCTGCGAGATTAACAACACTTCCCAACGAGCATCACCGCAAGATCATCAACTACACTTTGCGAGTGTCATAAAATCAGTCAAAAGAGCGACGCAATAAATGGCGAGTGAAGAAAAATTGAGAAAAGCATGTTTATCCTGCGATGGTTACAAAACTGGCGAGAGTTAACATTGTAACTATCGCGGTACAATCGCAGAATCAGCCCAAAATAAGAGGAAAGCTTAGCTGTCATCCACTATGTAACTACCCTATAAATATAGACCCAATGTGTCCAGAAAATGATGATGTATTTTTGAGAGTTAAGAAAATCTTGAGGAGAGAGAAACTTCAAGAGAATAGTTGTCATCTTGAATTCTCTCATTTCTGTAAACATTTCTGAAACCAAAATAATAAAGTGTCGATTTTCATCTTCAATTATGAGTTGATTATAGCAAGATCTTAACAAGGGTATAGTGTGGGAAATCCTGCAACTACAAGAATGTTTCGTTATGATTATTTCAATAACTTGAAAAAATGATTTGATGTTAATAGTGTGTGAAAACGGCTATTGGCATCCTCTAAGAAAGTTTCAATGATTGAAATAAGAGTATAGAACACTTAACCAACATTGGATTACAAACATGTTGTGCACTCTTGCATATATGTGATCCATGTTCGGGAACCATAGTATGCATACTCGTATGAGTACCTGTTGGTTTGAAAAGTCCGGGAACCTAAGTGCGCATACCCCTATGCATACTGGCGTAGGTTTGTGATCGGAATTTTCTGCTGGATTTAGATGTATGCGTACCCGTTCGCATACTGGAGAAAACCAAACTTGGTCCGGCTATTCATGTAAGCGTACCCATTTGCATACTTGAATGGTTAAAGTTCTAAAATCAGTTTTGTTGTGAACAAATGCATTTATATAATAAGGAATGCATTCTTTGCAAACCATGGCTATAATATCATCAAAACTTGCTTCTTGAGAGTTAATCCTTCCTTCAGTTTCTGCAAGTTTCTCTTCCAACAAGAAGTATTTTTGATATACACGATCACATTCAAGTGATTTTCTACTCAGATTTTCCTCGGTATCTTTGAGGATTGATTCACAAGAGAGATTCTGACCATAAAGAAAACCGTAGATCCTTTTCAATTTCTTATTTTCTCGACATATAGGAGTCAGAAGAGATGTGTGTAGGATCAGAATATTTCAACATCAACACCCTTGCGAAGTCATCATTATTAATACATTGCGAAGACATTGCAGACTAACTACATAAATGACGTAACAGATGACGACAACTTAAACACGAGAAACATGTGAAGACCTTGCGATATTTAAGAATGTTGCGAATATCAACACTTGAATACTTGCGAGAGTATCGCACACCAGATCCGAAAATAAAGGACAACTTAACTGTCATACATTATGTAAAATCCTATATAAAGAGACGAATAGGCGTAAGGGAGAGAGAGATCTTTTTGGAGGGTTGAAAAAGTTTAGAAGAGAGAGAAAGTCCAAAACAATGTTATATTCTTTATTTCATTTCCTTCTTGTAACATTTCTGGAATCTATTAATAAAAAGTGTAGTCTTTGATCATAAAGATGTGTTGATTATTATGAATTCTTGTGAGGGATCTATTATAGGATTTCCTGCAACTACATATTGGCGTTAGAAACAAGGAACATTAAAGATTAAAGACTGTGTCACTGAAAAGTGAGGATTGATGTGGTGATTTGAAAGAATTTGAAGAAATTGGTGAAGAATCTTATATAATTTTCAGCAACTCATTAAAATTGAAAATATGGCCAGAAGAAGAAATACATCCGGGCAACCAACAACAATTAGAAGGAGTAAGAGGCTTGTTGGAAGAGAGAGAGATGAAATCGGGAAATCTTCTAGATTGAACGCTGGAAAAAATAGACAAAATCAGGTTCAACCACCGATACAGCGTACATCAGTACAAAATAGAACTATAGATTATGACAGAGTGAGTGTACACACTTGGAGGTCATATTCGGAAGACGAAGCAGAAGAAGAACGGCAATTAAGGAATGATAGACAAGAAGAGAGAAACCGAGAAGCGGTTGAAGGAGTAATTCATGAAAATGAAGAGATTTAAGCACAAGAGGCATTGAGGCAAAGGATACATGAACAAAGGATATTAGAAGTGGAATAACGTGCAAATCTGACAAGGAAAAATCATGAATTGAGGATGAAAAACATGAGACTACGGAATAGGAGGTCAAGAAGTACTACAAGATCAAGTTCAAGATCAATTACAGGAAAAAGGAGGCGAAATTCACCTGTAGTAAGTATAATGGAGATATTCCAGGGGAATTACAAAATCCGGATGAAGAACATCGTGAAAGAAGACAAATGATTGAAGATCGTTACATTCCACATGGCGAAATTCCCCAAAATGAACAAGATAATGGGAGTCAGGGGAATAGCCAACGTCAGGAACGAAATAATCAAGATGGTGAAGAAAATCAAGAAGAAGGAAGAATAATATTACATGGGAGAGAAATTCAAAGAAATCAACAAGTGATTGAAGACGAAATTGAGAGACATTATGATGAACAAGCACGTCTAGCATGCGAATGGGAAATACTGAGAGCAGAAATGGAGGAAAGAGAGCTCCAAGAGGAAATACGTCAGAACAATCATGACAATTGAGAAATAAGACGCGAACACAATCGCAATAATGATAATATCAATGAAGAATATAATAAAGTACAAAGGAGAGTTGAAAGGAAACAAATAGAATTGAGGAGGAATGAACAAAATCGCAGAGGAGAAAATGAGAGGTATAATCATGTGTGAATTTATGAAAGAGATGAAAGAGGAGATCGCATGGAAAGACAAGAAGAATATGATGAAGGGGAACATTAAAATTTCGCAAGACAGAATAGGCAAGACGCAGTAGAAGAGAAGCAGAATTAAAAAGACCAATGGAATCAGCACCTGGTGTAAATGAACAAATCTTAAGAGAATTGACGGAGATAAGAGGAATGCTAAATAACAGAAGAGAGGGAGGCATGAGACAATTAGACGAAGCCATAGAAGAAGCTAGGAAAACTTCATTCACACAAGAAGTGCAATTGAGAGGAATACCCCCAAAGTGCAATCTACCTGCATTAACTAGTATATTTGACGAAACAACTTGTACAGTTCAACACATCAAAGCGTATGTGAGATGTATGCTACAGTGGGGAAACCATGACATTGTATTGTGAAAGTATTTTGCATCCATCTTAACATGAGAGGCATTGAAATGGTATGAGGGATTACCAAAGAATACTATAACATCTTTAAATAATTTGCAGACTACGTTCTTAGAGGCGTATATAAGTAATAATTCTTCGTGACCTGGCATTGAAGATGTATTTGGGTTAAAACAAATATTTAGAGAAAGCTTGAAGCATTTAACCATGTGGTGGAAGACAATGTGTAGCGATATGGCTGGACGAGTAGATGATAGATACCTCATTTTATCATTCATTAACGCAATGTTCGCAACCAATCTGTTGTACATTCAAATTTTCAGAATCAAGAATACAATCATGATGACTGAGTTGCGAGAGCTGCAGGAGGAGTATATTGCTCTTGAAGAAAAACAAAATGAGATGGAATCATACCCAGTTGCGAATACAAGTTCAATAGCAGCGAACGCAAGATTGTTACCGAAGTTGATAAACACAGTGGCGAGCACTTCACAAGGACAACAAGAAAGTATAATGAAGAATAGTCAACAGAAAATAGTAGCTATGGGAATTCGTGACCAAGAAGAATTCGAGAGATAAAGAAACTTCTATAGCCGAGGTGGAAACAACAAAATTCAAAGACTTGATCAACCACAAGAAACTTATGGAGGTCAGAGGAAAAATCATCATAGGGTACAGGGAAGTCATAAGATAATATATGAAGAAATCAAAATGCCACCTTTAAATGCTAGTGTGGAGAAAATATGGGAAGCTATAATCTTGATGTTAAATTTACAAGCATCATGGAACATGGGGAGTGAACCACCTACAAACCACATAAGTCATGAATTTTGATCTTATCACCATTTCCATGGACATTCGACAAATGATTGCAGAAATATAAAGAGAATCATCCTCGGAATGATTGATCAGGGAAATCTAAATCATTTTCTAATAGGGCAACCACAATCTCATCCATTACCACCACCGCCATAAATTCGCAGAGTAAATACAACAAAAGGAGGAGAAACATTTGTAATAGAAGTTGGTGCGAAGGCAAATAATCTGTTTTGTCACTCTATTGTACATTCGTATAAAACGATTAAAGGCTTTCACGATAATATTCTGAGCAGGGTTTTCGCAAGAGATGATGATAGATAAATAATGAACATTGCGAAGGTATCTCCGCTGAAAGAATGGCAAAAGAAGACAATTCCCTTCACCGCAGAAGAAGTACCTGAGGGAGGAGAAATGCATTATAACCCATTAGTGGTAAGATTAAAGATCAATTCAAAACCTAGTGATGATGAAGATGATAAAGCTGAAGACTCATGGGCAATCAACATAGTTTTAATCGATACTGGAAGTTATGTGGATATCCTTTTCTATCATGCTTATAAAACTATGGGAGGAAAAGATGAAGATCTAATACCTTCAACTTACAAAATTTATGGTTTTAATGGACTGCCAATAAGCCTAAAGGGGAAGTCAATATGCGAATTCCACTGAAAGGATTGTCTTCTGAAATTATGTTCTGTGTGGTTGATGTGGAATCACTATACAACGCATTAATTGGATGACCTTGGTTACATGGGATCCTAGGTGTAGCATCGACTTTCCATCAGTGCATCAAGTTCCCTCATCCCAGTGGTGTTGGCATCATAAAAGGAGATTGGATTGAATAAAATAAGTGTTATGAAATTAATGTAGAATCATGCGAAGAATGAACTGCAAAGAAGGAGAATTGGAAGTATAATGTCAAAGAAAGACAAAGAAGTAATAGAGCAGGGAGAAGAAGAAATTCTGCGAAGCCAATGCTTGCTGAAAGTAAGAAGTGGCGAAAATTTTGCAGAAGGTAAGAAAGTTACAAAAAACAACAACAATGCAGAGGCATAAACAAAGGTAAAAGATAAAGTAATAGATCAGAATATCGCAACATCAACACCCTTGCGAAGTCATCATCATTAATACATTGCGAAGCCGTCGCAGACTAACTACAGATATGACGTAACAGATGATGACAGCTTAAACACGAGAAAGATGTGAAGACTTTGCGATATTTAAGAATGTTGCAAACATCAACACTTGAATACTTGCGAGATTATCGCAAACCATATACGAAAATAAATGAAAACTTAGCTGTCATCCACTATGTAATATCCTATATAAAGAGCCGAATAGGCGTAAGGGAGAGAGAGATCTTTTTGGAGGGTTGGGAAAGTTTTGAAGAGAGAGAAAGTTCATAACAGTGTTGTATTCTTGATTTCATTTCCTTCTTGTAACATTTCTGGAATCTATTAATAAAAAGTGTAGTCTTTGATCATAAAGATATGTTGATTATTATTAATTCTTGTGAGGGATGTATTGTAGGATTTCCTGCAACTAGAATATGACATGAGAAGTTGTAATATTCTTTATTTTCAACGAATCCAAAAACTTATCATACTCTGAGACTTCCTCATCAACATCTCTATCAATATCTGAATCACCTTCATCAGAAAGTTCATCCAACTGTTCTTCTAGGAGTGTTTCCCAATCAACAGTTTTTACATCAAGAGAATCTTTAGATATTCACTTTGATGTGATAGTTCTCTCAGTGGAATCCAAGCTTTTAGAATCATTTGGTAATTTCTGAACTGGTACGTTATTAGAGATAGACTCGTCCATAATCATATCTCTACAAACACAGACTTATAAGGTTTTTAATGTGTTTTCCTGCTCTGATACCAATAATTCGAATTAGCAATATGTATGGACAAACTCCAATATACTTTCTAGAGAATCAACTAGACAGTCAGACTCAATCAATAGAAAATATATCAAAGAGTTATTATCTCAATCTCTCAATTTGATCTTTACTCAAGAAAATAGAAATCTGCGAGTCTTTATCAAAGAGAGATAACTTGGATGGTACCAAAGACCAATATCCAAGTGTCAATCAATTTAAATCAACAACCAAAAGGTCGGGATATTCTAATTGATTGAACAACGCACAACCTGTATTATTTCAATTATATAACAAAATATAATACGGAAAAGAAATAACACAGACACCATAATTTTGTTAACTAGGAAACCGCAAATGCAGAAAAACCCCGGGACCTAGTCCAAATTAAAAATACACTGTATTAAGACGCTACAGACACTAGGATACTCCAAGCTAACTTCGGTCTGGACTGTAGTTAAACCCCAATCAATATCACACTGATCCAAGGTACAGTTATGCTCCTACGTCTCTGATCCCAGCAGGATACTACGTACTTGATTCCCTTAGCTGATCTCACCCACAACAAAGAGTTTCTACGACCCAAAGTTGAAGACTTTAATAAATAAATCTGTATCATACAGAAAAGTCTACAATAATAGATAAATCTATCTCCCACGAATATACCTACGAGTTTTGTTCCGTATTTTGATAAATCAAGGTGAACATGAACCAATTGATAAAACCAAACTTATATTCCCGAAGAACAACTAAGATTTATCAATCACCTCACAATAGTCTTAATCCACGCAACGAAAAAAGATATTGTGGAATCCCAAACGATGAGACGAAGTGTTTGTGACTACTTTTATATCTTGCCTATTGGAGATAGAAATCTCAAGCCAATTATTACAATTGTACTCATACGATAGAAATAGTAAGATCATATCACACAACTACAAGAAATTAATAGTATCGGTCTGGCTTCACAATCCCAATGAAGTCTTTAATGCGTTAACCTGGTTTTAGAAGAAGAAAATCAAAGGTTAAAGGAGAATCGACTCTAGCTTAGCGCAACTAGTATCACACAGAATGTGTGGGGATTAGGTTTCCCAGTTGCTTGAGTTCTCCCTTATATAGTCTCTCAAATCATGGTTTGCAATCAATGTTAGCTTACTAACAAAGCATTCAATATTCACCGTTAGATGAAAACCTGATTAGATTCAAGCTAATATTTATCAACTGTTAGATCGAAAACATAGATGGGTTATACACACATGTAATGCACGTTTCTAGGATTGTGTAACCGTACCCAAGTACATTAGTTGGTTCAACAATAGTTAACCAAAAGGTTAGCCACATGATAACTTTCATATAAACCATATTCTTCTTCACCATAACTAGTCCAAATGACTCAAATGAACTAGTTAGAGAGTTGTTCAATTGCTTAGATCTTTATGTACTCCATAAGACACAATCGAAACAAAAGCGATGTGATTCACAAGAATCAGTTCATAAACTATAAATTCACAGTTTGCAATAGCATTCCTTAGTTTATTAAGATAAGTTTACAAACATCGTTTTTAGACATAACCTACTCAAGTTCGCGGACTTAAGTTCCTGGATGGAGTTCACAAACTCCAGCAGAAATGCTCGATCGAGAACTTCCGCTAATTCACGGACTGAAGCTCACGTACTTCTCCGGTTTCACTTGATTAATAAAGTTCGCAAACTTTGGTTCAAGCAATAGGGACTTATACATATATGTGTTTCCACAACAATGCTTATATACTCCAATGGTTATATTATCTAAACTCTCATTTCAATCATTGAAACATTCTCAGAGGGCGTTATATAGTTGTTATTAACAAACTATTTTTCGTCAGAGCAATTTTCAAAGTGATTGAAACATAACATGACTTTCGTCACTAGGTAAAGATGAACTTAGCTTAAGAGAAAGCTTTACCAACACATATTTAGAGAAATAGATAAGTGAGATATACTCAGCTCGAAATATCACATGTGTATAATCTTAGTCTATATAGTAATACGACTTTTGTCACAAGATAGGAGATAAATTAGATATACTTTTGAGTGATAGATAAGTTAAATTCTCCGCATACCTTTTAATCGATGAAGATCCACTGGTTCCTTGAGTAGTTCTTCGTCTTGTATGATGATCTCCATGGAGTTCTTGAGCTCAACTACACTTTCTATACTAGTCTGAGACCTTAGCTATAGTAGACTAGAAATCAAGACTTTATAGTTTTGATCACTAACATTGACAAGCATGCCTAATGCATGCGAGTTCGACCGAGCAGTGCTCTAACAATGGTTCGCATACCGGTTTGAATACTTAAACCCAGTTCCCTTACTACAATTCCAAAATGGTTTGTCTACGAATATACATACCTATCCGGATCACGAAACAAACTGATTTTTCCCATGATGTGCATACGAATATGCGTATCACATTAATCTGTAAGTCGATATATAGCTACTCCGATACGTGTACGAGTACATGTAATACGACTTCAGATATATAACCGTTTTCTCAGTTTATAAGGTTGATAACACTGTCTTGTATTCCGGATATAGTAGTTCTATATTTTCTCTAAATTATTTCGAAACATTCCCGAATAACATCAATGACACATATCACTATTTCAGACTATTTTCGAATGATAAATTTGAATCATGATTTTGGTTCCGAAGAATAAATTGTTCTCCACCGAAATTGATCAAGATGAACAATTGTTCATTAAGCTTAGTCATCATATTTCGAGAAATTCGTAAACTAAATAATTAGTTCTCGAATTGAAATTTTGGTCTATACAAGCTAGTCTAATTAGTTCTGTGACAAACGTCTCAAGGATAGAAAAGTGAATATAACTTGAGAAATAGGTGGTTCGGTCTTCACTTACCTTTTTTTGATGAAGTTCTCCAAAAGCTTCGGTTGATTTTCGCCTTCAAACCGTAGAACGCAAATGTTTGTTTCTTAACTACCTTTATGCTAGACCGGGACTTAACTAATTATAGACTAGAAATCAAGATATAATTTTGACAACTAAATTTGACAACAAGATTGAAATAGCAACACTTGTGAGTTCGACCTAGCAATGCTCTAACAAACTTTATCTTAGGATTTACGTGCGTTGGCCAGATTAGTTGTAGGTGCAGAGATAATGAGGAAACTAGGTAATTATGGATGGGCCAATGAAAATTGTTGTTATCACCAAATTGTGAAATACATAATTTTCAATTACCGTGATAATTGCGATTTTCACACAACACAACTAATTTCTACAAACAAAAATTGTTATTGCCATTAAATTGTGAAAAGTAGAATTTTCAGTGATTAGTGATAATTATGCATTTCATTAAATACAACCACAACTTGCAATTATCAATACATTCCAAAATTATAATTTTTCACTAATTACATTTATTAACAACACAAATACATGTGTTAAACTAACAAAAGTATGATTGATTTTAAAATTCCAACACATGCCGAGCTACTCTTCGGCAATTTGATTCTTTATGATCACTTAAAAATCTTGTTAATTTGCTTTATCCCCCTGTCATGCAAACAAAAAATAGCAAACTACTCGCGAAAGAGGCCATGCAAACAGCGATCTATTCTTTCATCGGGCAAACTTCCAAAACTTTCTCTAGACATCCTTGTAGCATCCAAAAAATCCAAAAAAAATAGGACATATTACTATGTTTCAAGTGGGAAAAAAACGCATTGTCCGGGTGATAACTATTCTTTTCACTACGTTCACGAGTGAAAACTTCATCTTTCACAATTTCTAGGTGTGAAAACTGTATTTTTCAAATCATAAAATGCCATCACTAGAATGCTCATTAATGGTAGAAAATGAACAAGAGTAATTGTTAGAGCATTTCTCGGTCGAACTCACATGCGTTGCTATCTCAAGCATGTTTGTCAATGCTAGTGATCAAAACTATAAAGTCTTTATTTCTAGTCTACTATAGATAAGGTCTTGGACTAGGATACAAAGTGTAGTTGAGCTCAAGAACTCCATGGCGATCATCATACAAGACGAAGGACTTCTCAAGGAACCAGTGGATCTTCATCGACTAAAAGGTATGTTGAGACTTGAACTTATCTATCGCTCAAAAGTATATCTACTCTATCTCAGGCTATTCCTGTTGAACAAAAACGTGCCCCTCCTCTGCATCTCTGGGTTCAAAGAAATCATGATACTAACAGTATTATTGGGGGAAAAGATTCTACAGCTAAGACGAGAGGACAACTTCAAAATATTTGCAAATTTGGTTATTGTCTATCGCAAGTAGAACCAAGAAACATTGATGAAGCTCTTAGCGATCCCTTTTGGGTGAATGCAATGCATGAAGAGTTAAATCAGTTCCAAAGACAAGATGTATGGAAGCTCGTACCTTGTCTCCCCAATATCAATATTGTTGGTACTAAATAGATATTCAAGAACAAGTCTGATGAATTTGGAACCATTGTCAGAAACAAAGCTAGACTTTTCGCTCAGGGATATTCACAAATTGAAATAATCGACTTTCACGAAATATTTGCTCCTGTGGCACGCTTTGAGTCTATTCGGTTGTTATTATCTCATGCTTGTTTTCTTAAGGTTAAACTGTTTCAAATGGACATTAAATCCGTTTTCCTAAATGAAAATTTAAAGGAAGAGGTCTGTAGTAGCAGGAAATCCCACACTACACCCCTCACAAGAATTTATACAATCAAATCATTTTTAGATCAACAATCATAATTTTTATTGATTAATCTCACCAATCTTACAAGATAGAAAGAAAATAAAGCTAAGGAAATTAACAACCGCTATGGAATTTTTCTCTCCTAATGACTTGCGCAACACTCGAAAAAGATCTCTCCCTCTCCTTACCCCTGTTCAACTCTTTATATAGGGAATTATATAATGGATGACAGCTAATCTGTCCTTTATTTTAGGATCTGACTTGCGATATTCTCGCAAAAGTTCTATTGTTGATCTTCGCAAACACTCTAATCATCGCAGAGTCATCACACTTTTCTCATTTTTCTTCCATCATCATCTGTTACGTCATTTTTCAAATCATTCTACGATGCTCGCAAAGTGTTGTTGACTAAACTTCGCAAATATTTCCTTCTTATGATATTCTGATCCTACATATTGCCTCTTCTCATGTCTTCTCTGCGAAGGAGAGAATTCCATGAGAAACCGTTCTTCAAAATGCCGCAACCGTTCATCTTTTCACATTCTTCTGTACTGACACGATTCTGCATTTTACGTGAACTTTGTTACACGTATGTTTTTTTTCCATCCATCTCTTGACAAGTCTTTTTCAACTGTTGCTTTTTAACTGCTCACGTCCACTCTTCGCATTAAATTCACTTATCCTCTCTAGAATTTATACTCTCTATATATATCCTCTCTATTATTCTCTTCTATACTTTTTACTTTCTTCTCCGATTCTCTGCAATTTCACTGTTCTTCCGCAAATTCCGCTTTTGCTACTGTAAATTTTTCGTGATTCTTCTTCTCTTGATTTTTATTTTCTTTTTCATTACAATACTAAAAATGCCTCCAGCCGATCATAAGAATGAGATTTCCTTTGAAGAAATTCAAAAGAAACTTAAAACCAGAGGTTTTGATTTATCTCACATTCCTGGTCAAAACCCTAAATTTGAACTTTCTATTAGTTTATTTTCTGATCATCCTTGCAATCATGAGAAGATCATAGTCTCGCTAGGTCAGCTTCTCGCTGGTATTCATATTCCTCTCTATGATCATAAACTTCCCTTATTTTATGAAATTCTTCTCATGCGAAGTTTACGCGAGCTTTGTATCAATTAAGTGGGGATTGCATTCGTTTAATGCTCGAGTTTGCCACTCGCGGTGCTGGTAAGGAATCTATTTACCCCTCAAAAGTTAAAAACCCTAAGTTCATTGATGTTGCGATTATTCCCGCGTAATATACCGTAGAAAATTTCTTTGCAAATTATGAGATAATTCCCATGAAAAGAGATAGCACTTGCTGGGGCATTCGCTTAAAGAAGAAGGATGATGTTGCTGATGACAAGATACTAATGCAAGATATTAATTGGCATCCCGGCAAAAATATAACTCCACGTCATTCTATCGATGATAAGTGGTGTATTTTCCCTTTAGTCCTAAAGGGTCCATATATCTCTGGCTCTCATACTTTACATACGAACCTGGAAGCATACCAACCATGGGTATTTAGATGGCCTGAGAGGGAAGCACAGGTATATTTCCACACTTTGCTTGCTTGAATTGTTGTTCTTTTTACTCTTATATATAATTTTTCTGACCACTCCAATGTTTTCACTTGCGAAATTATCAGATTGAAAGGTTGAAAGTAAGTTATAGCAAGACTGGGAAAATCAGTACTTTATCATCTCTTCGATCATTCACAGATGAAGTAAGAAATATTCTTTTATGATTCTTCACAATATATTGTTGTCTCTATTTCATATCTTCATTTGTGTGTGTAGGATATTGCTGAAGTGGATGAACCTGTGAAAGATGCGAAGACTAAGGATAAAGGAAAGAACATTTCTCGCAAAGATAAATCCGCTGCCCCTCCTTCAAAGAAACGAAAAGTCCAATCTAGCGAAGATTCTAGCGATCATAGCGATGATGATGATGATGTTTCTTCTGCGAAGGAAACTTCACAACCTGAGTCTTCTATGGCCCAATTGTCCGGCATCTTGTCTAGTACTATGCAGGGAATTGGTGATACTCCTCTCACTAATGCCTGCCAATCCATAACTGCTATTTGCGATGCTCCTCTTTTAGAGAATAATGAATCTCTTCGCGGGGTTTCAAGATCTATATCTCCCAGTTTCTTACATTCACTTAATAGTTTGGTAAATTTTCATACTTACAGCTTTCTTATCTTTTTATTTTTATCTTTAATTCTTAATTTGTTCTGAAAATTCGCTGCATTATTTCGCAGGCTGGGAAAGCTTCTTATGCTGTTACCGCATATTTAGAAAAAAGGCGTGCGGCCTTTGAAAAGAAATATCTTGAACTTCGCAAGAAGAATGAGAAATTGGAGGCTGAAACTGTTAGTCTTTGCGAGAAGAACAACCAATTGGAATCTGAGACTGCTAATCTTCGTGAAAAGAATAACCAGTTGGAATCTGAGAATGTTGTTCAAAAGAATAAAATTTCTGGTCTTCAAAATGCCAATAAGAAACTCTATGGTATAGAACTTTTTCTTCCTTTTTCTTCATTTTGCTTTCTCACTATCTTTTCTTATATGGTTCATCATTTCACAGACTTTTATGGTCTTTCTGATGAGACTATTCTTCTGCATACATTTCTCAATCTTATGGATGATGATACTCTTCTTGAATACCTAAATACCTATCTAAATAGTTTTTCAAATAATAAGATTGAATCTCTTCTTATAGATGAACTTAGATCCAAACTTCGCTTCTTAGAAGTTGACCATAGATCCGCCTTGACTATGGATAACAAGTTTAAACGTTTCTTCCATAATTCCAAAGAAGAAATCAATAGTTTATGAACCAAGTATAGTGACCTTATAGATGAAAAATATCGTATTTCTCTTTTAGGTGCTCAAACTTTAGCAAAATTCCAAGAAACTCTTCTTGAGGTCCAGATTGAAAGAGATGATCTCAAACATAAAAATGATGTACTCTGCGAAAGAGAGAACCAAACTCGCTCTCGTCTTCTCATAAATGATGATGATGAATTTGCTTGGGCTGCGAAGGTTCTAGATAACGCTAGAAATAACTTAGGTGTAAATGTCAGTATCCAAGTTGAGCAAACAGCCTTGATTAAAGATATGATCTCTAACAGAGAGAAGGTTGTTAACTGTTCTTCTTCATTTAGTTATTTGCTTTTTCGTAAACTATTATCAGGTTGTTGACTTATTGTTATATTTTCGCAGAAGCTGAAGAGAGATATCACAAAAGAATTGAAGAGCTTGAGAATGAGAAAGCGAAGCTCGCAAAAGATTTATCTTCTCGCAAAAGATTTTCTGTGTACACACCTGGCAGTCAAATTCAGCAGATGAAACGGTGGAAGAACAACAATTGAGAAAATATAGACGAGTAGAGGAGGATCAAGAAGCAGTTGGAGGTATATTTAATGGAAATGAAGAGATTGAAGCATTAGAAGCAGTTGGAGGTATATTTCATGCAAAATCCAGATGAAGAACGTCGCGAAAATAGAGAAATGATTGAAGATTGATACATTCCACATGGTGAAATTCCTCAAAACAGGCAGCATCAAGAACTAAATAACCAAGGTGATGAGGAAAACCAAGAAGAATGAAGAAGAATATTACATGGGAGAGAAAATCGCAGAAATGAGCAAGTAATTAAAGAAGAAATCGAGAGACATTATGCTGAACAAGCACGTTTAGCTTGCAATAGAGAGAGAGATTGAGAGCAGAAATGGAGGAAAGAGAACTCCAAGAAGTAATACGTCAGAACAACCATGACAATCGAGAAAGAAGACGTGAGAAAAACCGCAACAATGGTAATATCAATGAAGAATATGATAGAATACAAAGAAGAATCGAAAGACAACAAAGAGAGTTGCTAAGGAGTGAGCAAAATCGCAGGAGAGAAAATGAGAGATATAATGGTGTGCGAATTCATGAAATAAATGTAAAAGAAGATCGCAGAGAAAGACAAGAAGAAAATGATGGGGAAGAAAATCAAAATTTCGCAACACAAAAAGGCAAGAACGCATGAGAAGATAAGAAGAATTAAAGAAACCAATGGGATCAGCGTCCGGGGTAAATGAACAAATCTTAAGAGAACTGGCAGAAATGAGAGGAATGCTGAATAATAGAAGAGAATGAGGTAGGAAATAATTGGATGAAGCTACAGAAGAAGCTGCGAAAACTCCATTCACACAAGAAGTACAATTAGGAGGAATACCCCCAAAGTGCAATCTTCCTGCATTAACTAGCATTTTCAACGGAACAACATGTGCAATTCAACACATCAAGGCAGTAAGGTGTATGCTACAGTGGGAAAATCATGATGCTGTATTGTGCAAGTATTTTGCATCCAGCTTAACAGGGGAGGCGCTGAAGTGGTTTGAAGTTTTACCCAAGAATACGATAACATCTTTCAACCATTTGCAGACTACATTCTTAGGGGCATACATAAGTAAAAACTCTTCGCGACCCGGCATTGAAGATGCATTTGGATTAAAACAGAGAATTGGTGAAAGTTTGAAGCATCTAAGCATAAGATGGAAGACAATGTGTAGTGAAATGGCTGGACGTGTTGATGAGAGATATCTAATCTTATCATTCATTAACGCAATGTTCGCAATCAATCTATTGTACATTCAAATTTTCAGAATCAAGAATACAATCACAATGACTAAATTACGGGAGCTGCCAGAGGAGTATATTTCCCTTGAAGAAAAAAAGAATGAAATGGAATCATATCCCATTGTGAATACAAGCTCAGCAGCAGCAAATGCGAGTTTTCTACCAAAGTTGATAAATACAGTAGCGAGAACTTCGCAGGTCCAACAAGAAAAGAGTATGGAGAATAATCAGCAGAAAATAGTAGCAATGGGAAGCTGTGACCAAGAAGAATTTGAGAAAGAAAGAAACTTCTATAGTCGAGGTGGAAATAACAAAATACAAAGACTTGATCAGCCGCAGGAAAGTTATGGAGGACATAGACAATATTACGCAGAAGATAAATATTTCGCGAGCTTCACTTTCTCACTCTCAAGTTCTTCAATATTCTTGTGATATCTACCTTCCGCTTCTGCAAAAATATAACAGTAAATCAACAATTTGAAGGAAGTTTATGAAAAATAAATAATTAAATATAGAGAAATAGTTAACAACCTTCTCTGCTAGAAATCATATCTCTAATCAAAGTCGTTTGCTCAGCTTGAAGACTAACATCTACACCTAAATTATTCCTGGCGTTATCTAGAACTTTCGCAGCCCAAGCAAACTCATCATCATGATTTATAATAAGGAGGGAGCGAACTTGATTTTCCCTCTCAATAAGAGTAGCATTTTCGCGGATAAGCCTATCACTTTCAACTTGAACTTCAAGAAGAGTCTTGTGGAAATCCGCTAAAGATTGATCACCTTGCTTAGCGACACGGTATTTATCATCAATAAGACTACTGATCTTAGTTCTTAATTTGTTAATTTCTTCTTTTGATTCAACATAAAAAACGTTTAAACTTATTGGCTAATCCCAAACTGGATCTATGTTCAATTTTTAAGAGATGGATTTTGGATCTAATTTCATCTATGGAAATAGAATTGATTTCATCATTTAGAAAGTCATTTAAAGAATCATTAAGGTGTTTAAGAAGGGTGTAATTGTCCATAAGATTGGGAAATGTATGAAGAAGAATAGCCTCATCAGAAAAACCATAAACATCTGTGAAATGGTGAACCATATAAGAAAAGGTAATGAGAAAACGGAATGAAGAAAAAGAAGGAAAAAGTTCTATACCATATATTTGCTTATTGGCATTTTGAATACCATAGATTTTATTCTTTTGGACAGCAGTCTCGATTCATTGGTTGTTCTTTTTGCGAAAATCAGCAGTCTCAGATTCCAATTGGTTGTTCTTCTCGCGAAGATTAACAGTTTCAGCTTCTAATTTCTCATTCTTCTTGCGAAGTTCAAGATACTTCTTTTCAAAGGCCGCACGCCTTTTTTCCAAATCTGCGGTAACAACATAAGAAGTTTTCCCAGCCTGCGAAATAATGCAGCGAATTTTCAGAATAAATTAAGAACTCAATATAAAAAATAGAAAGAAGATAAATATGAGTATGAAAATTTACCAAACTATTGAATGAATGTAAAAAACTTGGAGATATGGATCTTGAAATCCCGCGAAGAGATTCATTATTCTCTAAGAGGGGAGCATCACGAATAGCAGTTATGGATTGGCAGGCATCGATAAGAGAAGTATCACCAATTCCTTGCCAAGAGTTAGAAAAAATACTAGACAATTGAGCCATAGAAGACTCAGGTTGTGAAGTTTCCTTCGCAGAAGAAACATCATCATCATCATCATTGCTATGATCACTAGAATTTCCACTAGATTGGACTTTTCGTTTCTTTGAAGGAGGGGTAGCGGATTTATCTTTGCGAGAAATTTTCTTGCCTTTACCCCTAGTCTTCGCAACTTTAATAGGTTCTTCCACTTCAGCGATAACCTACACACACAGATAAAGATAAGAAGTGGCAACAATATATTATGATGAATCATAAATGAATATTTCTTACTTCACCTGTGAATGATCGAAGAGCTGATAAAGTGATGGATTTCCTAGTCTTGATATAACTTACTTTCAACCTTTCAATCTGATAATTTTGCAAGTGAAAACATTGGAGTGGTCAGCAAAATTATACCTAAGAATAAAAAGAAGAACAATTCAAGCAAGAAAAATGTGGAAATATACCTCTGCTTCTCTCTCAGGCCATGTAAATACCCATGATTGGTATGCTGCGAGATTCGCAGGTAAAACATGAGATCCGAAGATATATGGACCCTTTAGGATTAAAGAGAAGATACACCACTTATCATCATTAGAATTACGTGGAGTTGTATTTTTGCCGGGTTGCCAGTCAATGTCTTGCATTAGTATATTTTCATCAGCAACATCATCTTTCTTCCTCAAATGAACACCCCAGCAAGTGCTATCTCTTTTCATGGGAATTATCTCATAATTCGCAAAGAAATTCTCTACGGTGTACTTCGCAGAAACAATCGCAACATCAGCAAACTTGGGATTCTTAACTTTTGAGGGGTAAAGAGATCCCTTACCAGCACCACGATTCGCAAACTCGATCATTAAGCGAATGCAGTCTCCACTCAATTGATATACTGCTCGCGAGAATTTCGCATGAGAAAGAATTTCATAGAATAAGGGAAGTTCAGGATCATAAAGGGGAATAGGAAGACCAGCGAGAAGCTGACCTAGCGAGACTATGATCTTTTCATGATTGCATGGATGATCAGAAAATAAACTAATAAAAAGTTCAGATTTAGGGTTTTGACCAGGAATGGGAGATAAAGTAAAACCTTTGGTTAGAAATTCCTTTCGAACTTCTTCAAGAGCAACTTCATTATTACGACCAGCTGGAGGCATTTTTAGTATGGGAATGAAGAGGAAAGTAAAAATTGAAAGATGAAGAATGAAAGTTTGCAGTAGCAGAAGCGAAATTTGCGGAAGAACAGTAAAATTGCAGAGAAGCTGAGAACAAAGTAAAAAAGAAGAGAAGGGAAGAATAAGGAGAATATATATATAGGGTGGAAATTCTAGAGAAGATAAAGGCATTTAATGCGAGGAGTAGACGTGAGCGGTTAAAAAGCAGCGGTTGAAAAAGACGTATCAAGAGATAGATGGAAGAAAAGATACGTGTAACAAAATTCACACAAAATACAGAATCGTGTCAGTACAAAAGAATATGAAAAGATGAACAGTTATGGCATATTGAAAAACGATTTCTCATGACGTGCCGCTACTGCTTCTTCTTCCGGGTCTACCTCAGCCTCCACTTCAGGTATTTCTGCAACCACGTTCTCCACGATGTCCCCAATAGGGGTAGCTTCCATATCTTCCTCACGATCCGCTGCAACATTGGAGATCGTGCTGACGACTTTTGGGAGCTCGGGTTCGTCTGTATCAGAATCAAGAATGATCACACCATCGCGGATCGGATAATCACCCATGTCTTCCCGTGGAGGCCGTTCATGTTCAACTCTTCCGGGTCTACATCAATTTTAGCCATAACCTCCTCGAACGGACCATCAATCTCGGGTTTATTCACTTTGAAGCTTCTTTCAAGAGAGATACCAGAGTAGTCCTTGCCAGCCGCCTCCATTCTGCAAAAAAAGATCTATGATTATGTTAACAAAAGTCATCACCGAGAATATAAAGTTATACAATGGATGTGGAGCAATACCTGAACAAAGAAAGAAACAATTCTGCAATGAGAGAAGACTCAGCGTCTTCTTTATATTTCACGAGTTAACAAGGTCCTGGAGAAAAGAGGAGTCTTCACTTACCGTCGGTAAATGCTACAAACACGGGATAACAATCAGTGGATATTTATCAGATATTTGAAGGCAATCATCGTGCAATGATAAAAAACGCATTCAGTCTAAGAAACATGCCAAATTCTATCATGGGGACTTAATCCTAATCGACTACGAGCACGTAGCGGGCCCATATTCGAACAAAGCGGGCAAGGCTGGTATTAGATTCAAGAAAGGACGATATTAAGTCACGACACCAAATCGTGACAGTCATGCAGGCATTGGGCCGCGTCAACAAGCAGGACTAGTCAAAACCACGAAGATGGTATTGGTCAAAGCCACAAGACGAGTATAAAGTCAATGTTTGAGCAGGATGGAACCCACGTTTAATCAAACATGCATAACGACCCGTATTCATTCACACGTATCATAGCACGATCTTTTTATACTCACAGGAATCGTGTTTACGAATTTCAAGCCAAGGATGGTCTTCTCAAAGAGTGAAAGGGTTTTACCTAAGAAATTAGGGTTTGCAAAACAAAAAAAACGGACGTTACCTGACGGACGGTGGCGGTGCTGCAGTGCTGTGAGCGACGGGAGCTGCCAAACAAAAAATCGTGAGAAAAATAAAATAGATCTTCCCCTTTTATAAACAAAAATTGGAAGAATCCCAATAGAACAAGGATTCCTATTTTGATTGAACTCCTCTTTTGTTTCAAACACCCAAAGAAGGAAACCGGTCCCACTCAGGATTCCATGCTTGCAACAACATGTTCACATGCACAATTAATATCGAACAAGCAAGGCTTTCCGGGTAAGATCCCTTCATCTCGTTTTTCCCGTTTATTTGTCACCATCTCATGCCTACCCCACAATAGTGTAACCATTATATGCTAGGAAGGGGACTTAATGTTGCTGGTGATTTTAGTTCATGGCTAAAGTTGTAAAACCATTTTTTGTGTAAACATCATGCAGAGGATGAGACTATTTTATAAGTGATGAATACTTCTTCACTTAATTAATTCACCTAGAATAGAGCATGTAGCAACAATCCCCCGAATATTCTGTGAATTTTAGCATTATTGATTAATGCATAGAAGGCCTTGTATTTCCTGTGTTGTTCCTAGCAGAACTCTCATTGTTGGTACGGCATGATGACTGATTGTTAATCGCAGCAGAGTAGCATGAATATCCAAGTACCAACAGTGAGGCATGCACGAAATGCCCGTACATGCTATAACTCTCGGTGTGTTATACTAGCCCGATTGAGCGTCTAGACTGTCCGTAACAGTCTAGAAACGATCACGGTAATCCAACTTCGCAGGCATGATTGGAGGGTCGGGATCGAATCCAATACCCCCAAGCAGGTATTGGAACATTCAGTGTCGACCCAATGCATGCCCCGCATGATCTGCCTCCCCCAAAGGGGTGGCATAGCTTTCCAAACAGTCCAAACCAAGCAGAATGGACAAAAAAACCCTAAATTAGGGTTTGCGGCACATTACATGTGTCGCAAAACGATCTCAACCATCCATCTTCGCAGGCATAGATGGAGGGTGTAGATGTAGATTCATAGGGACCAGAGCATTCAACACAATCACCATGGGCCCGCATACACACATGAACAAACGATCAGGGCCAACCATAATTGGTTGTCCCAATTCGTGTGCACAAGACAATGCATGAAGCATGGCCGGACAAAACCCTAATTGGGGCTTGCGGCATCATGTATGTGTCGCAAAATCATCTCATGCGTCCATCTTCGCAGGCTTGAATGGAAGGCAAAGATAAATAACTTAGTTATTTAACTAGAATTACATGCCACATTCTGTGGGTTCCATGATCCACACACTCAGGACATCAATTATGTCACAAACTGGGGGATACATACTGGGGTATTGGTCTGCCGGTTTACAGCGTGCAGCGTGCAACGCGCCATCACAAGAACATGTCAGGAATACATGGACGGTTAGTGATGATGGGAGAAGTGGGCAAGATTGATCATGTGACACTAATAAGTCATAAACAAGCCTATACCTTCACAATCTCAATACCTTCTTCGCTTCCCTCCCTAAGATCAACCCCGTCTCTTTCACTTTGTGACCGAAACAAGTCTGGAATGGCCATTTCTTGGTTTAGGCCAAAATTGTATAGATTGATCTCTCTATTCAAAAGCACTCACCACGCAGTGCATTTGTTTAGGGTTTAGATTCATTCCTTATCCATACACCCCAAATTACCAAAACCGGCAGGAATAGTTTTCACCCATAAACAATTGGCGACCACAGTGTGAGATTAATATCTCGGTTGCAATATCGATTTTCAAATTTCCAATTTCATTCTTCAATTCCAATTTCAAGATGGTGGAACTTAGGTCTGGATCATCAATCAACCCTGAAGGAGCTAGCACCGACAACACTCTTGGTATTGATGTCCCAATCAGTGAAGCTGCCGTGCA
This sequence comes from Papaver bracteatum, assembly GCA_023529315.1. Classification (NCBI taxonomy): domain Eukaryota; kingdom Viridiplantae; phylum Streptophyta; class Magnoliopsida; order Ranunculales; family Papaveraceae; genus Papaver; species Papaver bracteatum. The sequence goes on from JAJJWX010000160.1 coordinate 687,062, forward strand.
GAACGTGATCAGTATACCTCGTGGAGTTATTTCCTCTACCACTAACACCAGCGGAGCAGTGGATATTCCAGTAGGCGTAACACCTCCTATCACCAGAGCCAGAGCAGCCGCAAATCCCAGCATTTCTTCAAGTGTAACGCCTCCGGTCGTCACCAGGGCAACCACTACTCCTCCATCAGGACGATGGGTCGGAGGAGAAAGAGGAGGAAAACCCTCTATCACCATGGTACTTACTTTTCTCAAAACCCTGACTGAATGATTTCCGCAGGGGCCACGACATCCCCTGGAGCCAATGAGGAACGTGTTCGATGCACCCGAGATATGCACTTCAATGGCACATACCCGCATGGATGAGGAAACTCGTGACACTCTTGAACGCCCAAGAGAAAGAGTCCAACCATCCAACTTCATTACGCGTGAGGACCTGGAGCGACTCCTCCGAAGCCGGGGCAAAGGAAATATGGCGGACATGCACCAACACCAGCCTCCATACCCTCAAGATGTACAAAGAATTCATGTACCAAGGGGCTATGTCTCTCCTCAATTCTCCCTTTATGATGGTACTGGTAATGCTTGTGAACATGTATCTTAATTTTTGGAATCTTTAGGAGAACACGAATACAATCATGTTCTCCGCCTGAAAGAGTTCTTGAAGACACTTACCGGAAGAGCATACACTTGGTACAATAGTCTCGCACCTAACATTATATCCAATTGGAGTGAGATGGTCGACGCCTTCTACAGGAAGTATTTCTTCGTGTCAGAGCAGGTCACCTTTTCAGATTTGGGAAGAATCTTTCAACGGAGTATTGAGCATCCAAACGAATTCGTCAAAAGATTCAGGACTCAAGCGTTGGATTGTTATGATCCGAATGTCACCGAACGTCAGTTGGTGGAGTTATGCATCAACGGGATGATTCCCATATACCGTGGTTTTTTAAAGAATCTGGGCTTTCAAACATTTTCGGAGCTTCATGAAGCAGCTAAGCGCTCCGCTACGACATCCCCAGCATTGTTGGAAAGAACAAAAATCGTTCGGAATGAATATGCGTGTGAAAACCGAGGAAGCAGACGCCTAATCAACAAGCAATATAATACAGGTCCTTCTGTGAGCATGGTGAGCGAAGGAGGAAAGAGAAAAGCGTCGGCAACAGAACAACTGCCCAAGCGTGCAACATCAGCACATATGACTCCGTCTCGAAAGAAAGCGGACAAATCTCCTGTACAAGATTCCGGAGATACGGTTCCAAACTTCCCCTTTCCCATGAATGAAGTGATAGAACTCATGGAAGCATGGATTCAATATGACGCGATCAAGCTACCACCTATCAGACGCCCACCGACCGAGGACGAGATGATAAATCCCAAATACTTCCACTACCATAGGTTTGTCCATCACCCGACCAAAGATTGCAACAAGTTGAAACAAATCTTCAGAGAAAAGGTGGAAGCAGGAGAACTTCAGTTAGGAAATGAGGGTGTTCATAGGGACCCTCTTCCCATTAGAAGATGTATGATCTCAGGGGATTCTGTCCGCAAAACTGTACAAACCATGATGGAACGTTTGTGTGAAATCTTGTATCTCTCGAAGGGACAACGTAAAGACATGTTCACAGCCCTCAACCATGTTGTGTCAGGCAGGCGCTTGTATCCATAGAAGGAAGTAGTCTTGAATCCATAGAATTTCCTTGAGGACACGACCAGCAAAGGGGACTGGGGACTTCTGACCATCGCTCCTTTGAAGGATGTCGAATTCGACAACATGTTGATTAACGCAGCCTCCGAGTTCAACATCATCACTGTCAAGACTCTAAGGGCCGCAAGGATTTCAAAACAAGAAGATACTCGCAGCCCAACCGTGATTAGGAGCTCAGAAGGAGAATTCAGAGACGCCTATGTATACATTGACCTCGAAGTGAAAATCGGTAATACTCTAACGCATGCTTAATTTTACATAGTGCAAGAGTGTCTGAATTATGACATGATCTTGGGGCGTCTGTGGATACACAACAATAAAGAAGCACTAGGAGTGTGTCCTTTGCCGGTTTCAGTACCTGAAATAATCTCCAACAAACCGTCAATCCTGAAGATTATTTATTGTCGTATCGACACCTTGCAAGCGTGACACAATTTCCTGGAGAAAGCCTAAATTCATACCTTAAAAGGTTCCGAGCCCATGTAAGTATCAACGAACAACCTTTTTTACAAATAGTAAAGCCTCTTCCTGCTGAGTCCCGGGGACTTGTTTCAATCAACAACCTAACCGCCAATAAGAGGTGCAAGTGGGGTGCTGGTACTTTCAACCGTTTTGCTAAGAGCTTGGAAGCAGTTAGAGACAACGTGTCCCAGAAACAAGATAATGTGTCAAGTCCAAGTCTGTTTCAAATTGGAGACATGGTAGCAAAGAGGACCACATTTCAAGTTGGAAATGTGGCGGTGAAAATGACTAACCAATCTGATTTGTCGGTGACAAAGGAAGATGAACCATATTTGGTGGCAGATGTCATCCAAGGCGGTTACTGCAATATCATCAATGCTGACAAGCTTGAGGGCATGATGATCCACTCACTATGGCTTAAACCCTACAGTACCTAGAGACGCTTTGCTACTCTTCCTCTCCGGCGTTCTCCGTAATGGTTCCTCCAGCGTTCCTCCAACAATTTCCCTTTCCTTGCTATTTTGTAATTCCTTCAAAAAATGATTGAAATACTTGCATTCATAGTTATTAGGGTTCCAATTTCTCAATTAAAGTATTTTTCTTTAAAAACATTTACACCTGGGCATGACATAAAGACCCAGGTTCGACCAGAGTCATTATTACCTACCAGATTAAACCAGAGAACCCTAAAAACACTTCACACCTTTTGGGAAAGTTGGAGGAATAGAATACATGCAAAGGAAAAATGGAAAACATCTTAAACAGTTTGTCCCAGCTTACATCAGGAGGGCACAGACGAACTTACGCCAGGAGATTGCGGACAGCTCCGTGGTATTTTATTATGGAATTACTTTTCTTCTCACAAGGATCACATACAATCATATGAAGGCACAACCACTATGATGCAGTCTTAATAAAGGATTTACCTCAAAAATAAGAAACTTGTTCAAACAAGTAAACAAAATTAAGAAAAACCTTGGACTCAGCCTCCACTGAGTACAAGGAGAAAAGTGTTCACAAAATCACGGGAAAATACTTAGAAAAGAAGAAAAGAGAAATAACATGAAGATTCAGTCATCAAAGGTCGACCGTGTCTTCTCCACCATTGAAGTCTGCCTCAACGTCATCACGTGCCGCTACTGCTTCTTCTTCCGGGTCTACCTCAGCCTCCGCTTCAGGTATTTCTGCAACCACGTTCTCCATGATGTCCCCAGTAGGGGTAGCTTCCATATCTTCCTCAAGATCCGCTGCAACATTGGAGATCGTGCTGATGACTTTTGGGAGCTCGGGTTCGTCCGTATCAGAATCAAGAATGATCACACCATCGCGGATCGGATAATCACCCATGTCTTCCCGTGGAGTCCGTACATGTTCAACTCTTCGCCTTTTCATCCCTGCAGCAAATCTCTAAGCTCTTGCGCTTACCGGTGGTTGCGACGTTTCCTCAAGCCTCCATTTTTATTCCCTGTCGATTAAAGTCAGAAGATCCCGAACGTGTTCTCGAACGACGCGAAGGTACAGAACTGGCATGCCCCGTATGGCGCGATCAGCTTCGAGAAGCGGAACATCAATTTTAGCCATCACCTCCTCGAACGGACCATCAGTCTCGGGTTTATTCACTTCGAAGCTTCTTTCAGAAGAGATACCAGAGTAGTCCTTGCCAGCCGCCTCCATTCTGCAAAAAAGGATCTATGATTATGTTAACAAAAGTCATCACCGAGAAGATCAAGTTATATAATGGATGTGGAACAATACCTGAACAAAGAAAAAAATAATTCTGCAATGAGAGAAGAAGACTCATCGTCTTCTTTATATTTCACGAGTTAACAAGGTCCAGGAGAAAAGAGTATTCTTCACTTACCGTCTGTAAAGGCTACAAACACGGGATAACAATCAGTGGATATTTATCGGATATTCTAAGGCAATCATCGTGCAATGAGAAAAAACACATCCAGTCTAAGAAACATGCCAAATTCTATCCTGGGGACTTAATCCCGATCGACTACGAGAACGTAGAGGGCCCATATTCGAACAAAGCGGGAAAGGATGGTATTAGATTCAAGCAAGGTAGATATTAAGTCACGACACCAAATCGTGACAGTCATGCAGGCATTGGGCCGCGTCAACAAGCAGGACCAGTCAAAACCAAGAATCCGGTATTGGTCAAAGCCACAAGACAAGTATAAAGTCAATGTTTGAGCAGGATAGAACCCACGTTTAATCAAACATGCATAATGACCAGTATTCATTCACACGTATCATAGCACGATATTTCTATACTCATGCGAATCGTGTTTACGAAGTTCAAGACAAGGATGGTCTTCTCAAAGAGTTAAAGGGTTTTACCTAAGAAATTAGGGTTTGCAAAAAAATAAAATAAAATCGGACGTTACCTGACGGATGGCGGCGGACGATGGAGGTGCTGCAGTGCTGTGAGCAACGGGAGCATCCAACCAAAAAATCGTGAGAAAAAGAAAAGGGATCTTCCAAAACCTTAATTGGGGCTTGCGGCATCATGTATGTGTCGCAAAATCATCTTATGCGTCCATCTTCGCAGGCTTGAATGGAAGGCAAAGATGAAACATTAGGGAAGGCCGAACATGCTAGCATGACCACCGCGGGCTCGGCTTCATGTCCGACCGATCGGTCAAAGCCAGCCTTGGTTAGGCGCCTCGGTTTGTGCGCCCAAACTGGCATGGTCACGCTTCCAAAATCACAAACTGATCTCGACCACTCAACTTCGCCAGAAAAATTGAGTGGCTTAGATCATGTTTCCATGGGACAGTCAGGTATAGGCATGAATACCAGCCTACCACCTACACGCTGGACCAATCGGCCGAGACCGACCAAGCTTGATCGTCTGAAAACGCGTGTCTTGAAGGTGGCATACCGCGCCCCTTCAGGAATCCTTTGCGGCATGGGATTTCTGTCGCAAATCGATCTTATCCACTCAACTTCACCGATAAATTCAAGTGGCCTAGATCAAACCTTCGTGGGAAAGTGAAGCATGGACATGGACATCAGCATGCCATCTACACGCATGCCTGATCGGTCCTCCATGAAACGCCTCCCATGCTTGGATTCGACCAAGCTGAAGAAGTACACTCGCGCACCTCCTAAACCCTAATCTGAGGGTCGCATATGTAGGTCGCAAGTTATCTCATCCGTCCAACTTCGCCAGCTCGGACGGACGGCCTAGGATAAGAGTTAGGCGACCAGTGAAGTATCACCGTGATCACTGTCTGCCACTCTACCACACCATATGGTCGGTCAAGGGAATATTTGCTAACGCAGCCTCCAAACCCTCACGTGAAGCAGGCAGGGCATGATGCTCAACAACGATGCTTCATATATTCCGAATACATTCGATACATAACGTGCATAGAATACACACGATACTTTACAAGTATCGACTTCCTAAATAACTTAGTTATTTAACTAGCATTACATGCTACCTTCTGTGGGTTCCACGATCCACACACTCAAGACATAAATTATGTCACAAACTGGGGGATACATACTGGGGTATTGGTCTGGAGGTTTGCAGCGTGCAACGCCCCATCACAAGAACGTGTCAGGAAGACATGGACGGTTAGTGATGATGGGAGAAGTGGGAAAGATTGATCGTGTGACACTAACATACCACTCCACTACTCCATCACTCCACTTCCTCCACTTCCTACGAGAGACGTGAATAAGGCTCAAATGACTTGTATAAATAGGTTCTCCTCCCTATTTCCAAACAAGAGCACAACACAAAAACCAAGTGTTAATACAACACGTATTCAAACACCCAGAGCCTGCTTGTATTAATCGTAAGCCTGCTCACCTTTCTGTTATAAGTCATAAAAAATTCTACACCTTAACAATCTCAACACCTTCTTCGCTTCCCTCCCTAAGATCAACCCCATCTCCTTCACTTTGTGACCGAAACAAGTCTAGAACGACCATTTCTTGGTTTAGGCCAGAATTGTATAGATTGATCTCTCGAATCAAAAGCACTCACCGCGCAGTGCATTTGTTTAGGGTTTATATTCATTCCTCATCCACACACCCCAAATTACCAAAACCGGCAGGAATAGTTTTCACTCATAAACAGTCCTTCATAGGTTTCTTGTGGCTAATCAAGTCTTTGAATTTTGTTGTTTCCACCTCGAATATAAAAATTTATTTCTCTTTCGAATTATTCTTGATCCCTGCTTCCCATAGCTACCAACTTCTGTTGATTATCATTCTTATTTTCTTGTTGTACTTGCGAAGTGCTCGCCACTGCGTTTATAAATTTAGGCAATAAGCTTGCATTCGCTGTATTTGAACTTGTGTTCGCGACTAGATATGATTCCATTTCATTCTGCTTTTCTTCAGGAGCAATGTACTCCTCTTGTAATTCTCGCAGCTCAGTCATTGTGATTGTATTCTTGATTCTGAAAATTTGAATGTACAATAGATTGGCTGCGAACATTGTGTTGATGAATGATAAAATAAGATATCTCTCATCCACATGTCCAGCCATTTCACTACACATTGTCTTCCATCTTATAGTTAGATGTTTCAAACTTTCACCAATTCTCTGTTTTAATCCAAATACATCTTATATGCCTGGTCGCGAGGAGTTGTTAGTTATATACGCCCCTAAGAACGTAGTCTGCAAATGGTTGAAATATGTTATAGTATTCCTGGGTAGACCTTAGAACCACTTTAATGCCTCTCATGTTAGACTTGATGCAAAATACTTGCACAACACAACATCATGATTCTCCTACTGTAACATACATCTCACATAATCTTTAATTATGCACTTTGGGGGTATTCCTCCTAATTGTACTTCTTGTGAGAACGGAGTTTCCGCAGATTATTCTATGGCTTCATCCAATTTCCTTCTGCCTCCTTCTCTCCTATTATTCAGCATTCTTCTCATTTCTTCCAGTTCTATTAAGATTTGTTCATTTACCCCGGATGATGATCCCATTGGTCTCTTTAATTCTGCTTCTCTTCTCCTGCGTTCTTTCCTGTTTTGTGTTGCGAGATTTTGATTTTCTTTTCCATCATTTTCTTCTTGTCTCTCTCTGCGATCTTCTCTTTCATTTCCTTCATGAATTCGCACACCATTATATCTCTCATTTTCTCTTCTGCGATTTTGTTCACTCCTTATCAACTCACTTTGTTGTCTTTCGATTCTCCTTTGTATTCTATCATATTCTTCATTAATATTACCATTGTTGAGGTTTTGTTCGCATCTTCTTTATCGATTGTCATGATTGTTCTGACGTATTGCTTCTTGGAGCTCTCTTTCCTCCATTTCTTCTCTCAATATTTCTCTCTCGCAAGCTAAACGTGCTTGTTCAGCATAATGTCTCTCGATTTCTTCTTCAATTACTTGCTCATTTCTGCGATTTTCTCTCCCATGTAATATTCTTCTTCCTTCTTCTTGATTTCCTTCATCACCTTGGTTATTTCTTTCTTGACGCTGCCTGTTTTGAGGAATTTCGCTATGTGGAATGTATCGATCTTCAATCATTTCTCTATTTCCGCGACGTTCTTCATCTGGATTTTGCACCTCCTGCCGAATATTTCCATCAACATTTTCTACAAGTGAGTTTCGCCTTTCTTCCCTTCTGATTGATCTTGTAGTGCTTCTTGACCTTCTATTTTGTAGTCTCATATTCTCCATTCTCAACTCATGATTCTGTCTTGTCAAATTAGCACGTTCTTCTGCTTCTACTCTCCTTTCTTTGTGTATTCTTTGTCTCAATTCCTCTAATGCTTCAACTTCCCCATTTCCATAAATTATTCCTCCAACTAATTCCTGATCTTCCTCTATTATCATATCGTTTCTTAATTGTTGCTCCTCTTCTGCTTCACCTGTTGAATCTGACTGCCATGTGTGTACACTCACTCTATCATAATCCATAGTTCTATTTTGCGCTGGTGTGTGCTGAATTGGTTGTTGAATTTGATTTTCTCCATCATTTCTTGTATTCATTCTTGATGGTTCTCCATTTTCTTTTTTTCTTTCTCGAGCAAGTCTCTTACTCCTTCTCACAGTTGTTGGTTGTCTTGAAGCATTTCTTCTTCTAGCCATCTCTTTAATCTTAATGAATTATATGAAACTGTTCACCAACTTCTCCCAATTCTTTCAAATCACAATACTAATCTTCACACTAAAAACAAGGAAAATCCCCGTTTCTAGCGCCAAAAATGTAGTAGCAGGAAATCCCACACTACACCCCTCACAAGAATTTATACAATCAAATCATTTTTAGATCAACAATCATAATTTTTATTGATTAATCTCACCAATCTTACAAGATAGAAAGGAAATAAAGCTAAGGAAATTAACAAATGCTCTGCACTTTCTCTCTCCTAATGACTTGCTCAACACTCGAAAAAGATCTCTCCCTCTCCTTAACCCTTTTCAACTCTTTACATAGGGAATTATATAGTGTATGACAGCTAATCTATCCTTTATTTTAGGATCTGACTTGCGATATTCTCGCAAAAGTTCTATTGTTGATCTTCGCAAATACTCTAATCATCGCAGAGACATCACACTTTTCTTATTTTTCTGCCATCGTCATCTGTTACGTCATTCTTCAAATCATTCTCCGACGCTCGCAAAGTGTTGTTGACTAAACTTCGCAAATATGTCCTTCTTGCGATAATCTGATCTTACAAGGTCTATGTCTCTCAACCAAAGGGATTCAAAAAACCTAATTTACTAGATCATGTCCTTAATCTAAATAAGGAATTATGGGTTAAAACAAGCACCACGTGCCTGGTTCGAAAAACTGACTACTTCCCTTTTTAGGAAAGGTTTTTCAAGAGGTGGAGCTGATAAAACTTTATTTACAAAATGGAGTGGAAAAGATATTTTTATCGCTCAAGTCTATGTAGATAATATCATCTATGTATCAACATTTGAGAAACTTGCAAAAGATGTTCAAGTCTCTGTAGGCAAGGAGTTTGAAATGAGAAATATTGGTGAATTAAAATTCTTTTTGGGATTATAAATTCAACAACACAAGGATGGATTTTACTTATCTCAAGAAAAATATGCAAGGGATCTTGTCACAAGGTTCGGTCTTGATAAGTCAACTCCAAAATTGACTCCTATGCCTACCACGGGTAAACTACATAAAGATGAGAAAGGTGTAAATATGGATCAAAAACTCTTTCGATATATCATTGGAAGCCTTTTATATCTTACGACCACTCGACCTGATATTGATTTTAGTGTTGGTTGTTTCTAGGTTTCAGGCAAATCCAAAGGAATCCCATCTTGTAGCTGCAAAAAGGATCATACGATACGTCAATCACACCATCCGGTGTGGCGTATCTTATACTTTTGATACTAACACTGATCTGTCTGCCTATTCAGATGTTGATTGGGAAGGATGTGTGGAAGACATAAAAAGTACATCAGGGGGTTTCTACTATGTAGTATTAATCTTGTGGCTTGACATAGCAAGAAACAAAATTCATAATCCCTGTCTACATGTGAAGCAGAATATATTGTTGCAGGCTCATGTTGTACTCAACTTCTCTGGATGAAACAAATGCTTGCTGATTATGGAATTGATACTGGAATAAAGAAGATCTTTTGTGACAACTCTAGCGCGATTTGAATCACTGAGAATCTGATTGAGCACTCAAGAACTAAGCATAAGGTACCATTTTATTCGAGATCCTTATGAAAATGGTATCATAAAAATGGAATTTGTGCCTTTCGAACAACAATTGGCTGATATTCTCACCAAACCATTAGATACTGCTACATTTCAACATCTACAAAAGTCTATTGGTGTTGTTTTGGTTTATTAGCCTTTCCAAAATTCTTTCCCCTACACCTATCTCGATCTGTTGGGCAATTGAGTTTGGAATTCCAGTTTAAGTGTTACTTCAATTCTGCATTTGTTTCAAGTAGTTGAACTTCTGTTAAGTATATTAGTGATGTCCAAATAAATCCTTCCTTTCTTGTAAAAGTAAGGTCGCTCTTGTTGTTCTTTCGGGAATGACATTTTATGGGGGAAAGTTCTTAATTGAACTTGTGTTTAATTGCCAAATCTTTGTGGGGAGTATGGATGTGGAATATTATAGGAGTTATCTTGTATCCTTATAAACTCCTTGATGAATACACTATTTTTCGACTATGTGAAATCATCGAAACAAATTGGTATGTTATTCTTTTTTGGTCATGAAGTATCTCTGTGAAAATTTCATGAAGATCCCACTAGTTTTCGTACCTTTTCCAATTTTTATTGACAAAAAAAAGGAGAATTAATGTGTAGTTCACACTAAAAATACATATGGTTTATGGATCATTATGTAAGGGGGAATGGTTTTCATTGTGAGATGAAGTATTGACTAAGAGGGAGTGATACATATCACCATAGTATTGTTGTCAAAGTTGTGATACAATTGGACTTTGATGTTGTAAATGATACTATGACACTGTATAACAATGATTGAGAGCAATTGTTTTCTCATTGTTATAGCTTCGGATCTTCAACAACAATGATGCAGAGTTGAACACATTTGGAATCATTGGATTACTTGGAAGTGACGAAGATTTCGAGTAATGTTGAAGAACCAAGGAGATCAACCATTTGAATGAGAAGCTACAAAGTTTATTTATTTTTTAATCCATATGTATTGATAGTTTTGTCACTAAAATTGACAAAAGGGGAGATTGTTAGAGCACTGCTCGGTCGAACTCGCAAACGTTGCTATCTCAAGCTTGTTTGTCAATGTTAGTGATCAAAACTATAAGTCTTGATTTCTAGTCTACTTATAGTGATGTCTCGGACTAGGATAGATTGTGTAGTTAAGCATTAGACTTCACGGCATTCTTCGAATGAAGATGAAGAACTACTAAGGAGATCGTGTGGAACTTCATCAACAAAAGGTATGTGGATACTAAAACTCATCTATCACTTGGAAAGTCTATTTCTACTATATGTCCTATATTGAGACATAAGTCATATTACTATATGGTTTTCAATTATGCACATTTGAGATTTCGAGCTGAGTTTAACTCGCTTACATATTTCTCGAAATATGTGTTGGTAAGATTTCGCTTCAACCAAGCTCATCTTATATTCTTGACGAAAGTAAAAAAATGATCATGTGAAAATCGCCGAGTAACATCTTACATGATTGTGTGATACAATCATTTGGTATAGACTTGGAATGTTTCGTTATGATTATTTCAATAACTTGAAAAAATGCTTTGATGTTAATAGTGTGTGAAAATGGCTATTGGCATCCTCTAAGAAAGTTTCAATGATTGAAATAAGAGTATATAACACTTAACCAACATTGGATTATAACAATGTTGTGCACTCTTGCATATATGTGATCCATGTTCGGGAACCATAGTATGCGTACCTGTTGGTTTGAAAAGTCCGGGAACCTAAGTGCGCGTACCACTACGCATACTGGCGTAGGTTTGTGACCTGAATTTTCTGCTGGATTTAGATGTATGCGTACCCGTTCGCACACTGGCGAAAACCAAACTTGGTCCGGCTATTCATGTATGCGTACCCGTTTGCATACTTGAATGGTTAAAGTTCTAAAATCAGTTTTGTTGTGAACAAATGCATTTATATAATAAGGAATTCATTATTTGCAAACCATGGCTATAATGTTCATGAATTGATTCGAGTGAATCAAACTTGTTGATGGTGGATTTTCAACAAAGGTCAAAACCGTAAAATCATGATACTGCATGTTTCTGATACGGCTTCAGGCATGCGACGATTTATATTTTACGAATCCATGATGAACATGTCTTTCGAAAAGCCTCCACTAGCTGAGCGTTTTATCCTGGCATTTCATTGTGGCCTCCATTAGCTGAGCGTTTAATCCATTTATTCGCTGACGTTGTATGTTGATAAGTTGGTGGATGTATCTTATCGCAAAAGAGAAATTTCACTGGATCTTTTGATTCCTTCATCTTTGACTTCAATCACAAAAATCATGTTCACATTAGTTGTCAAAATTATGATTAAATTCAAGGTTTATGGATGTAAATTTATGATCAAAACTCTTTTGAATTCAAAATATCAACTAAACAACAATTTTTGTGAAAAACAAAGATTAATAATCTAAAATTCAAAATCTTCCAGATCTATACTATGAACATATAATTTAATAAGATAAGAAAGAATTTGTCCTGTTTGAACAATTTAGTTGATCCAAATTCATTAGATTTCTCCCCGCGAAGAATGAAAACTTTCTTACGAAATGTAAATCTCTAATCAACAGAAAATCTCGAAATTTGACATTTTTAGAGATACATTAAACAGATTTGTAAAACGAGGTTTGGTTACTACAAATTCGTAACAAAAACATTTTTAGATTCAAGATTTCCTTAATAAATCAAATTTCTACAAAAAGCAAAGTTTAGGTTTTATAAAAAATCTACTTTCCAGTTTTTGTTTTGAAATTCTCAGATCCGAAAAATGAAACAAAGAATAAGAATAATGAGAAGAAATTTGTCCTTTTTGATGATTTGTTGACATAATTTTTGCTGGTCTTTTCTTCAGCTGCCTCTTAATATATCTCCTTCTCTCTATTTGTTGTATAATCATGAGTTTTCGTTGTAGCTTCCATATTTGATCTTGAATTTTTTAAATCCAGTGAGATCCAATTCTAATGATAGCCAATTTTTTTGAATCTTCTTCAATTTGACAAGTAGGTAGTGTTTCTAGCGCCAAAATGTAGTTGTAGGAAATCCTACAACACACCCCTTATCATATCTTGATATTAATTTCTAGATCTACATATAAAAATGGTAGTAAAATTGCTAAAATTATAAACGGACACCAAGATTTTTTACATGGTTCGATCAATATGATCTACATCCATGATTCTTCACTATAATCGTTTAAGTTTACATTTGATTTACATTGATAATCTCCATTAATGGAGTTCTAAATCTAGTTTTGGGGAAGAAGATGACAAAGAAAAATACATTCTCTCTCCTAATATTTCTCTGGAAAATATCTCTCTCTCTCTTCTAAAATTGTATCTCCCTTTTTCTCTCTCATGCTATTTTATTTATATAGGTATCTTCATAGTGGGTGACATCTCACATTCAACTCATCTTTCCCATTTTTTAGGATTTATGCTATGCTCCCTGCAGGCTCTGCTATGCTCCTCGCAGACTGTGCTATCGTGCTCGCGAGATCTGCTATCGTGCTCGCGAGACTCTTTTGTCGTGCTCACGAGATCTGCTATCGTGCTCGCGAGACTCTTTTGTCGTGCTCGCGAGATCTGCTATCGTGCTCACGAGACTCTTTTGTCGTGATTGCAAGACTCTTTTTTCGTGCTCGCGAGACTCTTTTGTAACCACAAAATTTTCATTTCCTTCCTTGCTCTCGCGAGATCCCGCCTTGTGCTCGCGAACATTCTCTCTAACTACAAAATCTTCACATCTTTCTCATGTTTTATGATGTCGTTGTCTATTACGTCATTCTTTGTATTATTCTCTGACTCTCGCAAAGTGTTGTTAAAGAGCTTCCGATGATGCTCGCAGAAGTGTTGTTAATCCCGCGTGAACATAGTTGTAGCGATATTCTGGTCCCACATCTGTAAAATTAAGAGTAACACAAATGTTCAATTTGATAAAAAGATAGGAAATTTCCATGTCCATGGTACTTTTTCACTAGACAAAATTGTCTCTTCCTTTTAGTCCAATTAATTACTATAACTCCTATTAGTAATTAGAAAATTTAATATAACATATCTAAAAATCCGTGCCTTGGAATTTTATAAATTTTATCTCATTGGAAAGCTTATAAAAAAATCTACGCAGCGAGTACAAACAACAATATCAAATTCAGAATTTTTACGAAAAATTTGGAGGTATTTATCATTTAGTCATAATTTTAGAAAATTAAATATACATCTATTATGCAAACCACCACAAAGGATATATAATACTTTATGTAGCCATATTTTGGTTTATGCATAAACTAATTTTCCGTTGCAACTAATAAAACGTATGCTACATACTTCAAAAAAGAAAAAAAGATATATGCACTCCCTCCGTTTTAAGAAAAGTGATATTTCACTTTAAGCATAATTTTCGAAAATTAAATGCATAATCATTATGCAAACCACCATAAATGATGCATAACACATCATGCAACCATATTTTGGTTTATGGATCAACTAATTTTCCGTTTCTGAAAAAGTGATATTTTCACATCCCGTTTTAGGAAAAGTGATACTTTCACTCCATTTTAGAAAAAGTGATACTTTCGCTCCATTTTTGAAACAGAGCGAAAATATCATTTTTTCTGTAATGGGACGAAAGTATCACTCTCCTGAAACGGAGAAAAAGTATCACTTTTTCTGAAACTAAGCAAAAGTATCACTTTTTTCTGAAATGGGGAGAAAGTAGTCGCAGACAAACACCATCTTCATATTATTCTTCGATCGGCCCTCCTACCGTGGAAACGGTTGTACTAGTATGTATATATAGTCAAGGTTAGGACATAGTCACTATGGGGCCTAAAAATGCATTGCTTGCAACGTTTTTTTTTCATTTTTAATCGATTCAATTGGATGGGTATTGGTTGTTTTTTCTCGAAATTGAGTCAACAATCGGAGTGTTATCGTCCACGACTACGGTTAGGAGCGATGAAAACAAACGAAAGTCGACCTGATTGACGGCTAATACGACATGAAAATGGTCCAAAAAACCGTCACCTAAACTTTTAATTTTAATCTTGATCGTCCACTGCCAACAAAATTCAGCCATCAGATCTAAAATTGTTACAAAATATGTTACATAATTGTTACAATATAAGTGTTAAACGAATAGAACGCTTATAAATGTTATTAAATCACTGTTACAGATATAGTTGCAAAAGATGTTACAAATTTCGTCACAAAAACAACCCACTACTTTGGTCGTCCCAGCACTGCTGAAGCAGTCGTCTAGTTATTTGATGTGTCCAAAGCAAAAACTTGCGCATTCAAGCATTCTGCGTAGACATCAGACGATTTTCAGAGTGTCTATGCTTCCTTGTGTGCAACATATAAGATGACCAATCAAATCGCATTATATAAATAAATATGGTGATATGGACGAGTTTGATACAAGTTTTACCCCAACTGCTAGCACTGACGCGGTTTCGACGTGACATGGATACCGACATACTCCCTCTGTCCCTATTTTAAAGGCAAAGTTTGCAAATTTTGTAGTCCCATTAGATAGGCGGAGTTCTAATTTCAAGGTTTTTTTTCTTCTTTATACCCCTATTTATGATGCATGGTTATCATACAGTTTAATTTAATATGAGGTAGAGATTTATAGATCTAGTAATATAATAATATTTATATTGGGATAAATGAGGGTAAATTAGGAAAGTAAGAGAAATTTTATGAAAACCAAAAATTTCCTTATTCCATGAGATTTGAACTTCTCCGCCTTTATAAAAGGGACAGAGGGAGTATTTTCAAAAAATTAAGCGCAAACACATTATGAAATCAGTGATAATTTCTAATAAAATATATATATATCATGATGTTTGTATATTCTCAACAATGCTAATAAATTTTTCATAAATAACAAATTTGTATAAAAATAAGCATATATACCAATAAAATAATACATATACAAAAAATTCAGGCATTATCGGTACACACTTATATTAAAACGTGGAAATTACTGAGTAACTCATGTTTCGTTCATCTCTCTTTTAGAAACCCATCAATAAGATAGTATATATGTGTAGATGTACGGTTGAGATTACTAGTTTTAGATTGAATTTGGGTTTTCACATTTTGTGTATGAATGAATTAGCCTTTAGACATTACGATTCATTAAAAAAAAAATTGATATTTAAAAAAATTGGTTATTAATCATCCATTTAGTTATGGGCATTTTTTATGGGAAGTTTTCTCTTTCCTATTCAATATTCTCAAACTTGAGTCGGACTTCCAAGATCCAAAAATCAAGGAATTTGTTGTGATTAACCTCAAAGTAACTGATTCAAAAAGCAAAAAAGAATAATTTTTTTTTTTGCAATTAACTAATTATTGTGAACTTGAATTGTTCAACCACTTAACATTAACTAGGATTTTCATTGATTCAAACAAATGAAAGTTTTGATTATCACTAAATAGTGAAAACTAAATTTTCATGAACCTGTGATAATTTCGATTTTCGTTAAATATAATTAATAACTAAATAGTGAAAACTAGAATTTTCATGGACTTGTGATAATTGCAATTTTGGTTAAATATAATTAATTCAGACAAATGAAAATTGTTGTTATCACAAAATTGTGAAATACAGAATTTTCAATTACCGTGATAATTGCGATTTTCACACAACACAACTAATTTCTACAAACAAAAATTGTTATTGCCATTAAATTGTGAAAAGTAGAATTTTCAGTGATTAGTGATAATTATGCATTTCATTAAATACAACCACAACTTGCAATTATCAATATATTCCGAAATTAGAATTTTTCACTAATTACAGTTATTAACAACACAAATACATGTGTTAAACTAACAAAAGTAGGGTTGATTTTAAAATTCCAACACTTGGCGAGCTACTCTTTGGCAATTTGATTCTTTATGATCACTTAAAAATCTTGTTAATTTGCTTTATCCACCTGTCATGCAAACAACAAATAGCAAACTACTCGAGAAAGAGGCCATGCAAACAGCGATCTATTCTTTCATCGGGCAAACTTCCAAAACTTTCTCTAGACATCCTTGTAGCATCCAAAAAATGCAAAAAAATAGGACATATTAATACGTTTCAAGTGGGAAAAAAAAAACGCATTATCCGGGTGATAACTATTCTTTTCACTACGTTCACGAGTGAAAACTTCATCTTTCACAATTTCTAGGTGTGAAAACTGTATATTTCAAATCATAAAATGCCATCACTAGAATGCTCGTTAATTGGAGAAAATGAACAAGAGTAATAGTTAGAGCACTGCTCGGTCGAACTCGCATGCGTTGCTATCTCAAGCATGTTTGTCAATGTTAGTGATCAAAACTATAAAGTCTTTATTTCTAGTCTACTATAGCTAAGGTCTTGGACTAGGATACAAAGTGTAGTTGATCTCAAGAACTCCATGGCGATCATCATACAAGACGAAGGACTACTCAAGGAACCACTGGATCTTCATCGACTAAAAGGTATGTTGAGACTTGAACTTATCTATCGGTCAAAAGTATATCTACTCTATCTCCTATCTTGAGATAAAAGCCGTATTACTATATAGACTAAGATTATAAACATGTGGTATTTCGAGCTGAGTATATCTCGCTTATCTATTTTTCGAAATATGTGTTGGTAAAGCTTTCTCTTTAGTCAAGTTCATCTTTACCTAGTGACGAAAGTCATGTTATGTTTCAATCACTTTGAAAATTTCTCTGACGAAAAATAGTTTGTGAATAACAACTATATAACGCCCTCTTCGAATGTTTCAATGATTGAAATGAGAGTTTAGACAACATAACCATTGGAGGATATAAGCATTGTTGTGGAAACACATATATGTATAAGTCCTTATTACTTGAACCAAAGTTTGCGAACTTTGTTGATCAAGTGAAACCGGAGAAGTACGTGAGCTTCAGTCCGCGAACTGGCGGAAGTTATCGACCAAGAATTTCTGCTGGATTTTGTGAACTCCATCCGGGAACTTAAGTCCGCGAACCCGAGTAGGTTATGTCTAAAAACGATGTTTGTGAACTTATCTTAATAAACTAAGGAATGCTATTGCAAACCGTGGATTTATAGTTCATGAATCTATTCGAGTGAATCACATCATTTTTTCTTCGATTATGTCTTATGGAGTACATAAATATCTAAGAAATTGAACAACATTCTAACTACTTCATTTGAGTCATTTGGACTAGTTATGGTGATGAAGAATATGGTTGATATGAAAGTTATCATGTCGCTTGATTAAATACTAGAGTCAACTTCGTTTAGGTTAGACTAGAAACTCTAGTAATGTTGATACATACAAGTATTACTGCGAAGATCTGAAGAATGTGAAGAAGTAACGAACTACAACGACGACATCATCCTTCCACTTGAGGTTAGTAATATTGACTTGAACTTTTTCATTCCTAACGTATCTTTCAAGTCGTTATAAATTGAAAACATAACTATGAAGCTGTATATACTATACATATTGTATAATACTCTAGTGATGTGACATGATCATAGTATTAAAGAATTATACTACAAAGTATAATGCTTATCTTTTGAACTTCGCAGATATGACATCGACATAATCTTGTATATAGTGTTATGATTATGTAAATGGGTTATGGTGAAGATTTCATCATAGGAAACTGTTAGAGCACTTCTTGGTTGAACTCGTAAGCGTTACTATCTCAATCTTGTTTGTCAATGTTAGTGATCAAAACTATAAGTCTTGATTTCTAGTCTACTTATAGTGATGTCTCGGACTAGGATAGATTGTGTAGTTGAGCATTAGACTTCACGGCATTCTTCAAATAAAGACGAAAAACTACTAAGGAGAGCTTGTGGAACTTCATCAACAAAAGGTATGTGGAGACTAAAACTCATCTATCACCTGGAAAGGATCTATTTATACTTTATCTCCTATATTGAGACATAAGTCATATTAATATGTGGTTTTCCATTATGCACATTTGAGATTTCGAGCTGAGTTTAACTTGTTTACATATTTCTCGAAATATGTGTTGGTAAGCTTTCCCTTCAACCAAGTTCATCTTATATTGTTGACTAAAGTCAAAAAATGATCATGTGAAAATCGCCGAGTAACATCTTACATGGTTTGTGTGATACAATCATTTAGTGTAGACTTGAAATGTTTCGTTATGATTATTTCAATAACTTGAAAATTTCTTTGATGCTATTAGTGTTTGAAAACGGCTATTGTCATCCTCTAAGAAAGTTTCAATGATTAAAATAAGAGTTTAGAACACTTAACCAACATTGGATTATAAACATGTTGTGCACTCTTGAATATATGTGATCCATGTCCGGGAACCATAGTATGCATACCCATATGCGTACCTGTTGGTTTGAAAAGTCCGGGAACCTAAGTGCTCGTACCCGTATGCATACTGGCGTAGCTTTGTGATCGGAATCTTCGACTGGGTTTGGAGGTATGCGTACCCATTCATATACTGGCGAAAACCAAACGTGGTCCGGCTATTCAAGTATGCGTACCCGTTTGCATACTCGAATGGTTAAAGTTCTAAAATCGGTTTTGTTGTAAACAAATACATTAATATAATAAGGATTGCGTTCTTTGAAAACCTTGGCTATAATGTTTATGAATTGATTCGAGTAAATCAAACTGATTTTGGTTGAATTGTGTTATTGTATACTTCTATGAGAATAAAGCAATTGAACAACTCTTTAACTATTTTCATTTGAGTCATTTGAACTAGTTATGGTTAAGATGAATAAGGTTGATATGATAGTGTTCATATAGCTAACCCCGGTTAACTACTGTCGAGCCAACATGGTGTAAACGTTTAGGTATGATTACATAATCCTAAATGAGGGTACATTTCATTTGTGTATAACAAGCTAAGTTCGATCTAACGGTTGAAAGATATTATCCTGCGTTTTCATCTAACGGTGAATATTGAATTCTTTGTTACCAAGGTAACTAATATTGCAAACCTTGATTTGAAAACTAATCCCCACACCTTTTGTGAGATATTAGTTACATAATCTGGAGTTGATTCTCCTTTAACCTTAGGTTTTTCACGCAACCCTGTAGGTTAACGACTTAAAGACTCCATTGGGATTGTGAAGCCAGACCCAACTATTTTCTCTGTAGTTGTGTGTTCTGATCTTATTTTTACTATTGTGATTAAGTATTATCTTTGTTAAGATTTTCTTGAAATTTATCTCCGATAAGTAAGATTGAAAAGTAGTCACAAACATCTTCATCTCATAGTTTGTGATTCCACAATATCTTGTTTCATTAATCGATTAAGATTATTGTGAGGTGATTGATATTTCTATGCTGTTCTTCTGGAATATAAGTTCGGTATATCAATTGGTTCCTGTTCACCTTAATTTATAAAAAGACAAAACAAAACTCGTAGGTATTTATGTAGGAGACAAATTTATCTATTCTAATAGACTTTTATGTGTGAGACAGATTTTTTCATCAAGTCTTCGACTTTAGGTCGTAGCAACTCTTAGTTGTGGCTGATATCATCTAAGGGAATCAAGTGCGTAGTATCCTGCTGGGATCAGAGACGTAAGGAGCGCAACTGTACCTTGGATCAGTGTGAGATTAATTGGGGATCAACTACATTCCAGTCTGAAGTTCATTGGTAGTAGAAGGGTGTCTATAGCGTCTTAATACAGTATAGTGTTCAAAACTGGACTAGGTCCCAGGGGTTTTCTGTATTTGCGGTTTTCCTAGTTAACAAAATTCTGGTGTATGTGTTATTTCTTTTCCGCATTATATTTTGTTATATAATTGAAATATCACAGGTTGTGCATTGAATCGATCAATTGATAAATGCAACCTTTGGTCGTTGATTTAAATTGATTGATCCTTGAATATTGTTCTTTGGTACCGTTCAATTTATTCCTCTTATATTCAATCGGGCAAACAAATTCCTATTTTCCGATTAGCGGATTGAATTAAGAGATAGAGATATAAAACTCTTTGATATAATTTTCTCTAGATTGAGTCTGTCTGTCTAGTTGTTTCTCTTGAAAGTATATTGGAGTTTGTCTATTAATATTTCCAAACGAAATATTGGGTGTGGTAGTTGACCCCCGTTTTTTTCAATTGGTATTAGATCAGGAAAACACATTAAAGACCTCATAAGTTTGTGTTTGTAGCAATCTGAATATGGACGATTTTGTCTCTAAAAATGCTTCACCAGAAATGGATAAACTCAACTTCGAGTATGTTCTAGAAACCATCGATATGATTGAGAATCCTAATTTAAAAATTTTATTCAATAATATTTGTCTTGAAAAACATCGATTGATAAATAAAAATGATGAAGTTCATTGCGAGATTTATATAAAAGAAATATGAGCTCTGAGAGCGTTCTGTGGAGGTTGTTGATCTCCAAAAGAAGTTGGATGAACAAATACGGATCAACTCTGATCTTGCTGCAGAAATTGCAAAACCTAAGGATTTAAAATCTGTAAAGTCATCTTCAATGGATTTGAGTAACTCCTCTAATTCTTCGTTGAAGAATTGTCATATGTCAGGTGATAAGCGAGGCTTAGGCTTTGTGAAAACTGAAGGTACTCAGAACTCTTCAAACAAGAGTAAAGATGTTGGTACATGTTTGTTATGTGGTCTTATGATCACTTTCAAAATGTATGTTTGGCTTTTATAAAAAGATTAAATGTTGCACATAATCTTCATAAGAATAATGTACAACTTTTGCATGTTCTTAAAAGATGTTCAATACTAACAAGAAAGCCTAATATGGTCAGTAGTGCTAGTATGGGAGCTTTTTCTCTGAAATCAACACCACCCTTTCAATGGTTTCTTGATAGTGGATGTAGCAGGCATATGACTGGAGATCTCTCGTGGTTTATTAACACAAGCGACTTTGATGGTGGACTGGTAACATTCAGTGATGGGATATGCTGTTACAGAAGCAAGAAGGGGACGATCAAATTACCCGGCGTTCCTGAAATTCATGATGTAGTATACGTTAAAGGTATAATTACTAATCTTCTTTCTGTTAGTCAAATATGTGACAAAGTCCACAAGGTTGTCTTCAATGCTAATAGATATAACATTGTAGAAAATTATGGAAAAGTGATATTTCAAGGATCACGTGGAAAAAATAACTGTTATTTGTTGGATACTCAGTTTAGTAATTTTTCCAATTTGACTAAGGTGGAATCTACACTTCTTTGGCATGCGCATTTTGGTCACATCAATTATCTTCTAACTAAGATCATTAACAAAGAACTTGTTATAGGTGTTCCCAAAATCAATGTTAAGGTTGAAGGTGTATGTGATGCCTGTCAAAAGGGTAAACAAACGAAAGTTCCATATAAATCATCTCGAGATATTCTCATTAAAGCTCCACTTGATTTAGTTCATATGGACCTCTTCGGCCCAATTCAACAACCTACTGTGGCTGGAAAGAAGTATGCTTTAGTTATGGTAGATGGTTATACCAGATTCACTTGGGTGGCTTTTTTGGATCATAAGAATGAAACCCTCGGTGAATTCAAGATTATTGTTAATAGAATCCAAACTGAACAAGGTCGCAAACTAAAGAAAATTAGAAGCGATCGTGGCACGGAATTCAAAGACATCAAAGTATTTGAATATTGTGATTCTCTGAGGATCTCTCAACAATACTCTCCACCCATTACTCCACAAGCTAATGGAGTCGCAGAAAGGAAGAGTAGGAACATTCTAGAAATGGAAAGGGTAATGCTCCATAACAAAAACTTACTATTAAGGTTTTTGGGAGAGGTTGTTTTTACAGCTTGTTACTTGATCAATCATGTTTACTTATGTTCAAAGACCTTAAACACTCCTTATGAGTTATGGTACGGTAAGAAACCAAACTTGCACTATCTCAAAGTGTTCGGCAGTAAGTGCTACATTCTAAAGGACCGTGAACAGAAAGGGAAATTTGAGTCAAAAAGCGATGAAGGTATTTTTCTTGGCTATGCATCTGATAGTCATGGTTTATGAGTTTTGAATCTCATAACCCAAGTCATGATGGATTCTGCAAATGTTATCATTGATGATCTAAGTAATTTTTTTCATGATGACTCTCCTGCTGAATTTCCTCCAACCGAGACAATTGAAAAAGTCAAAGAAATCCCAGATTCAGTAGAAGTTGTTCCAATAGTTACTGATCCTGATATTTCTAGTAATGAGGAGAAAATCCCTAGTCAGGCTATTCCTGTTGAACAAAAACGTGCCCCTCCGCCGCATCTCTGGGTTCAAAGAAATAATGATACTAACAGTATTATTGGGGAAAAAGATTCTACAGCTAAGACGAGAGGACAATTTCAAAATACTTTCAAATTTGGTTGTTGTCTATCGCAAGTAGAACCAAGAAACATTGATGAAGCTCTTAGCGATCCCTTTTGGGTGAATGCAATGCATGAAGAGTTAAATCAGTTCCAAAGACAAGATGTATGGAAGCTCGTACCTTGTCCCCCCAATATCAATATTGTTGGTACTAAATAGATATTCAAGAACAAGTCTGATGAATTTGGCACCATTGTCAGAAAAAAAAGCTAGACTTTTCACTCAGGGATATTCACAAATTGAAGGAATCGACTTTCACGAAATATTTTCTCATGTGGCACACTTTGAGTCTATTCGGTTGTTATTATCTCATGCTTGTTTTCTTAAGGTTAAACTGTTTCAAATGGACATTAAATCCGTTTTCCTAAATAAAAATTTAAAGGAAGAGGTATGTAGTAGTAGGAAATCCCACACTACACCCCTCACAAGAATTTATACAATCAAATCATTTTTAGATCAACAATCATAATTTTTATTGATTAATCTCACCAATCTTACAAGATAGAAAGAAAATAAAGCTAAGGAAATTAACAACCACTCTGGACTTTTTCTCTCCTAATGACTTGCGCAACACTCGAAAAAGATCTCTCCCTCTCCTTACCCATGTTCAACTCTTTATATAGGGAATTATATAGTGGATGACAACTAATTTGTCCTTTATTTTAGGATCTAACTTGCGATATTCTCACAAAAGTTCTATTGTTGATCTTCGCAAACACTCTAATCATCGCAAAGTCATCACACTTTTCTCATTTTTCTGCCATCGTCATCTGTTACGTCATTCTTCAAATCATTCTACGACGCTCGCAAAGTGTTGTTGACTAAACTTCGCAAATATGTCCTTCTTGCGATATTCTGACCCTACATCTTGCCTCTTCTCATGTGTTCTCTGCGAAGGAGATAATTCCATGAGAAACTGTTCTTCAAAATGCCGCAACCGTTCATCTTTTCACATTCTTCTGTACTGACACGATTCTTCATTTTACGTGAACTTTGTTACACGTATATTTTCTTCCATCCATCTCTTGACAAGTCTTTTTAAACCGTTGCTTTTTAACCGCTCACGTCCACTCTTCGCATTAAATTCACTTATCCTCTCTAGAATTTCTACTCTATATATATATCCTCTTCTATTCTTTTTACTTTCTTCTCTGCTTCTCTGCAATTTCACTGTTCTTCCGCAAATTCCGCTTTTGCTACTGTAAATTTTTCGTGATTCTTCTTCTCTTTATTTTTATTTTCTTCTTCATTCCCATACTAAAAATGCCTCCAGCCGGTCGTAAGAATGAGATTTCCTTTGAAGAAATTCAAAAGAAACTTAAAACCAGAGGTTTTGATTTATCTCACATTCCTGGTCAAAACCCTAAATATGAACTTTCTATTAGTTTATTTTCTGATCATCCTTGCAATCATGAGAAGATCATAGTCTCGCTAGATCAGCTTCTCGCTCGTCTTCATATTCCTCTCTATGATCATGAACTTCACCTATTTTATGAAATTCTTCTCATGCGAAGTTTACGCGAGATGTGTATCAATTAAGTGGGGATTGCATTCGTTTAATGCTCGAGTTTTCCACTCGCGGTGCTGGTAAGGAATCTCTTTACCCCTCAGAAGTTAAAAACCCTAAGTTCGCTGATGTTGCGATTATTCCCGCGAAATATATCGTAGAAAATTTCTTTGCGGATTATGAGATAATTCCCATGAAAAGAGATAGCACTTGCTGGGACATTCGCTTGAAGAAGAAGGATAATGTTGCTGATGACAAGGTACTAACGCAAGACATTGATTGGCATCCCGACAAAAATACAACTCCACGTCATTCTAGCGATGATAAGTGGTGTATTTTCCCTTTAGTCATAAAGGGTCCATATATCTCCAGCTCTCATACTTTACATGCGAACCTGAAAGGATACCAACCATGGATATTTAGATGGCCTGAGAGGGAAGCAGAGGTATATTTCTACACTTTGCTTGCTTGAATTGTTGTTCTTTTTACTCTTATATATAATTTTTCTGACCACTCCAATGTTTTCACTTGCGAAATTATCAGATTGAAAGGTTGAAAGTAAGTTATAGCAAGACTGGGAAAATCAGTACTTTATCATCTCTTCGATCATTCACAGATGAAGTAAGAAATATTATTTTATGATTCTTCACAATATATTGTTGCCTCTATTTCTTATCTTCATCTGTGTGTGTAGGATATCGCTGAAGTGGATGAACCTGTGAAAGCTGCGAAGACTAAGGGTAAAGGCAAGAACATTTCTCGCAAATATAAATCCGATGCCCCTCCTTCAAAGAAACGAAAAGTCCAATCTAGCGAAGATTCTAGTGATCATAGCGATGATGATGATGATGTTTCTTCTGCGAAGGAAACTTCACAACCTGAGTCTTCTATGGCCCAATTTTCCGGCATCTTGTCTAGTACTATGCAGGGAATTGGTGATACTCCTCTCACTAATGCCTGCCAATCCATAGCTGCTATTTGCGATGCTCCTCTTTTAGAGAATAATGAATCTCTTCGCGGGGTTTCAAGATATATATCTCCCAGTTTCTTACATTCACTTAATAGTTTGGTAAATTTTCATACTTACACCTTTCTTATCTTTTTATTTTTATCTTGAATTCTTAATTTGTTCTGAAAATTCGCTGCATTATTTCGCAAGCTGGGAAAGCTTCTTATGCTGTTGCCGCAGATTTAGAAAAAAGGCGTGCGGCCTTTGAAAAGAAATATCTTGAACTTCACAAGAAGAATGTGAAATTGGAGGCTGAAACTGTTAGTCTTTGCCAGAAGAACAACCAATTGGAATCTGAGACTGCTAATCTTCGTGAAAAGAATAACTAGTTGGAAACTGAGACTGCTGTTCAAAAGAATAAAATTTCTGGTCTTCAAAATGCCAATAAGCAACTCTATGGTATAGAAATTTTTATTCATTTTTCTTCATTTTTCTTTCTCACTATCTTTTCTTATATGGTTCATCATTTCGCAGACGTTTATGGTATTTCTGATGTGGATATTCTTCTGCATACATTTCCAAATCTAATGGATGATGATACTCTTCTTGAATACCTAAATACCTATCTAAATAGTTTTTCAAATAATAAGATTGAATCTCTTCCTATAAATGAACTTAGATCCAAACTTCGCTTCTTAGAAGTTGACCATAGATCTGCCTTGAATATAGCTAACAAGTTTAAACGTTTCTTCCATAATTCCAAAAAAGAAATCAGTAGTTTAAGAACCAAGTATAGTGACCTTATAGATGAAAAAGATCGTATTTCTCTTTAAGGTGCTCAAACTTTAGCAAAATTCCAAGAAACTCTTCTTGAGGTCCAAATTGAAAGACATGATCTCAAACATAGAAATGATGTACTCTGCGAAAGAGAGAACCAAACTCGCTCCCGTATTCTCATAAATGATGATGATGAATTTTCTTGGGCTGCGAAGGTTCTAGATAATGCCAGAAATAACTTAGGTGTAAATGTCATTCTCCAAGTTGAGCAAACAGCCTTGATTAAAAATATGATCTCTAATAGAGAAGGTTGTTAACAGTTCTTCTTTATTTAGTTATTTGCTTTTTCATAAACTACTATCAGGTTGTTGACTTATTGTTATATTTTCGCAGAAGCTGAAGAGAGATATCGCAAAAGAATTGAAGAGCTTGAGAATGAGAAAGCGAAGCTCGCAAAAGATTTATCTTCTCGCAAAAGATTTTCTGTGTACACACCTGGCATTCAAATTCAACAGATGAAACGGAGGAAGAACGACGATTGAGAAATGATAGACGAGTAGAGGAGGATCAAGAAGCAGTTGGAGGTATATTTCATGGAAATGAAGAGATTGAAGCATTAGAAGCATTGAGACAAAGAATACACGAAGAAAGGAGAATATAATTAGAAGAACGTGCTAATTTGACAAGGCAGAATCATGAGTTGAGAATGGAGAATATGAGACTACAAAATAGATGGTCAAGAAGCATCTACAAGATCAAGTTCAAGATCAATCAGAAGGGAAGAAAGACGAAACTCACTGGTAGAAAATGTTGATGGAAATATTCGACAGGAGGTGCAAAATCCAGATGAAGAACTTCGCGAAAATAGAGAAATGATTGCAGATCAATACATTCCACATGGTGAAATTCCTCAAAACAGGCAGCGTCAAGAACGAAATAACCAAGGTGATAAAGAAAACCAAGAAGAATGAAGAAGAATATTACATGGGAGAGAAAATCGCAGAAATGAGCAAGTAATTGAAGAAGAAATCGAGAGACATTATGCTGAACAAGCACGTTTAGCTTGCAAGAGAGAGAGATTGCGAGCAGAAATCGAGGAAAGAGAACTCCAAGAAGCAGTACGTCAGAACAACCATGATAATCAAGAAATAAGACGCGAGCAAAACCGCAACAATGGTAATATCAATGAAGAATATGATAGAATACAGAGAAGAATTAAAGACAACAAAGAGAGTTGATAAGGAGTGCGCAAAATCGCAGAAGAGAAAATGAGAGATATAATGGTGTGCGAATTCATGAAAGAAATGAAAGAGAAGATCGCAGAGAAAGACAAGAATAAAATGATGGGGAATAAAATCAAAATTTCGCAACACAAAATAGGCAAGAACGCAGGAGAAGAGAAGAAGAATTAAAGAAACCAATGGGATCAGCGTCTGGGGTAAATGAACAAATCTTGAGAGAACTGGCAGAATTAAGAGGAATGCTGAATAATAGAAGTGAATGAGGTAGGAGACAATTGGATGAAGCTATAGAAGAAGCTGCGAAAACTCCATTCACACAAGAAGTACAATTAGGAGGAATACCCCCAAAGTGTAATCTGCCTGCATTAACTAGCATTTTCGACGGAACAACATGTGCAATTTAATACATCAAGGCAGTAAGGTGTATGCTACAGTGGGAAAATCATGATGATGTATTGTGCAAGTATTTCGCATCCAGCTTAATAGGGGAGGCGCTGAAGTGGTTTGAAGGTTTACCCAAGAATACGATAACATATTTAAACCATTTTCAGACTACATTCTTAGGGGCATACATAAGTAAAAACTCTTCGCGACCCGGCATTGAAGATGTATTTGGATTAAAACAGAGAATTGGTGAAAGTTTGAAGCATCTAAGCATAAGATGGAAGACAATGTGTAGTGAAATGGCTGAACGTGTTGATGAGAGATATCTCATCTTATCATTTATTAACGCAATGTTCGCAACCAATCTATTGTACATTCAAATTTTCAGAATCAAGAATACAATCACAATGACTAAATTACGGGAGCTGCCATAGGAGTATATTTCCCTTGAAGAAAAACAGAATGAAATGAAATCATATCCCGTTGCGAATACAAGCTCAGCAGAAGCAAATGCGAGTTTGCTACCAAAGTTGATAAATGAAGTAGAGAGCACTTCGCAAGTCCAACAAGAAAAGAGTATGGAGAATAATCAGCAGAAAATAGTAGCAATGGGAAGACGTGACCAAGAATAATTTGAGAAATAAATAAACTTCTATAGTCGAGGTGGAAATAACAAAATACAAAGACTTGATCAGCCGCAGGAAAGTTATGGAGGACAAAGACAAAATTATCAGAGAGGATCAGGAAGTCAAAAAATGATATGGGAGGAGATCAAGATGCCACCTTTGAATATTAGTGTGGAAATTTTTTGGGAAGCAATAATTTTAATGGAGAATATACCAACACCCTGGAACATGGGAAAAGAACCGCTTCCAAATAGTAGGAGCCAAGAATTTTGCTCTTATCATCACTTTCATGGACATTCTACAAATGACTGCAGAAATATAAAGAGAATCATTCTCATGATGATAGACCAGGGAAAGCTAAATCATTTTCTAATAGGGCACCCTCAATCTCAACTCTTACCACCACCGCCAGAAATTCGCAGGGTAAACACAACAAAAGGAGGAGAAACATTTATCATAGAAGTTGGAGCGAAGGCAAAAAATCTATTTTGTAATTCTATTGTACATTCATACAAGACAATCGAAGATTTCCATGACAATGTTCTAAGCAGAGTTTTCGCAAGAGATATTGATGGGAGATAAATAATGAATATTGTGAAAGCTTCGCCATTAGAAGAGTGGCAAAAGCAGACAATTTCTTTCACTGCACAAGAAGTACCTGAGCCTGGAGAAATGCATGACAATCCATTAGTGGTAAGATTAGAGATAAACCCAAAACCAAAACAAGATAGAAAGGGGGATCAAGATGATGATGAGGATGAATATGAATATGAAGATACATGGGTAATTAATAGAATCTTTATTGACACAAGAAGTTCTGTGGATATCTTATTATATCATACTTATAAGACTATGGGAGGTAGAGATGAGGATCTAATACCTTCAACTTATAAAATTTATGGTTTTAATGGTACTGCCAATAAGCCTAAAGGGGAAATCACTATGGGAATTCCATTAAAGGGGATATCCTCTAAGATCCTATTCTGTGTAGTTGATGTAGAATCGCCCTATAACCCTTTAATTGGCCGACCTTAGATACATGGGATTCTAGGCGTGGCATCAACCTTCCACCAATGCATCAAGTTTCCTCATCCCAATGGTATTGTAGTTATAAAAGGATATTGGGTATAGGGTAAGAAGTTCTATGAAATTGATGTAGAATCTTGCGAAGAAAGAGATGCCAAGAAGGGGAATTGGAAGTATAAGATCAAAGAAAGACAAAGAAGTGAGAGATTGATGGTTGATTGAGTAGAATAAAGAGAAGAAGGAATGATGCGAAGTCAAAGCTGGATGAAAATAACAAATGATAAAGATATCGCAGAAGGAAAGACTGTAGCGAAAAATCAACAAAAGAACACAGGCAGAAAACAGTAAAGGTAAAAAAAATAATTATGAAATGAAAGAAATATTGAGAAAAGAAAAAGAGATGTATGATTGATTTTTTGCAAAAATTTCAAAAACATATTTTACTTAATGATAAAAATGAGATTGAGAAATTACAAAAGAGCTGAAATGCAAAATAATAATCCTTAGAATGGGACGAACCTTTATGGCGTCCACCCTAGTTCGCGAATAAAATTTCGCAAGAGGAAAATGTAAGACCTAAAGTACGTCATAGAAGGGGGTATCTGTATCATGGCTCAGCAATAAGGTTACACCGCTGCTGGAACCTGAGTCATGGAGATTTGGGGTTAATGAAGCCCATCCAGGAGAGACACCTTGGATTCTCAACTTGAGCATATGACTTGAGTTGGGAGACTAAGGTAATAAGAGCTCTCCTAAGGGGTGCAGAGTATAACCAAGGCGCCGAGGTACACGGTTGAGCCAAGAGTGCCCGGGGCGTATGAAACTACCCTGTCCATTCTTGGCAAGTCTTGGCTATGATGCATTTAGCCTGAAGAAAACCCCACTTAGGGTACAATATCGTAACCATAATCCATAGAGGCAAAAGGGATAAGAGGCTGCGAACACAACTGGTTGTTGTTAAGACTGGATGGGAGGAACTAGTCTTGTATGACAGAAGTACGTCTCCTTGAAAGGGAAACCAGGGGCAAGATAAGGGCGGCACCCTCCATTAGGGAGCTGATAAGTGTCTTAAGACACAAATATCATGAGGCTTTTTACTCACGGGAGTATTAAGACTTGTCATATTTGTGCAACAGTCCTGAAGAGACAATAATACAAAAGAGACATTAAGATGATATCAATGGGTTTCTACATGAAAGTGTAGAAACATCCTGCGATTTCGTCGAAAGACGGCAATGTCATGGGGCTTTAATTTTGCAAGAAAATTTAGGCCTGTCATATTATCGCAGCAAAAATTACATAAGAACAAAAAGTTAAGGCAAGATCAATGGGTTTCTACATAAAATTGTAGAGACGTCCTGCGATTTTGTCGCAAAAAAAAATATGGCAAAATAAGACCTTTACTTAGGAAGGCAAAGTAAGACCACATCAGAATACAAAAAAGAATACAACTTTACAATTTACAATTGCAAGATTATGCAGAGATAATTTCGATTTTCTAACAATTTATAATTGCGTGATTATGCAGAGATAATTGCGATTTTATTGCAAATTATTTTATTAAACAGAGGAAGCTTGCTCAATCACTCATCTGAATACAAATAACAGAGGTAAGTATGGGAATGCATAGAATAAGTTAAATTTTATTTGTTTCCACATGATAGATTTACGCATAAAAAGTTAATTGTATTTTGGATAGTCATATTGCAAGAGAGAAAAAATTTCTAACACATGCAGGAAAGAACAAAAGAAATAGAGCTTGTATTGAAAATTGGAGAAATTCGCAGTACTAGATTACAAGTATACAAGAACGAAAGATCAAGAGGAAATATACAAGTTTTACAAAAAATTGAACAAGAAAGCATAAGGAAGCGAAAACTATTTTTTGCTTAATTCGTCATTATCATCATCAAGTTCTTCACCAGAATTTTCTTCTCCATCAGATTCTTCATCAGACTTCTCCTATTCGTTTTCTTCAGACTCCGTCTCTTCATCAGTTACACTATCAGAGATGACCAAATTAGGAAAATTCTCTGGAACTTTGTCTAAGAGATAAGGATACTTGGAGTGAGGAATCTCGTTGTCATCACAGATCTCCTTGATGGCGTCATTACGGAAAGAAATTGCATCATTCCCAAAATTCGCAATAGTGATCTTCATTTGAGTCTTCAATCTTTTTTTTTTTTTTTTTTTTGCTCAATAGGAGTTGAAAAATAAAAAACAACTAAAACAAAACTCTCAAAGCTAAATAAGAAGCCAAAACAATTTATGGCTTATTATTCACTAATCTAGAATTTAGATTGAAAATTTTAATTATTTGAGAATCATAGTGATGAGCCCATCTTTTACCTTTCTTTCTAACACCTCCTTCATGAACTACTTGAATAATCCTGCTTTTGAAGCTATGAACGTTGACCTTACCATTTTCAAATAAAATGGAGTTCTTGAGAAACCATAACTCCTTCATTGTTGCACAAGATGTTGTAAACCATACCTCTTTTATCAATGGACTTTTTTGATCTGCT
This sequence comes from Papaver bracteatum, assembly GCA_023529315.1. NCBI lineage: Eukaryota > Viridiplantae > Streptophyta > Magnoliopsida > Ranunculales > Papaveraceae > Papaver > Papaver bracteatum. Next base: position 719,296 of record JAJJWX010000160.1, read on the forward strand.
ACTTGACAAATATCCATGAAGGATGATGGATTATAAAATGCAAAAACTGAACATAGCCAATTCCAAATTTTAACACTGAATTCAAATTTCCACAGTGTATGCTCCATGTTGTCTTTCTCTGCTATACACACATTAAATCTAGAAGGCATTTCATACCCTTCATTTCTTATTGTTTCATCATCCACATATACACCTTGTTAAAGCTTCCAAATATTACATGAAATAGAAGGATGAATAAATGATTTCCATATGAAAGAAGGCCATACCAGTTTCTCCTGTTTGAATCTTATTTTGTCCACTGCTAATGCTGTAGAAAAAATACCATTTTTGCTTCCAGTCCATTTTTATAGTGCTAACTCCACTATTCATGACAGTTATAATATCAACTTTTAGAACTGACCAAGCCCATTTCAGGCCTGAGTAAAATGATGAGGTTTCCAATTTCCAAACCACTGACCATGTTTATCTTTAAATTTTGTAGTAAAGAATAGAGCCCATTGCAAGAAGATAAATCTTTCACGAGCTTCGCTTTCTCACTCTCAAGTTCTTCAATCCTCTTGCGATATCTACCTTCAGCTTCTGCAAAAAATATAACAGTAAATCAACAATTTGAAGGAAGTTTATGAAAAACAAACAATTAAATAGAGAGAAACAGTTAAGAACCTTCTCTGTTAGAAATCATATCTCTAATCAAAGCCATTTTCTCAGCTTGAAGACTAACATCTACACCTAAATTATTCCTGGCGTTATCAAGAACTCTCGCATCCCAAGCAAACTCATCATCATGATTTATAAGAAGGTGGGAGCGAACTTGATTTTTACTCTCAATAAGAGTAGCATTTTCGCAGATAAGTCTATCACTTTAAACTTGAACTTCAAGAAGAGTCTTGTGGAAATCCGCTAAAGATTGATCACCTTGCTTAGCGACACGGTCTTTATCATCAATAAGACTACTGATATTATTTCTTAATTTGTTAATTTCTTCTTTTAAGTCAACATAAAAATGTTTAAACTTATTGGCTAATCCCAAACTGGATCTATCTTCAATTTTTAAGAAATGGATTTGGATCTAAGTTCATCTATAGAAAGAGAATTGATTTCATCATTTAGAAAGTCATTTAAAGAATCATTAAGCTGTTTAATAAGGGTGTCATTGTCCATGAGATTGGGAAATGTATGAAGAAGAATAGCCTCATCAGAAAAACCATAAACGTCTGTGAAATGGTGAACCATATAAGAAAGGGTAATGAGAAAACGAAATGAAGATAAAGAAGGAAAAAGTTTTATACCATAGAGTTGCTTATTGGCATTTTGAAGACCATAGATTTTATTCTTTTGGACAGCAGTCTCAGATTCCAGCTGGTTGTTCTTTTTGCGAAAATCAGCAGTCTCAGATTCCAATTGGTTATTCTTCTCGCGAAGACTAACAGTTTCAGCTTCCAATTTCTCATTCTTCTTGCGAAGTTCAAGATACTTCTTTTCAAAGGCCGCATGCCTTTTTTCCAAATCTGCGGAAATAGCATAAGAAGTTTTCCCAGCCTGCGAAATAATGCAGCGAATTTTTAGAATAAATTAAGAACTCAATACAAAAAATAGAAAGAAGATAAATATGATTATGAAAATTTACCAAACTATTGAGTGAATGTAAGAAACTTGGAGATATGGATCTTGAAATCCCGCGAAGAGATTCATTATTCTCTAAGAGGGGAGCATCACAAATGGCAGTTATGGATTGGCAGGCATCGGTAAGAGAAGTATCACCAATTCCTTGCCAAGATTTTGAAAAAATACTGGAAAATTGATCCATAGAAGACTCAGGTTGTGAAGTTTCCTTCGTAGAAGAAACATCATCATCATCATCATCGCTATGATCACTGGAATTTTCGCTAGATTGGACTTTTCGTTTCTTTGAAGGAGGGTCAGCGGATTTATCTTTGCGAGAAATTTTCTTGCCTTTACCCCTAGTCTTTGCAACTTTAACAGGTTCTTCCACTTCATCGATAACCTACACATACAGATAAAGATAAGAAATAGAGGCAACAATACATTATGATAAATCATAAAAGAATATTTCTTACTTCACCTGTGAATGATCGAAGAGCTGATAAAGTGATAGCTTTCCTAGTCTTGCTATAACTTACTTTCAACCTTTCAATCTGATAATTTCGCAAGTAAAAACATTAGAGTGGTCAGAAAAATTATACCTAAGAATAAAAAGAAAAACAATTCAAGCAAGCAAAATGTGGAAATATACCTCTGCTTCTCTCTCAGGCCTTGTAAATACCCATGGTTGGTATGCTGCGAGATTCGCAGGTAAAACATGAGATCCGGAGATATATGGACCCTTTAGGAATAAAGGGAAGATACACCACTTATCATCGCTAGAATGACGTGGAGTTGTATTTTTATCGGGACGCCAGTCAATGTCTTGTATTAGTATCTTTTCATCAGCAACATCATCTTTCTTCCTCAAACGAACACCCCAGCAAGTGTTATCTCTTTTCATGGGAATTATATCATAATTCACAAAGAAATTTTCTACGGTGTACTTCGCAAGAACAATCGCAACATCAAAAAACTTGGGATACTTAAATTTTGAGGGGTAAAGAGATCCCTTATCAGCACTACGATCCGCAAACTCGAGCATTAAGCGAATGCAGTCTCCACTCAATTGATATACTGCTCGTGAGAATTTCGCATGAGAAAGAATTTCATAGAATAAGGGAAGTTCAGGATCATAAAGGGGAATAGGAAGACCAGCGAGAAGCTGACCTAGCGAGACTATGATCTTTTCATGATTGCATGGATGATCAGAAAATAAACTAATAGAAAGTTCAGATTTAGGGTTTTGACCAGGAATGGGAGATAAAGTAAAACCTTTGGTTAGAAATTCCTTTCGAACTTCTTCAAGAGCAACTTAATTCTTACGACCAGCTGGAGGAATTTTTAGTATGGGAATGAAGAGGAAAGTAAAAATTGAAAGATGAAGAATGAAAGTTTGCAGTAGCAGAAGCGAAATTTGCGGAAGAACAGTAAAATTGCAGAGAAGCTGAGAAGAAAGTATGAAACAAGAGAAAGGAAGAATAAGGAGAATATATATATAGGGTGGAAATTGTAGAGAAAATAAATGCATTTAATGCGAGGAGTAGACGTGAGCGGTAAAAAAGCAGTGGTTGAAAAATACGTATCAAGAGATAGATGAAAGAAAAGATACGTGTAACAAAATACACAAAAAATCCAGAATCGTGTGAGTACAGAAGAATATGAAAAGATGAACAGTTGCGGCATATTGAAAAACGATTTCTCATGATGTGCCGCTATTGCTTCTTTTTCCGGGTCTACCTCAGCCTCCACTTCAGGTATTTCTTCAACCATGTTCTCCACGATGTCCCCAGTAGGGGTAGCTTCCATATCTTCCTCAAGATCCGCAGCAACATTGGAGATCGTGCTAACGACTTTTGGGAGCTCGGGTTCGTCCGTATCAGAATCAAGAATGATCACACCATCGCGGATCGGATAATCACCCATGTATTCCCGTGGAGGCCTTTCATGTTCAACTCTTCGCCTTTTCAGCCGTGCAGCAAATATCTCAGCTCTTGCGCTTACCAGTGGTTGCGACGCTTCCTCAAGCCTCCATTTTTATTCCCTGTCGATTAAAGTCAGAAGATCATGAACGCGTTCTTGAGCGACGCGAAGGTACATAATTGGCATGCCCCGTATGGCGCGATCAGCTTCGAGAAGCGGAACATCAATTTTATCCATCACCTCCTCGAACGGACCATCAGTCTCGGGTTTATTCACTTCGAAGCTTCTTTCAGGAGAGATACCAGAGTAGTCCTTGCCAGCCACCTCCATTCTGCAAAAAAGGATCTATGATTATGTTAACAAAAGTCATCACCGAGAAGATCAAGTTATACAATGGATGTGGAGCAATACCTGAACAAAGAAAGAAACAATTCTGCAATGAGAGAAGACTCGGCGTCTTCTTTATATTTCACGAGTTAGCAAGGTCCCGGAGAAAAGAGGAGTCTTCACTTATGTAGTACCAGAATATCGCCACAAGGATATTCTCATGATAAGAACAACGCTTTCACGAGAAGGTAAAATATTCCTATAAGTATAAATGACATTATTCACGAGAGTGTCGTGAGGATTCTTTAGCAACATTTGGCGAGCGTCACGGGGAAGTATCATAATAGCTGACGATTGAAGAGACTTGTTATGAGAGTATTGTTTCACGAGGATTACAAAAGTTGGCGAAGATTAATATTACAAATACCACGATGAGATCGCAGAATATATCCGAAAGAAGTGTAAAACTTAGCTGTCACCCACTATGTAATTTCCTATATAAAGGGTTCAAGTAAGTCCAGATGATGATGATGTATTTTTTAGAGTTGAGAAAATATTGAGGAGAGAGAAACTCCAGAAAGGAAAGTTGTAATTCTGAGTTTGAATATTTTCTGTAAACATTTCTGAGATCTAAATAATAAAAGTGCCGTTTAATTCTTTAATCTTCAACTAGTTTCACTTAGATTTTTATAGGATCTTAATAGGGGTGTAGTGTGGGAAATCCTGCTACTACATTTTGGCGCCGACTAAGGGGACGTTGAATTAGCAAAATCGAAGAAAAGGTAAAAAAGAAGACAGGAATTATTCAAGATCAGGGAAACTTTGAAGAAGATTGGTGAAATATTCAGAAGAAAAATGATTATAATTAAAGAAAATTGTAGGAAATTGAAGTATGAATTAGTGTCAAGAGAAATGATCAATAAATTTCATGAAAATATTAAGGGGAGGATACATAAACTTTATTTTGAAGGAAGAAAAATTATGATGGTAGAGAAAACGCCATTATTAAAGAATTGGGAAAAGCAGGAAATTACATTTACAGCAACAGAAGTTTTAGAAGAAAACGTAGATCATACATCTCCTTTGGTGATTACGGTACCTATGATACCAATCAGGAAGGAAAAGTCAATAAAATCTGTAGAAAAATGGACTATAAATAGAACTCTAGTTGACACAGGAAGTTCTGTGGATATAATGTTCTATCATGCTTTTAAGAAAATGGGGTATAAGGATGAAGAAATGTCTATTTCATCATATCATATTCATGGTTTCGGAAAATCTATAACAAAACCAAGAGGAGAAATAATAGTACGATTAACACTTGGAGAAATTGAAACACAAGTAACACTATGCGTGGTGGATATGGAATCACCATACAACATGATATTGGGAAGACCATGGATACACGCAATTAAAGCTGTAGCGTCAACCTTACATCAACGCATCAAATTCCCTATGCCTAGCGGAATTGGGGAAATTAAAGGAGATACAGATCTTGCGAAGACATGCTATCAAATTGAAGTAAAAAATTGTGAAGAACATCCTAAGCAGCGAAAAGCTCGCAGAAAATTGATGAGAGAAACAAGAAAAGAAGAAGAATTTAAAATTTACATGATAAGAGCAAAAGAGGGAAAAGGGATACCCAATGAATTTTCGAGAAGGAGATGAACGTCGAGAATTATAAAAACACCAAAGACAGAAGCCGGTTATTCTGCGAAATTGAACCAACAAAAGAAGTAAATGTTGGGAGTGAAGAAGAACCTAAAATACCGAAAATTGGGACTAGAATGGAGATAGACGAGGAAGAAAGAACTATAAATCTTTTGCGAGAATACAAAGACATTTTCACGTGGAGCATGGATGAAATGCCAGGGATATATCCATCGGTAGCATGTCATAAATTAGAAATCAACAAAAATGTAAGGTCGTTCAAGCAAAGGATAAGAAAAATCGCAACAACATACCATTCTCAGATAGAAGAAGAATTACAGAAGATGCTTGATGCGGGAATAATAAGGAAAGCAAAGTATCCAGAATGGATTGCAAATATGGTGGTGGTCCCAAAGAAGAATAAAGGAATAAGAATTTGCATAGATTTTACCGATTTAAATAAAGCTTGTCCTAAAGATAGTTTTCCATTACCAGATATTCCTCAAATGGTTGAGTCAAGAATGGAAATGCAAGAATATCTTCGTTAGATGGATATAAAGGTTACAACCAAATCCCTCTCGCTGAAGAAGATCAAGAACATATTGCATTTTTTGCTCCAAGAGGGTTATATTGTTATACAAAAATGCCCTTTGGATTACGAAATGCTGGTGCAACATACCAAAGAATGGTGGAGAAGGTATTTGCAAAGTGGATCCACAAAACACTGGAGGTATATGTAGATGATATGTTAATCAAGAGCAAGGAAGCTGAAGATCATGTACAAGACTTGAAGGAGATTTTTGAACAAATGCGGAAATTTAATATCAAAGTAAATCCTGACAAGTGTACTTTTGGAGTGACTTCAGGAAAGTTTCTGGGGTATATTGTATCAAAGGAAGGAATACAAGTTGATCCAGAGAAAAAGTGCAAGCGATTCGCGATATGCCCACACCATTTCTGACACAGTAAAAGATGTGCAAAAATTGAATGGGTTGTTAGCCTCGTTAGGAAGATTGATCTCGCGATCCTCTGATAAATGCAAACATTTTTTCGATATACTCAAAAAGGGAACAAAATTCAGATGGACAGATGAATGTGAGAAGGCCTTTCAGGGAATAAAAGAGCATTTAATGGATATAACCATTTTACGTAAAAGTTTGAACTGGGAGAAGAGTTATTAATTTATCTCACGACAACGGCATATGCGCTAAGTGCGGTATTGTCTGCGAGTAGATCTTTGGGATAGAGAAACCAATTTACTATATTAGTAAAACATTCAATTCAAAGAGAGAAAAATTATTCAAAGATTGAGAAATTAATCCTAGCATTGGTACATGCAACTTTCAAGCTTAGCATTTACTTTCAAGCACATAAGGTCAAGGTGTTAACAAAAGTGCCAATTGAATCGGTAATGAAGAATTCAAAAAGATCGGGAAGAGTAGAAAGATGGAATGCACAAGTGGGACATTTTGATATCAAATATGAAATTCTATCTTCGCCAAAATCCCAAGTCATCGCAAATTTCTTAGCTGAATTTCCTTTGGAAAATGACGAGGCAATGTGGAAGAAATGATGGAGGCGGAAGAAGAACATGGAGATCCAAAAGAATTATTGTGAGAACCCAATAGATGGGAGATATTAGTGGATGGATCATCTAATGGAGAAGGAAATGGGATTGGAGTTGTTTTTATTTCACCGAAGGAGAAAAAACGACTTTCTCATTCAAGGTTAGAATTTACATCCACTAATAATGAGACAGAATATGAGTTTGTTATCCACGCTTTGAAATTTGCAATAGAAATGAAGTTGGAAAATGCTAGAATCACAAGCGATTCTCAATTGGTTATTCGTCAAATAATGGAGAATATATAACAAATGAACCTTCTTTAAAGAAATACAAGAGACTCGTGGAAGAATTATCTGCGAGAATTCCAAAGATAAAATGGAGGCACATATCAAGGAAAGATAACCGCTTTTGCGGACGCTTTGCCTTCATATCTAGCATGATGACAAACCCACTTGCGAGATGCATAAAAATTCAAACACTCTTATTACCTTCAGTAAATAAAGAAGACGAAGATGTGGATGGGAATTCCGTCGAAATTGACGAAGAAGGAGAGAAAGATGTGATGATTGTAGAAAATGGCGAAATAGAAGCAAAAGAGAGAAACAAAGATTGGCGAACGGAACTTCTTGCTTATTTGGCGAAAGGAGAAACTCCAAGAAATAGACTGGAGGCACACAAGCTAAGAATCAGGGCAACTAATTATGAGATAAGAGACGGAGTGTTATATCGCAGATCTTTTAATGGACCATCGCTAAGATGTTTGACAAGAGAGGAAGGAGAAAAGGTGTTAAAAATGCTGCACAGTGGAGATGCTGGTAATCATAGCGGAGGTAGATATTTGGCATATAGAACGAAGATGCAAGGGTATTAATGGCCTTACATGCATGAAGATGCGAAACAACATTCAAGGCGTTGTGAAGAATGTCAGCGATTTGGAAAAAAGATACATGCACCAGGAGCACCACTATCATCCTCAACAAGTGTATGGCCCTTCGGAAAATGGGGATTAGATATTGTGGGACCATTTGTGCCTGGCTATGGACAAAGGAGATACCTCATTGTGGCTACATATTATTTCACAAAATGGGGAGAAGTAAAAGCAGTACAACATATTCGTGATAAAGATATTTTCACATTCATATTCGAGAATATCATCTGCAGATTTGGAATACCAGCACAGTTGATGTATGATAATGGAAAGAAGTTTGAAGGACAGAACATAGAGTTACTACTCAATGCATTTAAGATAAAGTGTGGAAAATCTACTCCTTTATACCCACAAGCAAATGGTCAAGCTGAGGCAACTAATAAAACGATCGCAGATATTCTGAAAAAGAAATTAGAAGGGTATCACAAATCATGGTGTGAGCAAGTACATAATGCAATATGGGCCTACAACACCACTAGAAGAGAGGCTACTGGAATGTCACCCTTTTGTTTAACATATGGGGTTGAAGTCAGTATTACCAACAGAAGTTGCTATTCCTACAACAAAAAGAGAAGCGTGGGAAAGGAATTTAAGTGCTGGTATGATTTTACATAAACTAGATGAATTGGAAGAAAAAGGGAGAAGACTCTACAACATATGGAAAACTACCAGCGAAGGTTAGCTCGCGAATACAACAAACGTGTCAAAAAACGAGAATTCCAAATTGGTGATTTAGTTCTGCGAGAGACACCGAGATATCAGCGAGAGAATGGTGGAAAATTGGCAAAAAAATGGGACGGACCTTACTTAATTAAAGAAATAATTGGAAATGGGGCATACAAATTAATGGATCCTGAAGGAAGAGATGTTGGCCAACGACTTGATAGACCATGGAATAGACTATTTTTGAAAAGGTATTATCAGTGACAAATACTGTAAGGTAAGAAATATTGGCATAATTAAAGGTTATTATCAGTGACTATTTTTATTTTAAAGATTACGCGAGCAATATCGCGAGAAACGCGAATGAAATTTCGCAGAGATTAAGAGAATGGGACAAACCTTTATGGCGTGCAACTTAGTTCGCGAGTACAATTTCGTAAGAGGCAAATGTAAGACCTACAAGCACGTTATAAAGGGGGTATCTCTTTAATTGATTCAGGGATAAGGTTATACCGCTACTGGAACCTGAGTCATACAGATGTAGGGGTTAAAGAAAACCTATCCGGGAGAGAGATCTTGGATTTCCAGCTTTATAAGGTTATACCCTGGTTGGACGATCGAGAGTCTCTTCCAAGAAGTGAAGAGTATGATCAAGGCGCCGAGGTACACGGTTTAGCCAAGGATGCCCGGGACGGACGAACCTACCCTGGCCATCTTTGGTAAGTCTTGGCTACAATGCACTTGGCCTGAAGAAAACCCCACCTAGGGTGCAGTCTTGTAACTATAAGCCATATAGGCATAAAGGACAAGAGGCTGCGAAAACAACTGGTTGTTGGTAAATCTGGATGGGAGGAGCTAGTCTTGTATGGACGATGTGCCCTCCTTGAAGGGGAAGCCAGGGGGAAGATAAGGGCGGCACCCTCCATTAGGGAGCTGATAAGTGTCTTAAGACGGCAATGTCATGGGGCTCTAAGATCGCAAGATCATTTAGGCCTGTCATATTGTCGCGTAAATTATACAGAGGCAAAAAAGCCATAAGAGAAAAAAGTTAAGATGAGGTCAAGGGGTTTTTACATGCAAATGTGAAGACGTCCTGCGATTTCATCGCAAGACGGCAATGTCACGAGGCTTTGTTTTCGCGAGAAAACTTAGACTCGTCATATTGTCGCAATATAATAAAGAAATATAGATAAGGCAAGATCAATGGGTCAATACATGAAAGTGTAAAGACGTCCTGCGATTTTGTCGCAAAAAGAAAAAATTGGCAAAATAAGACCTTTAATTAGGAAGGCAAAATAAGACCAATAGAATAATCTCAAAAATTAATTCTTCTTTGTTAAGCATGCAGGGAAGATTTCTTTATCACAAGAAACAAGTTGAATTCAACAAGTCTCAATAAATTTAATGAGGAGGCAAGCAAGGGAATAAATATGTAGGATTTCATTAAGTTTCTTGAGAATATTATAGTTCAAAAAAGGTTATATCATTTGCGAGAAAGAAGAAGAAAAAAGAAATTAAAAATAGAACTCAAGCTTCAAGCGGTAGTCTCGCCAGATTTAGAATTGTCAGGATTGTTATCATCACCAATATTTCTTTCATCGCGAACATCATCGCCAGAGTTCTTTTTGTTACGATCTTCTCCTTCTTTTAGAGGGTTTTCTTCTTTTCCTTGATCATCTTCTTCTTCAGCGTCTTCTTCAAAATCTCCTTATTAAGACGGATATTCTAAATCTTTATCCATAGGAAGAGGGACTTCATCATCGTCAACTTTCAAAGGTAGAACGGATACAGGAGAAAGAGAGTTGGAGATCAAAATTTCGTTCACGAGAAATTCAGCACTAAGATGAACTTGGCGAAGGAAACCTTTGTCACGATTTCTGATCTCTATATTCTTGAAATACTCAAGATAATCAAGTCTTCTTTCTGCTTTATCACGAGTTTCTAAAAGGTTGAGAAGAAGAGTCTTGTTTTCTTTGCGAACACTGTCTAGCTCCTTAGTAAGATTGGTGATAGTAGAATGAAGGTTTTTTTCAGATTCTGCGAGCAACAAAATAAAGAAAGGTTATAGAAATAAATATATCGTGAGAATATCAACAAGTGAAATATAACATAAATTATGACAAGGGAAATCAACAAGTGAGGCAGTCATAATTGACTACCTTCTTTTTTGCGAAGTTAAGTTTTGGATTAATGAAAAGAGGAAGTTCTCCCATTGGTTCATAGCATCATCAAATTTGTCGCCAACTATGCCTTTTACACGAGATTTCATGTTCTCTTCTTTGGTGCGTAAATATGAATTTTCTTTTGACAATGAGGAATGAGACTCCTTTAGTTGGGAATATTCATCTCGAAGCTTGCTGGCATTCAAACTAAGAGTTAGTCTACCCTTGATAAGTTTGTCTATTTCAGCGGCAGATGATTCAGTTACTTCGTCAAGTTTATTTTTAAGAGAGCGGAGAGACTGCTTTTGGTCATCACATATCCCTTGAAGATTGTTTACTTTCTGCGAGGAGATCGCCAACAAGCTTGATAATTTGTGTTTCTCTTGAGATAAAGTTCTATTCTTGTCTGACAAAGATTCTATAGACAAATTAGTCTTGGATAACGAATATGAGAGGCGAGTAACCTCGTTGTTTAGAAAACTGTGATTTTGCAATAATTGATTATTCTCATTTGTGAGATTTCTTATTTGATCAACTGAATACGTATAAAGATTATCTAATCTACTATCTTTGGTCCATCCAAGAATCTCTTTCAATGCGAGCTTCATCAGCTATGGTTTCAGATTTAAGTTTTTCGATGAAACGATTTCGGTTGGAAACTATAAACCAAGAATTTAAAGGGAGGATTAAGTACGAAGAATATGGAAATAGAATAAAAAGATAAAAGGACAGAGGCAAAAAGAAGCTTACCTTTTAGCTCATCAACATTTCTAGCGAGATTCTCGCGATCCAGTACAGAGTTATTGAGCTTGTGGTTTAGAGTTTCACATTCAGAAGTCTTATCTTGAAGACTTTTTATCAAAGCAGCATTTTCATTCTCTAGAGAAGCTCGTGAAACAGAATTGTCTGAGCCAAAATATTTGAGCAGAGTTTTGCAAACTCCGCTTTGGAGAGAATCAGTAGAAGAATCTCTAGCATTATTTAGAATGTTAGATAAAATTTTGAAAGCAACATCAATTCCTGCGATGGTCTCACTTGATGAAGGAAGGGATGTAGAAGGAGAAATAGAGGAAGTGAGGACAAGTTGATGATTTGAGTCATTAGAAATGGTTGTATCATCAAGGAGGAGTTTTGGGGAAAGTAACATTTGGAGGAAGTAAAGGGCTAGAGGGAGTTTCAGGTATGATGGGTTCTGCAATTTGAATTGGTGAAGAACCAATAGAGGCAGTAGTAGTGAAAGCGAGATTCTCGCTAGAAGAAGGAGGAAGATCAGATTGCACAAGTGTGTAGGTGAAGCTTTCGCGGAAGAAGGAGGAAGAGATATTCAGATATTAAGGGAGGAATGACGAAATTACTTCCGAAGGTTTTATTTAATTGGCGAGATCTTTTAGGAGGATTAGCATTACCCTCGTCATTTTGCAAACAATAATCTAGATAAGAAACAGAGGCAACAATATTGTTATTAAGAAATAAAATGTGTTTCTTACTACCTTATTGCTCGCAGAATTTTCTTTCCTTTTTCCAGTCGGCCTCTTATGAATAATAGGTTTTTGAGTCGAGGATTGGGAAATAGATGAGCTCATTTCTGAAGAGTACACAATATGGGGTTATAAATAATTAAGTAAGAGAAGATCGAAGAATATAAATAAAAAGTTTGATCTAAGAAAATACCATACCTCGAGGACTCCATTAATACAGTAGCAGAAGAATGAGAAGGAGAAGAAGTTGCAGAACAAAAAGCAAAGAAACTAAGTAAAGAAGAAAGAGAATTAAGAGAAGAAAACTAGAAATGAAATTCGACTCTTCCTTTTATAGGAAAAGAAGGGAGTAAATTATGTGAGACGTGTTAATACAAAAGGACAGATTTACAACACGTGTTAACAAGGAAAGCTGAATTAGCGGAATATTGCCGGGGAAAAAAAGTTCAGATATTCTTGCGATAGTTAAGGATTCTCATGATCGTTTCTTCTTCACAGAAAATACATGAGAAGAGGCAAGATGTAGTACCAGAATATCGCCACAAGGATATTCTCATGATAAGAACAACGCTTTCACGAGAAGGTCAAATATTCCTATAAGTATAAATGAAATTATTCACGAGAGTGTCGTGAGGATTCTTTAGCAACATTTGGCGAGCGTCACGGGGAAGTATCATAATAGCTGACGATTGAAGAGACATGTTATGAGAGTATTGTTTCACGAGGATTACAAAAGTTGGCGAAGATTAATATTGCAAATACCACGATGAGATCGCAGAATATATCCGAAAGAAGGGGAAAACTTAGCTGTCACCCACTATGTAATTTCCTATATAAAGGGTTCAAGTAAGTCCAGATGATGATGATGTATTTTTTAGAGTTGAGAAAATCTTGAGGAGAGAGAAACACCAGAAAGGAAAGTTGTAATTCTGAGTTTGAATATTTTCTGTAAACATTTCTGAGATCTAAATAATAAAAGTGTCGTTTAATTCTTTAATCTTCAACTAGTTTCACTTAGATTTTTATAGGATCTTAATAGGGGTGTAGTGTGGTAAATCCTGCTACTACAACTTACCGTCTGTAAAGGCTACAAACACGGGATAACAATCAGTGGATATTTATCGGATAATTGAAGGCAATCATCGTGCAATGAGAAAATATGCATCCAGTCTAAGAAACAGGCCAAATTCTATCCTGGGGACTTAATCCTGATCGACTACAAGCACGTAGCGGGCCCATATTCGAACAAAGCGGGCAAGTCTGGTATTAGATTCAAGCAAGGCCGATATTAAGTCATGACACCAAATCGTGACAGTCATGCAGGCATTGGGCCGCGTCAACAAGCAAGACCAGTCAAAACCACGAAGCCGGTATTGGTCAAAGCCACAAGACGAGTATAAAGTCAATGTTTGAGCAGGATGGAACCCACGTTTAATCAAACATGCATAATGACCCGTAGTCATTCACACGTATCATAGCACAATATTTCTATACTCATGGAAATCGTGTTTATGAAGTTCAAGCCAAGGATGGTATTCTCAAAGAGTGAAAGGGTTTTACCTAAGAAATTAGGGTTTGCAAAAAAATATAATAAAAAATAATCGGACATTACCTGACGGACAGTGGCGGTGCTGCAGTGCTGTGAGTGATGGGAGCTGCCAAACAAAAAATCGTGAGAAAAATAAAATAGATCTTCCCCTTTTATAAACAAAAATTGGAAGAATCCCAATAGAACAAGGATTCCTATTTTGATTGAACTCCTCTTTTGTTTCAAACACCCAAAGAAGGAAACCGGTCCCACTCAGGATTCCATGCTTGCAACAACATGTTCACATGCACAATTAATAGCGGACGAGCAAGGATTTCCGGGTAAGCTCCCTTCATCTCATTTTCCCGTATATTTGTCACCATCTCATGCCTACCCCACAATAGTGTAACCATTATATGCTAGGCAGGGGACTTAATGTTGATGGTGGATTTTAGTTCAGGGCTAAAGTTGTAAAACCATTTTTTGTGTAAACATCCTGCAGAGGATGAGACTATTTTATAAGTGATGAATACTTCTTCACTTTATTAATTCACCTAGAATGGAGCATGTAGAAATAATCCCCCGAATATTCTGTGAATTTTTGCATTATTGATTAATGCATAGAAGGCCTTGTATTTCCTGTGTTGTTCCTAGCAGAACTCTCATTGTTGGTACGACATGATGACTGATTGTTAATCACAGCAGAGTAGCATGAATATCCAAGTACCAACAGTGAGGCATGCACGAAATGCCCGTAAAGGCTATAACTCTCGGTGTGTCATACTATCCCGGTTGAGCATGTAACTCTCGTTGTGTTATACTAGCCCGATTGAGTGTGTAACTCTCGGTGTGTTATACTAGCCCGATTGAGCGTCTAGACTGTCCGTAACAGTCTAGAAACGATCACGGTCATCCAACTTCGCAGGCATGATTGGAGGGTCGGGATCGAATCCAATACCCCAAGCAGGTATTGGAACATTCAGTGACATCCAAATGCGGGCCCCGCATGATCGGCCTCCCCAAAAGGGGTGGCATAGATTACCAAATCGTCCAAACTAAGAAGAATGGACAAAAAAAACCTAAATTAGGGTTTGCGGCACATTACATGTGTCGCAAAACGATCTCAACCATCCATCTTCGCAGGCATATATGGATGGTGTAGATGTAGATTCAAAGGGCCCAGAGCATGTCAACACAATCACCATGGGCCCGCTTACACACATGAACAAACGGTCAGGAACAACCATGATTGGTTGTCCCAATTCGTGCGCGCAAGACAATGCATGAAGCATGGACGGCCAAAACCCTAATTGGGGCTTGCGGCATCATATATGTGTCGCAAAATCATCTCGTGCGTCCATCTTCGCAGGCTTGAATGGAAGGCAGATATAAAACATTATGGAAGTCCGAACATGCTAACATGACCACCGCGGGCTCGGCTTCATGTCCGACCGATCGGTCAAAGCCATCCTTGGTCAGGCGCCTCGGTTCGCGTGCCCAAACTGGCATGGTCACGCTTCCCAAATCACAAACTGATCTTGACCACTCAACTTCGCCAGAAAAATTGAGTGGCTTAGATCACGTTTCCATGGGACAGTCAGGTATAGGCGTGAATACCAGCCTACCACCTACACGCTGGACCAATCGGCCGAGACCGACCAAGCTTGGTCGTCTAGAAACTCGTGTCTTGAAGGTGGCATACCGCGCCCCTTCAGGAATCCTTTGCGGCATGGGATTTCTGTCGCAAATAGATCTCATCCACTCAACTTCACCGGTAAATTCGAGTGTCCTGGATCAAACCTTCGTGGTAAAGTGAAGCATGGACATGGATATCAGCATGTCATCTACACGCATGCCTGATCGGTCCTCCATGAAAAGCCTCCCATGCTTGGATTCGACCAAGCTGAAGAAGTACACTCGCGCACCTCCTAAAACCTAATCCGAGGGTCGCAGATGTGGGTCGCAAGTTATCTTGTCCGTCCAACTTCGCCAGCTCGGACGGACGACCTAGGATAAGAGTTAGGGGACCAGTGAAGTATCACCGTGATCACTGTCTGCCACTCTACCACACCATGTGGTCGGTCAAGTGAAGATTTGCTAGCGCAGCCTCCAAACCCTCACGTGAAGCAGGCATGGCATGATGCTCAATAGCGATGCTTCATATATGCCGAATACATTCGATGCATAACATGCATAGAATACACACGATACTTTACAAGTATCGACTTCCTAAATAACTTAGTTATTTAACTAGAAGTACATGCTACTTTCTGTGGGTTCCATGATCCACACACTCAGGACATCAATCATGTCACAAACTGGGGGATACATACTGGGGTATTGGTCTGGCGGTTTACAGCGTGCAGCGTGCCATCACAAGAACGTGTCAGGAAGACATGGATGGTTAGTGATGATGGGAGAAGTGGGCAAGATTGATTGTGTGACACTAACACACCACTCCACTACTCCATCACTCCACTTCATCCACTTCCTACGAGAGACGTGAATAAGGATCAAATGACTTATATAAATAGGTTCTCCTCCCTATTTCCAAACAAGAGCACAACACAGAATCCAAGTGTTAATACAACACTTATTCAAACACCCAGAGCCTACTTACCTTTATGTTACAAGTCATAAACAAGCCTACACCTTCACAATCTCAATACCTTCTTTGCTTCCCTCCCTAAGATCAACCTTGTCTCCTTCACTTTGTGACCAAAACAAGTCTGGAACGACCATTTCTTGGTTTATGCCAGAATTGTATAGATTGATCTCTCGAATCAAAAGCACTCACCGTGTAGTGCATTTGTTTAGGGTTTAGAATAATTTCTTATCTACACACTCCAAATTACCAAACCCGGCAGGAATAGTTTTCACCCATAAACAATTGGCGACCACAGTGGGAGATTAATCTCTCGGTTTCAATATCGATTTTCAAATTTCCAATTTCATTCTTCAATCCAATTTCAAGATAGTGGAACTGAGGTCTGGATCATCAATCAACCCTGAAGGAGCTAGCACTGACAACACTCTTGGTATTGATGTCCCTGTCAGTGGAGCTTCCGTGCATAACGTGATCAGCAGCGGAGCAGTGGATATTCCAG
The DNA here is from genome assembly GCA_023529315.1 of Papaver bracteatum. Taxonomy (NCBI): domain Eukaryota; kingdom Viridiplantae; phylum Streptophyta; class Magnoliopsida; order Ranunculales; family Papaveraceae; genus Papaver; species Papaver bracteatum. The sequence continues at coordinate 736,231 of JAJJWX010000160.1, forward strand.
TAGGCGTAACACCTCCTATCACCAGAGCTAGAGCAGCCGCAAATCCCGGTATTTCTTCAAGTGTAATGCCTCCGGTCGTCACCAGGGCAACCGCTACTTCTCTATGGGCCGGAGGAGCAAGAGGAGGAAAACCATCTATCACCATGGTACTTAATTTTCTCAAAACCCTAACCGAACGATTTACGCAGGGGCCACGACAGCCCTTGGACCCAATGAGGAACATGTTCGATGTACCCAGGGTAGGCACTTCAATGGCGCATACCCGCATGGATGAGGAAACTTGTGACACTCCTGAACGCCCAAGAGAAAGTGTACAACCATCTAACTTCATTACGCGTGACGACCTGGAGCGACTCCTCTGAAGCCGGGGAAAAGGAAATATGGAGAACATGCACCAACACCAGCCTTCATACCCTCAAGATGTACAACGAATTCATGTCCCAAGGGGATATGTCTCTCCTCAATTCTCCCTTTATGATGGTACTAGTAACGTTCGTGAACATGTATCTCGATTTTTGGAATCTTTAGGAGAACACGAATATAATCATGTTCTCCGCCTGAAAGAGTTCTCGAAGACACTTACCGAAAGAGCATACACTTGGTACAATAGTCTCGTACCTAACAGTATATCCAATTAGAGTGAGATGGTCGACGCCTTCTACAGGAAGTATTTCTTCGTGTCAGAGCAGGTCACCTTTTCATATTTGGGAAGAATCTTTCAACGGAGTATTGAGCATCCGAACGACTTCGTCTAAAGGTTCAGGACTCAAACGTTGGATTGTCATGATCCGAATGTCACCGAACGCCAGCTGGTGGAGTTATGCATCAACGAGATGATTCCCATATACCGTGCTTTGTTAGAGAATCTGGGCTTCCAAACATTTTCGGAGCTTCATGAAGCAGCTAAGCGCTCCACTACGACAACCCCAACATTGTTGGAAAGAACAAAAATCATTCGGAAGGAAGATGCGCGTGAAAACCGAGGAAGCAGGCGCATCATCAATAAGAAATATAATACAGGTCCTTCTGTGAGCATGGTGAGCGAAGGAGGAAATAGGAAAGCGTCGGCAACATAAAAACCTCCCAAGCATGCAACATCAGCACATACGACTCCATCTCGAAAAAAAGAGGACAAATATCCTGTACAAGAGTCCAGAGATACGGTTCCAAACTTCCCCTTTTACATGAATGAAGGATAGAACTCCTGGAAGCATGGATTCAATATGACGCGATCAAGCTACCACCTATCAGACGCCCACCGACCGAGGACGAGATGACAAATCCCAAATACTGCCACTACCATAGATTTGTCCATCACCCGACCAAAGATTGCAACAAGTTGAAACAAATCTTCAGAGAAAATGTGGAAGCAGGAGAACTTCAGTTAGGAAACGAGGGCGTTCATAGGGACCCTCTTCCCATTAGAAGTTGCATGATCTCAGGGGATTCTGTCCGCAAAACTGTACAAACCATGATGGAACGTTTGTGTGAAATCTTGTATCTCTCGAAGGGACAACGTAAAGACATGTTCACAGCCCTCAACCATGTTGTGTCAGGAAGGCGCTTGTATCCAGAGAAGGAAGTAGTCTCGAAGCCATAGACTTTCCTTGAGGACACGACCAGCAAAGGGGATTGGGGACTCCTGACTATCGCTCGTTTGAAGGATGTCGAATTCGACAACACGTTGATTGACGCAGCCTCCGAGTTCAACATCATCACTGTCAAGACTCTGAGTGCCGCAAAGATTTCAAAACAAGAATCTACTCGCAGCCCAACCGTGATTAGGAGCTCAGAAGGAGAATTCAGAGACGCCTATGGATACATTGACCTCGAAGTGAAAATCAGTAATACTCTAACGCATTCTAAATTTTACATAGTGCAAGAGTGTACGAATTACGACATGATCTTGGGGCATCCGTGGATACACGACAACAAAGCAGCACTAGGAGTGAGTCCTTTGCCGGTTTCAGTACCTGAAATAATCTCCAGCAAACCGTCAATCCCTGAAGATTGTTTATTGCCGTATCGACACCTTGCAAGCGGGACGCAACTTCCTGGAAAAAGCCTAAATTCATACCTTAAAAGGTTCCGAGCTCATGTAAGTCTCAACGAACAAACTTCTTTACAAACAGTAAAGCCTCTTCCTGTTGAGTCTCGGGGACTTTTTTCAATCAACAACCTAACCGCCAATAAGAGGTGCGAGTGGGGTGCTGGTCCTTTCAAACGTTTTTCTAAGAGCTTGGAAACAGTCAGAGACAACGTGTCCCAGAAATAAGATAATGTGTCAAGTCCAAGTTCGTTTTAAATTGGAGACATGGTATCAAAGAGGACCACATTTCAAGTTGGAAATGTGGCGGTGAAAATGACTAACCAATCTGATTTGTCGGTGACAAAGGAAGATGAACCATATTTGGTGGCAGATGTCATCCTAGGCGGCTACTACAAGATCATCAATGCTGAGAAGCTTGATGGCGTGACGATCCACTCACGATGGCTTAAACCCTACCGTACCTAGAGACGTTGTGCTACTCTTCCTCTCCGGCGTTCTCCGTAATGGTTCCTCCAGCGTTCCTCCAACAATTTCCCTTTCCTTGCTATTTTGTAATTCCTTCAAAAAATGATTGCAATACTTGCATTCATAGTTATTAGGGTTCCAATTTCTCAATTAAAGTATTTTCTTTAAAAACATTTACCCCTGGGCATGACACAAAGACCCAGGTTTGACCAGAGTCATTATTACCCACCAGATTAAACCAGAGAACCCTAAAAACACTTCACACCTTTAGGGAAAGTTGGAGGAATAGAATACATGCAAAGGAAAAATGGAAAGCATCTTAAACAGTTTGTCCCAGCTTACATCAGGAGGGCGCAGACAAACTTACGCCAGTAGATTGCAGACAGGTCTGTGGTATTTTATTATGGCATTACTTTTCTTCTCACAAGGATCACATACAATCATATGAAGGAACAACCACTATGATGCAGTCTTAATAAAGGATTTACCTCAAAAATAAGAAACTTGTTCAAACAAGTAAACAAAAATAAGCAAAACCTTGGACTTAACCGCCACTGAGTACAAGGAGAAAAGTGTTCACAAAATCACGGGAAAATACTTAGAAAAGAAGAAAAGAGAAATAACAGGAAGATTCAGTCATCAAAGGTCGACCGTGTCTTCTCCACCATTGAAGTCTGCCTCAACGTCATCACGTGCCGCTACTGCTTCTTCTTCCGGGTCTACCTCAGCCTCCACTTCAGGTATTTCTGCAACCACGTTCTCCACGATATCCCTAGTAGGGTAACTTCCATATCTTCCTCAAGATCCGTTGTAACATTGGAGATCGTGCTGACGACTTTTGGGAGCTCGGGTTCGTCCGTATCAGAATCAAGAATGATCACACCATCGTGGATTGGATAATCACCCATGTCTTCCCGTGGAGGCCGTTCATGTTCAACTCTTCTCCTTTTCAGCCATGCAGCAAATCTCTCAGCTCTTGCGCTTACCGGTGGTTGTGACGCTTCCTGAAGCCTCCATTTTTATTCCCTGTCGATTAAAGTCAGAATATCACGAACGCGTTCTCGATGATAGACACATTTTTGTATCTGAATTTTCCTCAGTGTCTCTATTGTTAGTCTCGAATTTTGTACTAATTTTGGTATTTTTATGTTGGAGAATTACACTTATGCGGAAAAAGCTCAAAAGGTGGTTTTTGGACCCCCCGAAGAAATTACTAAAGGCACCCTCACTTTGGATAAGGGGCACCTTCTCTACTATTTACACTCCACTGGTTATTCGGCACCCGCAAATTTGGTTAAGGGGCAACCCTCCTTTACAAGTTTAAAAGAAAAGAATGGCGGGAAATTCAGTTTCAAATCGTTTTCAACTGCGAAATATTTCGTCTTGATTTTGGAGAGATTTTCTTGTGATTTTCTTCAACAGATTGATTGGAAATAACCTGTTTCGATAAAACAGGGAAGATAAGGACTTTGGATTCGAATAAATTGAGATATACTCGTCGGTCTATGAAAACAGCAAGTCACGTTTAAAAGGGAGATATTCACGGGATTTTTTTTGGATTGCTTGTGGCCTTAGGCAGTTTGGTTCCAACTGAAATATGCAGAGACGTGATTCAACATATCAGGAGAATGTTCGTATCAACTCAACACGAGAAACAGATAAAAATGGGAATTATTCCCGTAGCATGCATGAAAAATAAAAGAGAATATAAAGGAGTTATTACAAGGATTTTGGTGGTGCTGAGAGTATAAAAGGGTGTTACGGAACTCATTTATGGGGTATGGAGAGCTAGGGGAAGAAACAGATCACAGAAAATCGATTTGCAGAATTCTTTTCTGCTGCTGTGATGAGGAAGAACGAAGAACATTAGACACTGCTAAACCGTTGTTTTTGCTACAGTAAGAGTGACACTTACCTTGTATCGTTCTTTGTAACAGCGCTGTATTTATAACACGAGGTTCTATAACGCCCATTCACCGTTGCAAACCTCTTTTTTATTACTTTTCATCCTTGTAAGCACCTTTTTGAGCAATGAAATCATACTTTGAGCATGTTTCCAATATGATGAGCTAGACCCCATCACTGGGACGACGAAGGGAGACGAATTTCATACATGGGTAAAATTATTTAATTCTTTTTATTACTTTTGCACTATTTTAAATTGATTTATGATTCGATAAAATTAGTTGTGATTCAATTAGATAGGTTATGCTTTGAATTAAGATAATCTATGCTTAGGGGATACAGTTAATGTTTTGAAGATCTACTTTGGAAAAACAAGAGTCCATGTTTTTATTTGTTGAGCGGTAATTGTTAGAAGAATTAATTTTTGAACCTTTTGATGTGAGTTTGGCCGAATCCTGAGTCCCAACACATCTCTTCATCTTGTGACAATTTTTGTATATATTTTTATCTTATCTTAGTTTTATTAAATCTAAAATTCTTTGCTTTCACAAGTCTCACGAACCTTTTACTACTACAACATTATTGATTCACACCAATTTTTGGCGTCGTCGACACGGAGCTTGTCTTTAGGCTAGTGTGTTTAGATTTTTATTTTTATTCTTTTTCTTTTTTTAGGTTTTTATTTTATTTGTTCTTCTTTACGTTTTTGTTTTTGTCTTTTTACTACAAATTTTGGAATTTGGAGCGAAATAAAAATTTGCCAAAGCTAAGCTTTTGGTGAATACTTAAAGTTTGGAGTTAAAGACAAAGCGAAAGGAGCGAAAGGAGAAGATTTTTATTTATTATTATAAAAAAGAGGAAAAAAAAAGAGTTTATTTTTTTTAGATTGTACTAGGATTTCTCTATTCTTGTAATTTTATTTTTCTTTTGCACTTTACTTTTTGGACTTTGAACTTGGACATTTGGACATTCTTTAATTTTTAAACCCTACGGAAGGGTAGTTTCAATTATAAATTGTACAGGGAAGGACGATGATTACGATATCACCTCGGCCCCTCGGGTTCGTACATGACTTAGGAGTCGTGGCCCGAGTCGACTTCAACGGTTCATCCCCCGTCTGGAACAAGAGGTAAGAATTCTAAACACCCGTGAATCCCCTGTCAGCGGGTTTACTGGATGATTTCGTTTGCATATATGTTGAGATTTTGAAAACGGTCGCTTTAATTTCCTAGTAAATGGCAAGGACTGGCCATACAAGATAAGGGTTCGGATTTCATCACCGTTCTCTTCTTGCTAGCCTTAGGAGAACGATACCAAATGCGAACCTAAGCCTAAAATACTGACTAGAACGAGACCGATAGGGTAACGAGCTTAATAGGAAAGTCGTTCGAAAAATATTGGTTACTCTTTTGAGCATGCTTTGAAGTTCATGACGGTTTCTATAAGTTGAATGCGTGACTACGCCGCCTTGTAATGCAGTGAGGCCTTGGTTATCAAAGCTCCAACAGCTTCCCTCGCCTCTATTCAACTTACTTAAACTCGGATTGATTCCAGAGGGGTTTGCTCAGATTGTAACGAATTCCCTTTCGAAGGAATAGAAGCTGGTCTAGAAACAATCTAAGTGGAGCCATCATGCTTTCTGTTTGCTAGAAATCAGTAGGTTTGTTGTGGTCGATTCAGCCTTGTTTTTGTTTGTGTAGAATTCCCTTGCAGTTAGGATTTCAAACTGGTATTATAATAGCCATCACAATGAATATGAATATCCAACTGAACAATATGGACATCACTCTTTTTATGACCATAGTGAGAATAGTGGTTGGGAACGCCAATCTTTTGAAGGTTATGGCCCATACCATGGTGAGCCCAATTACTATCCACATGCCCATCGGTCATACGAGCAAAATTCCTATAATTCCTCTTCGCTAGATGAAGCACCTAGGATACTTGAGTCAACGCGTAAGTTACTTGAGTCGTCGACACATAAGTTAGCGGACATTAATGACTTAGTTATGGATGAAAGAACTGTAACAATGAGTGAAACTTCTTTAGAAGATAACCTCAGGAAGTTAGCTGAGTCAACATGTAAGTTAACTGAGTCAACACGTGAGTTTGCTGAGTCGACACGTAGGCTTGAGTTAGAGACGGAAGAAAGAATTTCTCGAATTACACACAATTGCCAATACATTCTTTCCAGTATTACCCGTGAAAATGAGGATAATTTTTATCAAGATGACGAGGATAGAATTGGTAACACTACTTGTGTAGATGAGGTTCAACCAGTTTCATGTTGTTATAGTGATGATTATGATGAGGATAGTGTTGATGAAGAATTTGAAATAAGTAGGCATAGTGATCAGGAATTTGCTACTCCAATTAAGCTTTACAATGATAATATTATTTCTAGTTCAAATCCAAATAATTTTAATAATTATTCACCTATTCAAAAGGACGATTTGACTAGAGATACCACCATTTTAGACGATGTAGTATTTCCTTTTGATTGCGAAGCCAATGATGGTTTAGAGGAACGAGTATATTTTGAGTATAGCGATTTATAAACAATAGACTTAGAAAAAGAAAATGAACTCGTAGAGATGAGTGAGGATTTACCTGACTTAGAAGAATCAATTGACCATTTTCAGGAATCAGATAGCCTTGAAATTAGGGAAGTTGTGACTAGTCTTTATAGAGACATTAAAAACTCTAAGTTTGGGGGTGATTATCATTCTCCATGTGCCTTAACTCTTAGAAAGGTCCCTAACTTGGGACTTGACATACGTGCCTCAACCATTTTAAAAGATTATCTTCATACACTTTTTCCTGAACCTAGTTGTGTCCATAAAGAAGTTCAGTTGTTAGAAACCCATCCTCTAGTTGATGTGGTTAACCTAGGATATGATACCACGATTGACTTTTTTTTCCCACTAAAAACCTTCCTTCCAATTGTGGGAACATATGAATTTCAGATGTGTCAGTTATTAAGTTTTGAGACTAAACCTAATTACTTTTGAAAATTAGGGTCGACACATTTTCTTAAGAATGACCACTACTGTGGTACACTGTGTGAGTCAAGTCTGATTGACTTAGAGGATCCCCAGCTATTCAGGTTATTGTTATGTGCTTCTAAGTTCTTAATTGAGTATTTTCATAATCTAGAACCCGATCTTCAGGATCCTGCCTTTGAGGAAATCCAGCCGATGAAAGCTTTTTATCTAGACCCTTTTATAGAGCCTGAACCCGAACCACAACTTGATGTAGTTGTCTTAAAAAAATATATAGATAAGGGTGTGTTGGATATTTTCCCGTCTGTTGCAGTTTCCTCTTCTTGTGGTTAGCACTTTTCGATCCAGATGACCCGCAGTTATTCCGACTGCTACTTTATGATTCTTCGAGGTGACTAATTCCTTCTGATGTCTGGCTTAAGACTTTAAACTTAGCACTTCTTGGGAGGTAACCCAATATTCTTGCAACACGATAATATCTTTCCTTACTCTCTTCTTCAAGTGGTAACAGTTTCTCCTTGTTCATGCTTTTAATTTCATCTTTAGAACATTGAGGACAATGTTAGATATAAGTTTGGGGGTATGGGAGAAACTCTTTAGTTGCATTTTTGAAACTTCTAGCGTCACATGGTATCCGGTTAGCTAAGTTTACATACTGTTTCTCACCGAAAAAATAGAAATTGGAATGCTATGGATAACAACCTATTGAGACATTAGAGAAAAAGATATTGAGATCCTTGAAATTCAGGAGAAAACTTGTTCCTTTTAGAGGGTAACCGTGATGGACCTAACCATCCATGATGGAAAGGCAAGTAGGTCAGGAAATGCCAGAAAGACAAAGCAACCTCACAATGTAGTCTTAGTTACTGGATTACAACTCTCTCTCAGTAGAAACTTATCATCATCAACAAACGGAGCGACATCAAAATCTATGAAGAAAGTGAAAGACGTTTAAGATTTAGAAGCACCAATAGAAAATCAGAATTCAAAATCAAGGGCTACAAGAAGTTATAAGAGCAATAAAAATCAAACGATATAAGTTTTTGAAGTTCATGATACTGAGACTAAGTGTTAAAGTCCTTCTCTCATGTCCATGTAATTTTTGTCTTGTAATTTTTGTGTTTAAAAAAAAAAAAATGAAAAGAAAAGAAAAGAAATAGAAAAAACCATCATTACGTTTTGTTTTTTCAATAAGGCCATAGGGAAGTAGAAATTTTTATGTCAAGCAAGAAATCGAAGAGAAGAGTTAATTGTCAAGGTTCTACGAGTTTCAAGAATTTATCATCAACAGTTGAAGACCGAAGAAGACGTTGTTTCTACTGAGCACTATGAGAGAGTCGAAGAGAGATGCATTTGGTTGCTTTGTTAGTCCGCTTTCAATCTGGCACAAGATTTTTCTAGCACCGGTTCAACTCATCACACGTAATTAGTCCAGCTATGTAGCAGATGTCCCTCTCATTTTTATCTCTCTCCTAATCTTATCCAGCTGTAAATCAGCGAACGCATCTTACAATGTTTATCTAGATGTGTAGCGGATATCTCTTTATCTAGCAGTGTTGCGGATGTGTCTCCCCTTTTCTTCAGTCATCTTTAGAGCTGACACCTTTAATTTCTCTGGCATTCTAGTCACTTAGAGATAGGTTGAGAATTTGTATGTCCTCATAGCTCTTTGGATACTTGTGACCAATTAGAAGTACATGTTTTGTGGGTACACCTCTGGTAAACCCTCCGGAGACAACACTCCGCCGCTAGGGCCACCTAGCGGTTTAACGGCTTGCTGCACGTGCTAAGTGTAGTCATTTTATTAGATTTGCTCGGGACTAGCAAATAATAAGTTTGGGGGTATTTGATAAACACATTTTTGTGTCTGAATTGTCCTCAGTGTCTCTATTGTTAGTCTCGAATTTTGTACTAATTTTGGTATTTTTATGTTTGTTCAGGTGTTATTGGAGAATTACACTTATGCGGAAAAAGTTGCTCAAAAAGTGGTTTTTGGACCCCCCCGAAGAAATTACTAAAGGCACCCTCACTTTGGATAAGGGGCACCTTCTCTACTATTTACACTCCACTGGTTATTCGGCACCCGCGGATTTGGTTAAGGGGGAACCCTCCTTCACAAGTTTAAAACAAAATAATGGCGGGAAATTCAGTTTCAAATCGTTTTCAACTGCGAAATATTTCGTCTTGATTTTGGAGAGATTTTCTTGTGATTTTCTTCAACAGATTGATTGGAAATAACCTGTTTCGATAAAACAGGGAAGATAATGACTTTGGATTCAAATAAATTGAGATATACTCGTCGTTCTATGAAAACAGCAAGTCACGTTTAAAAGGGAGATTTCACGGGATTTTTTTGGATTGCTTGTGGCCTTAGGCAGTTTGGCTCCAACTGAAATATGCAGAGACGTGATTCAACATATCAGGAGCGTGGTCGTATCAACTCAACATGAGAAACATATAAAAATGGTAATTATTCCCGTAGCATGCATGAAAAATAAAAGAGAATATTAAGGAGTTATTACAAGGATTTTGGTGGTGCTGAGAGTATAAAAGGGTGTTACAGAACTCATTTATGGGGTATGGAGAGCTAGGGGAAGAAACAGATCACAGAAAATCGAGTTGCAGAATTTTTTTCTGCTGCTGTGATGAGGAAGAACGAAGAACATTAGACACTGCTAAACCGTCGTTTTTGCTACAGTAAGAGTAACACTTACCTTGTATCGTTTTTTGTAACAGTGTTGTATTTGTAACATGAGGTTCTGTAACGCCCATTCACCGTTGAAAACCTCTGTTTTATTACTTTTCATCCTTGTAAGCACCTTTTTGAGCAATGAAATCATACTTTGAGCGTGTTTCCAATATGATGAGCTAGACCCCATCACTGGGACGACGGAGGGAGACGAATTTCATACATTGGTAAAATTATTTAATTCTTTTTATTACTTTTGCACTATTTTAAATTGATTTATGATTCAATAAAATTAGTTGTGATTCAATTAGATAGGTTATGCTTTGAATTAAGATAATCTATGCTTAGGGGATACAGTTAATGTTTTGAAGATTTACTTTAGCAAAACAAGAGTCCATGTTTTTATTTTTTGAGCGATAATTGTTAGAAGAATTAATTTTTGAACCTTTTGATGTGAGTTTGGCCGAATCCTGAGTCCCAGCACATCTCTTCATCTTGTGACAATTTTTGTATATATTTTTATCTTATCTTAGTTTTATTAAACCTAAAATTCTTTGCTTTCACAAGTCTCACGAACCTTTTACTACTACAACATTATTGATTCACACCACGACGCGAAGGTACAGAATTGGCATGCCCCGTATGGCGTGATCAGATTCGAGAAGCGGAACATCAATTTTAGCCATCACCTCCTCGAACGGACCATCAGTCTCGGGTTTATTCACTTCGAAGCTTCTTTCAGGAGAGATACCAGAGTAGTCCTTGCGAGCCGCCTCCATTCTGCAAAAAAGGATCTATGATTATGTTAACAAAAGTCATCACCGATAAGATCAAGTTATACAATGGATGTGGAGCAATACCTGAACAAAGAAAGAAACAATTCTGCAATGAGAGAAGACTCAGCGTCTTCTTTATATTTCACGAGTTAACAAGGTCCCGGAGAAAAGAGGATTATTCACTTACCGTCTGTAAAGGCTACAAACACGGGATAACAATCAGTGGATATTTATCGGATATTTGAAGGAAATCATCGTGCAATGAGAAAAAACGCATCCAGTCTAAGAAACATGCCAAATTCTATCCTGGGGACTTAATCCTGATCGACTACAAGCACGTAGCGGGCCCATATTTGAACAAAGCGGGAAAGGATGGTATTAGATTCAAGCAAGGCCGATATTAAGTCACGACACCAAATCGTGACAGTCATGCAGGCATTGGGCCGCGTCAACAAGCAGGACCAGTCAAAACCACGAATCCGGTATTGGTCAAAGCCACAAGACGAGTATAAAGTCAATGTTTGAGCATGATGGAACCCACGTTTAATCAAACATGCATAAAGACCTGTATTCATTCACACGTATTATTGCACGATCTTTCTATACTCATGGGAATCGTGTTTACGAAGTTCAAGCCAAGGATGGTCTTCTCAAAGAGTGAAAGGGTTTTACCTACGAAATTAGGGTTTGCAAAAAAAATAAAAAAAATAATTGGACGGCGGGGGACGGCAACGGACGGTGGAGGTGCTGCAGTGCTGTGAGCGACGGGAGCTGCCAAAAAAAAATCGTGTGAAAAAGAAAAGGGATCTTCCCCTTTTATAAACAAAAATTGGAAGAATCCTAATAAAATAAGGATTCCTCTTTTGATTGAACTCTTCTTTTGTTTCAAACACCCAAAGAAGGAAACCGGTCCCACTCAGGATTCCATGCTTGCAACAACATGTTCACATGCGCAATTAATAGCGGACGAGCAAGGATTTCCGGGTAAGCTCCCTTCATCTCGTTTTTTCCCGTATATTTGTCACCATCTCATGCCTACCCCACAATAGTGTAACCATTATATGCTAGGCATGGGACTTAATATTGATGGTGGATTTTAGTTCAGGTCTAAAGTTGTAAAACCATTTTTTGTGTAAACATCCTGCAGAGGATGAGACTATTTTATAAGTGATGAATACTTCTTCACTTTATTAATTCACCTAGAATGGAGCATGTAGCAACAATCCCCCGAATATTCTGTGAATTTTAGCATTTTTGATTAATGCATAGAAGGCCTTGTATTTCCTGTGCTATTCCTAGCAGAACTATCATTGTTGGTACGGCATGATGACTGATTGTTAATCGCCGCAGAGTAGCATGAATATCCAAGTTCCAACAGTGAGGCATGCATGAAATGCCCGTACAGGCTATAACTCTCGATGTGTTATACTAGCCCGATTGAGCATGTAACTCTCGGTGTGTTATACTAGCCCGATTGAGCGTCTTGACTGTCCGTAACAGTCTAAAAACGATCACGGTCATCCAACTTCGCAGGCATGATTGGAGGGTCGGGATCGAATCCAATACCCCCAAGCTGGTGTTGGAACATTCAGTGCCGACCCAATGTGGGGCCCGCATGATCGGACTCCCCAAAAGGGGTTGTATAGCTTGCCAAACCGTCCAAACCAAGCAGAATGGACAAAAAAACCTTAAATTAGGGTTTGCGGCACATTACATGTGTCGCAAAATGATCTCAACCATCCATCTTCGCAGGCATAGATGGAGGGTGTAGATGTAGATTCAAATGGCCCAGAGCATGTCAACACAATCACCATGGGCCCGCCTACACATATGAAAAAACGGTTAGTACCAACCATGATTGGTTGTCCTAATTCGTGCGCGCAAGACAATGCATGAAGCATGGCCGGCCAAAACCCTAATTTGGGCTTGCGGCATCATGAAGGAAAAGATGAAACATTAGGGAAGGCCGAACATGCTAGCATGACTACCGCGGGCTCGGCTTCATGAACCACCGATCGGTCAAAGCCAGCCTTGGTCAGGCGCATCGGTTCGTGTGCCCAAACTGGCATGGTCACGCTTCCCAAATCACAAACTGATATCGACCACTCAACTTCGCCAGAAAAATTGAGTGGCTTAGATCACGTTTCCATGGGACGGTCAGGTATAGGCATGAATACCATCCTACCACCTACACGCTGGACCAATCGGCCGAGACCGACCAAGCTTGATCGTCTCTAAACGCGTGTCTTTAAGGTGGCATACCGCGCCCCTTCAGGAATCCTTTGCGGCATGGGATTTCTGTCGCAAATCGATCTCAACCACTCTACTTCACCGGTAAATTCAAGTGGCCTAGATCAAACCTTCGTGGGAAAGTGAAGCATGGACATGGACATCAGCATGCCGTCTACACGCATGCCTGATCGGTCCTCCATGAAACGCCTCCCATGCTTAGATTCGACCAAGCTGAAGAAGTACACTCGTGCACCTCCTAAACCCTAATCTGAGGGTCGCAAATGTGGGTCGCAAGTCATCTCGTACGTCCAACTTCGCCATCTCGGACAGACGGCCTAGGATAAGAGTTAGGCGACCAGTGAAGTATCACCGTGATCACTGTCTGCCACTCTACCACACCATGTGGTCGGTCAAGGGAAGATTTGCTAGCGTAACCTCCAAACCCTCACGTGAAGAAGGCAGAGCATGATGCTCAACAACGATACTTCATATATGCCGAATACATTCGATGCATAACGTGCATAGAATACACACGATACTTTACAAGTATCGACTTCCTAAATAACTTAGTTATTTAACTAGTATTACATGCTACCTTATGTGGGTTCCACGATCCACACACTCAAGACATCAATCATGTCACAAACTGGGGGATACATACTGGGGTATTTGTCTGGCGGTTTACAGCGAGCAACACCCCATCACAAGAACGTGTCAGGAAGACATGGACGGTTAGTGATGATGGGAGAAGTGGGCAAGATTGATCATGTGACACTAACACACCACTCCACTACTCCATCACTCTACTTCCTCCACTTCCTACGAGAGACGTGAATAAGGATCAAATGACTTGTATAAATAGGTTCTCCTCCCTATTTCCAAACAAGAGCACAACACAGAAACCAAGTGTTAATACAACACGTATTCAAACACCCAGAGCATGCTTGCATTAATCGTAAGCCTGATCACCTTTCTATTACAAGTCATAAAAAAGCCCACACCTTCACAATCTCAACACCTTCTTCGCTTCCCTCCCTAAGATCAACCCCATCTCCTTCACTTTGTGACCGAAACAAGTCTGGAACGACCATTTCTTGGTTTAGGCCAGAATTATATAGATTGATCTCTCGAATCAAAACCACTCACCGCGCAGTGCATTTTTTTAGGGTTTAGATTCATTCCTCATCCACACACCCCAAATTACCAAAACCGGCAGGAATAGTTTTCACCCATAAACAGTCCTCCATAGGTTTCTTGTGGCTGATCAAGTCTTTGAATTTTGTTGTTTCCACCTCGACTATAAAAATTTCTTTCTCTTTCGAATTCTTCTTGATCCCTGCTTCCCATAGCTACCAACTTCTGTTGATTATCATTCTTATTTTCTTGTTGTACTTACGAAGTGCTCGCCACTGCGTTTATCAATTTATGCATAAGCTTGCATTCGCTGTATTTTAACTTGTGTTCGCGACTGGATATGATTCCATTTCATTCTGATTTTCTTCAAGAGCAATGTACTCCTCTTGCAATTCTCGCAACTCGGTCATTGTGATTGTATTCTTAATTCTGAAAATTTGAATGTACAATAGATTGGTTGCGAATATTGCGTTGATGAATGATAAAATGAGATATCTCTCATCCACACGTCCAGCCATTTCACTACACATTGTCTTCCATCTTATAGTTAGATGTTTCAAACTTTCACCAATTCTCTGTTTTAATCCAAATACATCTTATATGCCTGGACGCGAGGAGTTGTTAGTTATATACGCCCCTAAGAATGTAGTCTGCAAATGGTTGAAATATGTTATAGTATTCCTGGGTAGACCTTCGAACCACTTTAACGCCTCTCATGTTAGACTTGATGCGAAATAATTGCACAACACAACATCATGATTCTCCTACTGTAACATACATCTCACATAAGCTTTAATTCTGCACTTTGGGGGTATTCCTCCTAATTGTACTTTGGGGGTATTCCTCCTCATTATACTTCTTGTGAGAACGGAGTTTTCGCAGCTTCTTCTATGGCTTCATCCAATTGCCTTTTGCCACTTTCTCTCCTATTATTTATAATTCTTTTCATTTCTTCCAGTTCTCTTAAGATTTGTTCATTTACCCCGGATGCTGATCCCATTGGTCTCTTTAATTATGATTCTCTTCTCATGCGTTCTTTCCTGTTTTTTGTTGCGAGATTTTGATTTTCTTTTCCATCATTTTCTTCTTGTCTCTCTCTGCGATCTTCTCTTTCATTTCCTTCATGAATTCGCACACCATTATATCTCTCATTTTCTCTTCTGCGATTTTGTTCACTCCTTATCAACTCATTTTGTTGTCTTTCGATTCTCCTTTGTATTCTATCATATTCTTCATTGATATTACCATTGTTGCGGTTTTGTTCGCATCTTGTTTCTCGATTGTCATGATTGTTCTGACGTATTGCTTCTTGGAGATCTCTTTCCTCAATTTCTTCTCTCAATCTTTCTATCTCGTAAGCTAAACGTGATTGTTCAGCATAATGTCTCTCGATTTCTTCTTCAATTACTTGCTCATTTCTGCGATTTTCTCTCCCATGTAATATTCTTCTTCCTTCTTCTTGATTTCCTTCATCACCTTGGTTGTTTTTTTCTTGACGCTGCCTGTTTTGAGGAATTTCGCCATATGGAATGTATCGATCTTCAATCATTTCTCTATTTTCGCGACGTTCTTCATCTGGATTTTGCACCTCCTACCAAATATTTCCATCAACATTTTCTACAAGTGAGTTTCGTCTTTCTTCCCTTCTGATTGATCTTGAACTTGATCTTGTAGTGCTTCTTGACCTTCTATTTTGTAGTCTCATATTCTCCATTCTCAACTCATGATCCTGTCTTGTCAAATTAGCACATTCTTCTGCTTCTACTCTCCTTTCTTTGTGTATTCTTTGTCTCAATTCCTCTAATGCTTCAACTTCCTAATTTCCATGAATTATTCCTCCAACTGCTTCCTGATCTTCCTCTATTATCCTATCATTTCTTAATTGTTGCTCCTCTTCCGCTTCACCTGCTGAATCTGACTTCCATGCGTGTACACTCACTCTATCATAATCCATAGTTCTATTTTGCGCTGGTGTGTGCTGAATTGGTTGTTGAATTTGATTTTCTCCATCATTTCTTGTATTCATTCTTGATGGTTCTCCAGTTTCGTTTTTTATTTCTCGAGCAAGTCTCTTACTTCTTCTCACAGTTGTTGGTTGTCTTGAAGCATTTCTTCTTCTAGCCATCTCTTTAATATTAATGAATTATATGAAACTTTTCACCAACTTCTCCCTATTCTTTCAAATCACAATACTAATCTTCACACTAAAAACAAGGAAAATCCCTGTTTCTAGCGCCAAAAATGTAGTAGAAGGAAATCCCACACTACACCCGTCACAAGAATTTATACAATCAAATCATTTTTAGATCAACAATCATAATTTTTATTGATTAATCTCACCAATCTTACAATATAGAAAGGAAATAAAGCTAAGGAAATTAACAACTTCTCTGGACTTTCTCTCTCCTAATGACTTGCTCAACACTCGAAAAATATCTCTCCCTCTCCTTACCCCTTTTCAACTCTTTATATAAGGAATTATATAGTGGATGACAGCTAATCTGTCTTTTATTTTAGGATCCGACTTGCGATATTCTCGCAAAAGTTCTATTGTTGATCTTCGCAAACACTATAATCATCGCAGAGTCATCACACTTTTCTCATTTTTTTGCCATCGTCATCTGTTACGTCATTCTTCAAATCATTCTCCGACGCTCGCAAAGTGTTGTTGACTAAACTTCACAAATATGTCCTTCTTGCGATATTCTGATCCTACAAGGTCTATGTCTCTCAACCAAAGGGATTCAAAAACCCTAATTTCCCAGATCATGTCCTTAAGCTAAATAAGGCATTATGGGTTAAAACAAGCACCACGTGCCTGGTTCGAAAAACTGACTACTTCCCTTCTTAGGAAAGGTTTTTCAAGAGGTGGAGCTGATAAAACGTTATTTACAAAATGGAGTGGAAAATATATTGTTATCGCTCAAGTCTATGTAGATGATATCATCTATGGATCAACATTTGAGAAACTTGCAAAAGATGTTCAAGTCTCTGTAGGCAAGGAGTTTGAAATGAGCAATATTGGTGAATTAAAATTCTTTTTGGGATTATAAATTCAACAACACAAGGATGTATTTTACTTATCTCAAGAAAAATATGCAAGGGATCTTGTCACAAGATTCGGTCTTGATAAGTCAACTCCAAAATTGACTCATATGCCTACCACGGGTAAACTACAAAAAGATGAGAAAGGTGTAAATATGGATCAAAAACTCTTTCGATCTATCATTGGAAGCCTTTTATATCTTACGACCACTAGACCTGATATTGCTTTTAGTGTTGGTTGTTTGCTAGGTTTCAGGCAAATTCAAAGGAATCCCATCTTGCAGCTTCAAAAAGGATCATACGATACGTCAATCACACCATCCGATATGGTGAATCTTATACTACTAACACTGATCTATCTGCCTATTCAGATGTTGATTGGGCAGGATGTATGGAAGACATAAAAAGTACATCAAGGGGTTTCTACTATGTAGGATTAATCTTGTGGCTTGACATAGCAAGAAACAAAATTCACAATCCCTGTCTACATGTGAAGCAGAATATATTGCTGCAGGATCATGTTGTACTCAACTTCTCTGGATAAAACAAATGCTTGCTGATTATGGAATTGATACTGGAATAATGAAGATCTTTTGTGACAACTCTAATGCGATTTGAATCACTGAGAATCCCATTGAGCACTCAAGAACTAAGCATAAGGTACCATTTTATTCGAGATCCTTATGAAAATGGTATCATAAAAATGGAATTTGTGCCTTTCGAACAACAATTGGATGATATTCTCACCAAACCATTAGATACTGCTACATTTCAACATCTACAAAAGTATATTGGTGTTGTTTTGGTTTATTAGCCTTTCCAAAATTCTTTCCCCTACACCTATCTCGATCTGTTGGGAAATTGAGTTTGGAATTCCAGTTTAAGTGTTACTTCAATTCTGCATTTGTTTCAAGTAGTTGAACTTCTGTTAAGTATCTTAGTGATGTCCAAATAAATCCTTCTTTTCTTGTAAAAGTAAGGTCGCTCTTGTTGTTATTTCAGGAATGACATTTTATGGGGGAGAGTTCTTAATTGAACTTGTGCTTAATTGCCAAATCTTTGTGGGGAGTACGGTTGTGGAATATTATAGGAGTTATCTTGTATCCTTATAAACTCCTTGATGAATACACTAATTTTCGACTATGTGAAATCATCGAAACAAGTTGGTATGTTATTCTTTTTTTGTCATGAAGTATCTCTGTGAAAATTTCATGAAGATCCCACTAGTTTTCGTACCTTTGCAAATTTATATTGACAAAAATAGGGAGAATTAATGTGTAGTTCACACTAAAAATACATATGGTTTACGGATCATTATGTAAGGGGGAATGGTTTTCATTGTGAGATGAAGTATTGACTAAGAGGGAGTGATACATATCACCATAGTATTGTTGTCAAAGTTGTGATACAATTGGACTTTGATGTTGTAAATGATACTATGACACTGTATAACAATGATTGAGAGCAATTGTTTTCTCATTATTATAGCTTCGGATCTTCAACAACAATGATGCGGAGTTGAACACATTTGGAATCATTGGAGTACTTGGAAGTGACGAAGATTTCGAGTAATGTTGAAGAACCAAGGAGATCAAGCATTTGAATGAGAAGCTACAAAGTTTATTTATTTTTTAATCCATATGTATTGATAGTTTTGTCACTAAAATTGACAAAGGGGGAGATTGTTAGAGCACTGCTCGGTCGAACTCGCAAGCGTTGCTATCTCAAGCTTGTTTGTCAATGTTAGTGATCAAAACTATAAGTCTTGATTTCTAGTCTACTTATAGTGATGTCTCGGACTAGGATAGATTGTGTAGTTGAGCATTAGACTTCACGACATTCTTCAAATGAAGATGAAGAATTACTAAGGCGATCTTGTGGAACTTCATCAACAAAAGGTATGTGGAGACTAAAACTCATCTATTACTTGGAAAGTCTATTTCTACTCTATGTCCTATATTGAGACATAAGTCGTATTACTATATGGTTTTCAATTATGCACATTTGAGATTTCGAGCTGAGTTTAACTCGGTTAAATATTTCTCGAAATATGTGTTGCTAAGATTTCGCTTCAACCAAGCTCATCTTATATTCTTGACGAAAGTAAAAAAAATGATCATGTGAAAATCGCCGAGTAACATCTTACATGATTGTGTGATACAATCATTTGGTATAGACTTGGAATGTTTCGTTATGATTATTTCAATAACTTGAAAAAATGATTTGATGTTAATAGTATGTGAAAACGGCTATTGGCATCCTCTAAGAAAGTTTCAATGATTGAAATAATAGTATAGAACACTTAACCAACATTGGATTATAAACATGTTGTGCACTCTTGCATATATGTGATCCATGTTCGGGAACCATAGTATGCATACTCGTATGCGTACCTGTTGGTTTGAAAAGTCCGGGAACCTAAGTGCGCGTACCCCTACGCATACTGGCGTAGGTTTGTGACCGGAATTTTCTGCTGGATTTAGATGTATGTGTACCCGTTCGCATACTGGTGAAAACCAAACTTGGTCCGGCTATTCATGTATGCGTACCCGTTTGCATACTTGAATGGTTAAAGTTCTAAAATCAGTTTTGTTGTGAACAAATGCATTTATATAATAAGGAATGCATTCTTTGCAAACCATGGCTATAATGTCATCAAAACTTGATTGCTGAGAGTTAATCCTTCGTTTAGTTTCTGCAAGTTTCTCTTCCAACAAGAAGTATTTTTGATATACACGATCACATTCAAGTGATTTTCTACTCAGGTTTTCCTCGGTATCTTTGAGGATTGATTCAAAAGAGCGATTCTGACCATAAAGAAAAACCGTAGATCATTTTCAATTTCTTGTTTTCTCGACATATAGGAGTCAGAAGAGATGTATGTAGGATCAGAATATTGCAACAACAACACCCTTGCGAAGTCATCATTATTAATACATTGCGAAGACATCATAGACTAACTACAGAAATGACGTAACAGATGACGACAGCTTAAACACGAGAAACATGTGAAGACCTTGCGATATTTAAGAATGTTACGAACATCAACACTTAAATACTTGCGAGAGTATCGCACACCAGATCCGAAAATAAAGGACAACTTAATTGTCATACATTATGTAATATCCTATTTGAAGAGCCGAATAGGCGTAAGGGAGAGAGAGATCTTTTTGGAGGGTTGAGAAAGTTTTGAAGAGATAGAAAGTCCAAAACAATATTGTATTCTTGATTTCATTTCCTTCTTGTAACATTTTTGGAATCTATTAATAAAAAGTGTAGTCTTTGATCATAAAGATGTGTTGATTATTATGAATTCTTGTGATGGATGTATTGTAGGATTTCCTGCAACTATATATTGGCGCTAGAAACAAGGAACATTAAATATTAAAGACTGTTTCAGTGAAAAGTGAGGATTGATGTGGTGATTTGAAAGAATTTGAAGAAATTGGTGAAGAATCTTATATAATTTTCAGCAACTCATTAAAATTGAAAATATGGTCAAAAGAAGAAATACATCGGGGCAACCAACAAAAATTAGAAGTAGTAAGAGGCTTGCGGGAAGAGAGAGAGATGAAATCGGGGAATCTTCTAGATTGAACGCAGGAAACAATGGAGAAAATCAAGTTCAACTACCGATACAACGTACATCAGTACAAAATAGAACTATAGATTATGACAGAGTGAGTGTACACACTTGGCGGTCATATTCGGAAGACGAAGCAGAAGAAGAACATCAATTAAGGAATGATAGACGAGAAGAGAGAAACCGAGAAGCGGTTGAAGGAGTAATTCATGAAAATGAAGAGATTCAAGCACTTGAGGCATTGAGGCAAAGGATACATGAAGAAAGGAGATTATAAGTAGAAGAAGTGCAAATATGACAAGGAAAAATCATGAATTAAGGATGGAAAACATGAGACTACAGAATAGGAGGTCAAGAAGTACTACAAGATCAAGTTCAAGATCAATTACAGGAGAAAGGAGGCGAAATTCACATGTAGTAAGTATTAATGGAGATATTCCAGGGGAATTACAAAATCCGGATGAAGAACGTCGTGAAAGAAGAGAAATGATTGAAGATCGTTACATTCCACATGGCGAAATTCCCCAAAATGAACAAGATAATGGGAATCAGGGGAATAGTCAACGTCGGGAACGAAACAATCAAGATGGTGTAGAAAATCAAGAAGAAGGAATAAGAATATTACATGGGAGAGAAATTCAAAGAAATCAACAAATGATTGAAGACGAAATTGAGAGACATTATGATGAACAAGCACGTCTAGCATGCGAAAGGGAAAGACTGAGAGCAGAAATGGAGGAAAGAGAGCTCCAAGAGGCAATACGTCAGAACAATCATGACAATCGAGAAAGAAGACGCGAACACAATCACAATCACAATAATGTTAATATCAATGAAGAATATAATAAAGTACAAATGAGAGCTGAAAGGCAACAAATAGAATTGAGGAGGAATGAACAAAATCGCAGAGGAGAAAATGATAGGTATAATCATGTGTGAATTCATGAAAGAGATGAAAGAGGAGATCGCATGGAAAGACAAGAAGAAGATGATGAAGGGGAAAATCAAAATTTCGCAAGACAAAATAGTAAAGACGCAAGAGAAGAGAAGCAAAATTAAAAAGACCAATGGAATCAGCACCTGGTGTAAATAAACAAATCTTAAGAGAATTGACGGAGATAAGAGGAATGCTAAATAACAGAAGAGAGGGAGGAAGGAGACAATTAGACAAAGCCATAGAAGAAGCTAGGAAAACTCCATTCACACAAGAAGTGAAATTGAGAGGAATACCCCCAAAGTGCAATCTACCTGCATTAACTAGTATATTTGACGGAACAACTTGTACAGTTCAACACATCAAAGAGAATATGAGATGTATGCTACAATGGGAAAACCATGAAATTGTATTGTGCAAGTATTTCGCATCCATCTTAATAAGAGAGGCATTGAAATGGTACGAGGGTTTACCAAATAATACTATAACATCTTTAATCATTTGCAGAATACGTTCTTAGGGGCGTATATAAGTAATAATTCTTTGTGACCTGGCATTGAAGATGTATTTGGGTTAAAAAAAAGAGTTGGAGAAACCTTAAAGTATTTAACCATGAGGTGGAATACAATGTGTAGCGATATGGCTGGACGATTATATGAGAGATATCTCATTTTATCATTCATTAATGCAATGTTCACAACCAATCTGTTGTACATTCAAATTTTCAGAATCAAGAATACAATAATGATGACTGAGTTGCGAGAGTTGCAGGAGGAATATATTTATCTTGAAGAAAAACAAAATGAGATGGAATCATATCCAATTGTGAATACAAGTTCAAAAGAAGCGAACACAAGATTGTTACCGAAGTTGATAAACACAGTGGCGAGCACTTCGCAAGGACAACAAGAAAGGACAATGAAGAATAGTCAGCAGAAAATAGTAGCTATGGGAATTCGTGACCAAGAAGAATTCGAGAGAGAAAGAAACTTCTATAGTCGAGGTGGAAACAACAAAATTCAAAGACTTGATCAACCACAAGAAACTTATGGAGGTCAGAGGCAAAATCATCATAGGGGACAGGGAAGTCATAATATAATATGGGAAGAAATCAAAATGCCACCTTTAAATGCTAGTGTGGAGAAAATATGGGAAGCTATAATCTTGATGTGAAACATAAAAGCACCATGGAACATGGGGAGTGAACCACCTCCAAACCACAGAAGTCATGAATTTTGTTCTTATCACCATTTCCATGGAAATTCGACAAATGATTGCAGAAATATAAAGAGAGTCATCCTCATAATGATTGATCAGGGAAAGCTAAATCATTTTCTAATAGGGCAACCACAATCTCAACCATTACCACCACCGCCATAAATTCGCAGAGTAAATACAACAAAAGGAGGAGAAACATTTGTAATAGAAGTTGGTGCGAAGGAAAAGAATCTGTTTTGTCACTCTATTGTACATTCGTATAAAACGATTGAAGGCTTTCACGATAATATTCTGAGCAGGGTTTTCGCAAGAGATGCTGATGATAGAGAAATAATGAACATTGCGAAGGTATCTCCTCTAAAAGAATGGCAAAAGCAAACAATTCCCTTCACCGCAGAAGAAGTACCCGAGGGAGGAGAAATACATGATAACCCATTAGTGGTAAGATTAGAGATCAACTCAAAACCTAGTGATGATGAAGATGATAAAGCTGAAGACTCATGGGCAATCAACGGAGTTTTAATCGATACTGGAAGTTCTGTGGATATCCTTTTCTATCATGCTTATAAAACTATGGGAGGAAAAGATGAAGATCTAATACCTTCAACTTACAAAATTTATGGTTTTAATGGTACTGCCAATAAGCCTAAAGGGTAAGTCAATATGCGAATTCCACTGAAAGGATTGTCTTCTGAAATTATGTTCTGTGTGGTTGATGTGGAATCACCATACAACGCATTGATTGGATGACCTTGGTTACATGGGATCCTAGGTGTAGCATCGACTTTCCATCAGTGCATCAAGTTCCCTCATCCCAGTGGTGTTGGCATCATAAAAGGAGATTGGATTGAATGAAATAAGTGTTATGAAATTGATGTAGAATCATGCGAAGAACGAACTGCAAAGAAGGAGAATTGGAAGTATAATGTCAAAGAAAGACAAAGAAGTGGGAGGTTAATGGTAGATGAAATAGAGCAGGGAGAAAAAGAAATTCTGCGAAGCCAATGTTTGCTGAAAGTAAGAAGTGGCGAAAATTTTGCAGAAGGTAAGAAAGTTACAAAAAACAACAACAATGCAAAGGCAGAAAACAAAGGTAAAAAAATTAAACTGTGAAATGAAAGAAGTATTGAAAACATAAAAAGAGATGTATGATTGATTTGTCCCAAAATTTTCAAAAATATATTTTACTTAATGACAAAGATGAGATTGAGAAATTATAATAGAGCTGAAATGAAAAAGAAGAAACAAAATAATCATCAGAAAGGGGCGAACCTACTATGGCGTACACCCTAGTTTGCGGGATTAAAATTTTGCAAGAGGCAAATGTAAGACCTAAAGTACGTCATAGAAGGGGGTACTTGTTGCATGACTTAGGGAACAGGTTACACCTCCCCTGGAACCTGAGTCATGGAGATTTGGGGTCAATAAAGCCCATCTAGGAGAGGTACCTTGGATTTTCAACCTAAGCTTATGAATTAGGTTGGACGACTGAGGGTCTCTTCTAAGGAGTGCAGAATATGATCAAGGCGTCGAGGTACACGGTTGAGCCAAGAGTGTCTGGGGCGTCTGGAACGTACTTGGACATTCTTGGCAAGTCTTGACTATGATGCACTCGGCCTGAAGAAAACCCCACTTAGGATGCAGTCTCGTAACCATAAGCCATATAAGCAAAATGGATAAGAGGATGTGAAAACAACTGGTTGTTGTTAAGACCGGATGGGAGGAGCCAACCTTGTATGGTAGAGGTACGTCTCATTGAAGGGGCAACCAGGGGGAAGATAAGGGCGGCACCCTCCGTTAGGGAGCTGATAAGTGTCTTAAGACGCAAATATCACGAGGATTTATGTTCGCAAGAATATTTAAGCTTGTCATATTTGTGTGACAATCCTGAAGAGGCAATAATACAAAATAAAAAGATAAGGAGAGATCAATGGGTCAATACATGAAAGTGTAAAGACGTCATGCGATTTCATCGCAAGATGGCAATATCACGGGCCTTTGTTTTTCGCAAGAATATTTAGGCCTGTCATATTATCGGAAGAAAAATGACAAAACAAAAAATTTAAGGCAAGATCAATGGGTTTCTGCAAGAAAGTGAAAAGACATCCTGCGATTTTGTCGCAATGACAAGAGGTGGTGATATAAGACCTTTAACTAGGAAGGCAAAATAAGACCACATAAGAGAACAAGAAAGAATGAAATCTTGGAAAAAACTAAGAAATATCTCTCAAAGTATATGATTTCGAGATTATGCAGAGATATCTGCGAAACTGAGCCATAAATTTACCAAAAGATTACGCAACAATCCTAATATTCAAAAATAATTTGCTTAATCTTTCATTTGAATACAAATAATAGAGGCAAGTATGGGAATGTATAGAATAAGAAAATGTTATTTGTCTCCATATCAAAGATTTACATGAGCAGAAAGATGCAAAAGAGATAAAATTTATATTGGAAGATGGAGAAATTCGCAGTGATAGATTACAAGAACAGAAGATCAAAGAACAAATATACTGATATTACAAAAAGTTGAAGAAGGAAGCAAAAATTATTTCTTGTTTGATTCTTCATCATCTTCACCGGATTCTTCTTATCCGTCATCATCATATTCTTCTTCTTCGTCATCATCATATTCTTCTTCTTCATCTTCATCAGATTCTTTTTCGCTAGCATCACTATCAGAGATGACCAGATCAAGAACGTTCTTTGAAATTTCTTCCGAGAGGCAGGGTTATGTGGAATGAAGAATGTTATTATCATCAAAAACCATCTTAATAGTTTGTTTGCGGAAATGAATAACATTATTCTTAAAATTCACAACAGTAATCCTTAACTGATTCTTCAATCTCGAAAACTTATTATTGCAAGAAGAAAGATTCTTTGCGGGCTGCTCTTTTTCATCCTCAAGTTCTTCAATTCTTTTGTGAAATCTTTCTTCAGCCTCTGCGAACATATAACAATGAGTCAATAACTTGATGAAAATTTATGAAAAATAGATGATTAAATAAGAAAGAACAGTTAACAACCTTCTCTATTAGAAATCATATCTCTAACCAAGGTCGTGTGCTCAGTGTGGAGACTAACGTCTACACCTAGACTACTTCCGGCGTCATCTAAAATTTTCGCAGCCCAAGCGAATTCATCATCATTAGTTATGAGAAGACGGGAATGAATTTGACTCTCTCTCTCTCTCGCTAAGCACAACATTTTTGCGTTTAAGTTCATTTCATTCAATTTGAACCCCAAGAAGAGTTTCATGAAATTTCGCTAAGGCTTAAGCGCCTTGGTTAGCAATGCGATCTTTATCATCTATGAGATCACTGTTTTTGGTCCTTAAGGTATTGACTTCCTCTTTAGAGCTATGGTAAAAACGCTTAAATTTGTTGGCTAAATCCAAACTGGATCTATGGTCAATTTCTAAGAGGCGAAGTTTGGATCTGAGTTCATTTATGGAAAGATATTTAATTCTATCATTGGAAAAAATATTTAAATAATTATTAAGACATTCGAGAAGGGTATTATCATCTATAGGGTCGGGAAAAGAACGAAGGAGCGTAGCTTCATCAGAAAGATCATAAATGTCTGCAAAAATGGTTGATCAAATAAGATAAAATAATAGGATAAATCATGGGGAAAAAGGAAAAGTTTATACCATAGAGTTGTTGATTTGCATTATGAAGGCTAGAGATTTTATTCTCCTGAACATCAGTTTTGGATTCTAATTGTTTATTCTTTTCGCGAAGACTGACAGCCTCAACTTCCAATTCTTCATTCTTTTTGCGAACATGAAAATATTTATTCTCAAAATTCCCACATCTCCTAACTAAGTCAGAATTGACCGCGTAGGAAGCTTTTCCAGCCTGCGAAAGAATAAGGCGAATTTTCAAAATAAACTACAATTTCGAATCAAAAAGTAAAAGAAAAAAAATACAAGTATGAAAATTTACCAAGCTATTAAGCGAATGTAAGAAACTTGGGGATACAAATCTGGAAAATCCGCGAAGAGGCTCATTATTCTCTAAGAGGGGGCATCACAGATAGCAGCTATGGACTTGCAGGAATTAGTTAGAGGAGTATCACTAATTCCTTTCATAGAATCAGAGAAGATGCTGGATATTTGTGCCATTGAATATTCAGAAGAGGCACCTTCTTTTGCGAATACAACATCATCATTTGTACTCTCATTAGAATGGGAACTTGAGGGAGAAGGAGAGCGAATCTTTCTTTTCTTTGAAGATGAGGAAACAGATTTCTCCTTGCGAAGAGAACCTTTACCTTTTTCTCTGGTCTTCACAATCTTATATCCTTCTTCTTCAACAAATACAACACCAATCTTCGTACACGAATGAAGAAAAGAAACATAGGCAACAATATTGTTAAATATAATAAAATAAAGTATTTCTTACTTCTTGATCCAAGAGTTGATTGATGAAAGATTATGAAGTGAGCAAGACTTGAAACAAAGCAATGGATAGCTTTCATTTAGTTATTCGAAATCCTATAGGATTTTAGCTTGATCTAACTTAGATATTTTAATCTAAATTTTTTGCAAGAGTTAGAAAACAAGAGAGTAACAATGTATGAAAGATTATGAAGTGAGCAAGACTTGAAACATACCTCTTTCTCTTTATCAGGACAATTAAATACCCAAGGTTGATAAGAAATGAGATTCGCATGAAGTACATTTGAACCAGAAATATAAGGCCCCTTCAGAACCAGTGGAAAAACACACCATCTGTCATCTTTAGATTGGCGAGGAGAAGTATTATTACCCGAATGGCAGTCGATATCATGCATAAGTAGTTTATCATCAACGATATTATCTTTTATATTCAAATGGACCCCACAGCGAGTGCTCTCTTTCTTCATGAGTATTAGCTCATAATTTTCAAAGAAGCTCTCTGCTGTGTATTTTTCAGCGAGTATTTCTAAATCTACAAGTTCAGGATCCCTAACATCTTTTGAATAAAGAGATCCTTTACCAGCACCGCGGTTGGCGAATTCAAGAATTAAATGAATGCAATTACCACTCAATTGATAAACTGCTCGCGAGAATTTCGTATGAGCAAGAATTTCATAAAACAAAGGAAGAGTGGGATCATAAAGGGAAATAGGAAGGCCAGCGAGAATCTGACCAAGTGAAACTATGAATTATTTATCATCACAGTGATGATCAGAGAAAATTTTAGCAGAAAGAATGGATTTAGCACCTTGATTAGGAATTGTGGACAATGCAAAACCCTTTTCTTTGAGGTCTTTATGAACTCCCTCGAAAGAACTTTCATATTTGCGACCAGCTAGAGGCATTTTTTAGTATGGGAATGAAGAGGAAATGAAGATCAAAAGAAGAAGAAATAAAAAAATTCATAGTAACAGAAGCGGAATTTACGGAAGAACAATAAAAAAGAGTTGCAGAGAAGATGAGGAAAAAAGTAAAAAGAAGAGAATGGAAGAATAGAAGAATGAAAAGAATATATATAGAGTGAAGAGATTCTCATGAAGATAAATGCATTTAATGCAAAGAGTTGACATGAATGGTTGAGAAGAAGCGGTTGAAAAAGACGTGTCAAGAAGTGAATGGAAGAAGAGAAACGTGCAATAAGTTCGGCGTAAAACACATAATCGTGTCAGTATAGAAAAATTGAAAGATATAGACAGCTGCGGCATTGTGAAATGCAAATTCTCATGACATTCCCCCTTCTCATAGAATACATGAGAAGAGGAAAGATGTAGGATCAGAATATCGCAACATCAACACCCTTGCGAAGTCATCATCATTAATACATTGCGAAGCCGTCGCAGACTAACTACATAAATGACGTAACAGATGACGACAGCTTAAACACGAGAAAGATGTGAAGACCTTGCGATATTTAAGAATGTTGCAAACATCAACACTTGAATACTTGCGAGAGTATCGCAAACCATATCCTAAAATAAAGGACAACTTAGCTGTCATCCACTATGTAATATCCTATATAAAGAGCCGAATAGGCGTAAGAGAGAGAGAGAGATCTTTTTGGAGGGTTGGGAAAGTTTTGAAAAGAGAGAAAGTCCATAACAGTGTTGTATTCTTGATTTCATTTCCTTCTTGTAACATTTCTGGAATCTATTAATAAAAAGTGTAGTCTTTGATCATAAAGATGTGTTGATTATTATTAATTCTTGTGAGGGATGTATTGTAGGATTTCCTGCAACTAGAATGTGACATGAGAAGTTGTAATCTTCGTTATTTTCAACGAATCCAAAATCTTATCATACTCTGAGACTTCCTCATCAACATCTCTATCAATATCTAAATCACCTTCATCAGAAAGTTCATCCAACTTTTCTTCTAAGAGTGTTTCCCAATCAACAATTTTTACATCAAGAGAATCTTTAGATATTCACTTTAATGTGACAGTTTTCTCAGTGGAATCCAAGCTTTTAGAATCATTTGGTCATTTCTGAACTGGTACGTTATTAGAGATAGACTCGTCCATAATCATATCTCTACAAACACAGACTTATAAGGTCTTTAATGTGTTTGCCTGCTCTGATACCAATTGAAAAAGCGGGGGTCTAACAACCACACCTAATATTTCGAATTAGCAATCTGTATAGACAAACTCCAATATACTTTCAAGAGAATCAACTAGACAGTCATACTCAATCAATAGAAAATATATCAAAGAGTTATTATCTCAATCTCTCAATTTGATCTTTACTCAAGAAAATAGAAATCTGCAAGTCTTTATGTGTCAATCAATTTAAATCAACAACCAAAAGGTAGGGATATTCTAATTGATTGAACAACGCACAACCTGTATTATTTCAATTATATAACAAATTATAATGCGGAAAAGAAATAACACAGATACCAGAATTTTGTTAACAAGGAAACCGCAAATGCAGAAAAACCCCGGGACCTAGTCCAAATTAAACATACAATGTATTAAGCCACTACAAATACTAGCCTACTCCAAGCTAACTTCAGTCTGGACTTTAGTTGAACCCAAATCAATCTCACACTGATCCAAGGTACAATTATGCTCATACATCTCTGATCCCAGCAGGATACTATGTACTTGATTCCTTTAGATGATCTCACCCACAACCAAGAGTTTCTACGACCCAAAGTCGAAGACTTTAATAAACAAATCTGTATCACACAAAAAAGTCTATAGTAATAGATAAATCTATCTCCCACGAATATACCTACGAGTTTTGTTCCGTATTTTGATAAATCAAGGTGAACATGAACCAATTGATAAAACCAAACTTATATTCCCGAAGAACAACTAAGCTTTATCAATCACCTCACAATAGTCTTAATCCACGTTGCGAAAAAATATATTGTGGAATCACAAACGATGAGACGAAGTGTTTGAGACTACTTTTATATCTTGCATATCGGAGATAGAAATCTCAAGCCAATTATTACAATTGTACTCGTACGATATAAATAACAAGATCATATCACATAACTACAAGAAATTAATAGTATCGGTCTGGCTTCACAATCCCAATGAAGTCTTTAATGCGTTAACCTGGTTTTAGAAGAAGAAAATCAAAGGTTAAAGGAGAATTGACTCTAGATTAGCGCAACTAGTATCACACCGAATGTGTGGGGATTAGGTTTCCCAGATGCTAGAGTTCTCCCTTATATAGTCTCTCAAATTAGGGTTTACAATCAATGTTAGCTTACTAACAAAGCATTCAATATTCACCATTAGATGAAAACCTGATTAGATTCAAGATAATATTTATCAACTGTTAGATCGAAAACATAGTTGGTTATACACACATGTAATGCAAGTTTCTAGGATTGTGTAACCGTACCCAAGTACATTAGTTGGTTCAACAATAGTTAATCAAAAGGTTAGCCACATGATAACTTTCATATCAACCATATTCTTCTTCACCATAACTAGTCCAAATGACTCAAATGAATTAGTTAGAGAGTTGTTCAATTGCTTAGATATTTATGTACTCCATAAGGCACAATCGAAACAAAAACGATGTGATTCACTAGAATCAATTCATGAACTATAAATCCACGGTTTGCAATAGCATTCCTTAGTTTATTAAGATAAGTTCACAAACATCGTTTTTAGACATAACCTACTCGAGTTCGCAGACTTAAGTTCTCGGATGGAGTTCACAAACTCCAGCAGAAATGCTCGGTTGAGAACTTCCTCTAATTCACGGACCGAAGCTCACGTACTTCTCCGGTTTCACTAGATCAACAAAGTTCGCAAACTTTGGTTCAAGCAATAAGGACTTATACATATATGTGTTTCCACAATAATGCTTATATCCTCCAATGGTTATATTGTCTAAACTCTCATTTTAATCATTGAAACATTCTCAGAGGGCGTTATATAATTGTTATTAACAAACTATTTTTCGTCAGAGCAATTTTCAAAGTTATTGAAACATAACATGACTTTCGTCACTAGGTAAAGATGAACTTGGCTTAAGAGAAAGCTTTACCAACACATATTTCGAGAAATAAATAAGTGAGATATACTCAGCTCGAAATACCACATGTGTATAATCTTAGTCTATATAGTAATATGACTTTTGTCTCAAGATAGGAGATAAAGTTGATATACTTTTGAGTGATAGATAAGTTCAAGTCTCCACATACCTTTTAGTCGATGAAGATCCACTGGTTCCTTGAGTAGTTCTTCGTCTTGTATGATGATCTCAATGGAGTTCTTGAGCTCAACTACACTTTCTATCCTAGTCCGAGACCTTAGCTATAGTAGACTAGAATTCAAGACTTTATAGGTTTGATCACTAACATTGACAAACATGCCTAACGCATGCGAGTTCGACCGAGCAGTGCTCTAACAATGGTTCGCATACCGGTTTGAATACTTAAACCCAGTTCCCTTACTACAATTCCAAAATGGTTTGTCTACGAATATACATACCTATCCGGATCACGAAACAAACTGATTTTTCCCATGATGTGCATACGAATATGCGTATCACATAAATCTGTAAGTCGATATATAGCTAATCCGCTACGTGTATGAGTACATGTAATACGACTTCAGATATATAACCGTTTTCTCAGTTTATAAGACTGATAACACTGTCTTGTATTACGGATATAGTAGTTCTATATTTTCTCTAAATCATTTCGAAACATTCCCGAATAACATCAATGACACATATCACTGTTTCAGACTATTTTCAAATGATAAACTTGAATCATGATTTTGGTTCCGAAGAATAAATTGTTCTCCACCTGTAGATGGGGAAAAACGATCTACTGGTTTTTATGGAATTGAGGACGACCGTGCGGAGGAAATTCCTTGAACCGAGTGAAGTGTTTAACCTCACACAAATGCACTGCTATGAAGGGGTGCTTTAAGTTCGAGAGACCAATTTGTAGTACTTCGGCCTAAACCAAGAAAATGGACGTTCCAGAGTAAGTTCAGTCACAAGAGAGGATGGGTTGATCTGTAGGAGGGAAGCTGAGAAATGTGTGAGATCAATTGTGATATGATATTGTAGGTGTGTTATGATTTCAGCGTGAAATGCTCTAAATGATTGAATCTTGCCTGATTGAGAGTAATTTCTGTAAGTTCGTGTAGACAAGTGAGTGTCTGTATGAACTTTGGTGAGAAATTGCTCGTTCAGACGATTGTGTTCGAATGTTTGATAACTCTTCGAATCTTGTCCTTTCAATCAGGATTCAGAGACATTATATAATGCCGGAGTTGAAAACACCATGATCCCATGAAGTGTGATAGTTGATGGAGTGAAGGAGTGGAGAGATGGAAATAATGCTTGAAACCAGTTGCGCTCATCGTGCAGAGACTTGGTTGATTTTCCACCTACTACTTTGCTAACTCCCTCAACTGATTGCACGACTTTCTCACATTTCATCATGTGTTTGAACACACATGCCGCCAAACCAAAACCCTATTTGATATCCCCCCCAAGTGACACGATTGATGTCTCGTGGTTAATTAAGTCAGTTACCGATTTTATGACTTCGTGGGACCATGAGTCCACGTATTTGCTGAGTTAAACATGATTTTGTAGAATGTTCTGTAACTCATGAATCGAACGTGTCTGCTGAGACAGTGATAGGATCCTCAAGTTGAGGAGAGCAAGTGTTGCTCGCTAATTTATTTAATATTGGTAGTTTAATTTGAGTAAATATTTCTCATCTGAGCAAGTGCTGCTCTTTTGATGAATTATTGGTAGCATGACCAAAATAAAATATTAATTAAAGTGCTGGTAGTTGAACCGAGCATAATTAATAAGAATATTGATCATGAGATCAGTGTGAAATTATTATTGTTTGAATCTGGAATCATGATCCTTGGATTCAGAAACCCTAATTTGATCAATTGATGACCAATTGATGGTTTATTTGAAATTAACCATAGAATGAAGGAGAACCGGCTTCATGGGACCTTGGATCGACCATGAAATTTTCATATGCTCACGTGATAAAAATCCAAGACCTCTTTGAAGAGTTGGTGAGTTGTTGAAAGGATGATTAAATGCTGATTTAATCATTTACTGAATTACTGCTGGGTTCAGCATTAGGTGATAGAACCTAATTAATTATTAAAATATGAGGGACCGACCAAGGGGTTGTGAAACTAGCCCTGGGTGGTCACGGGATCAAATGATGATCGCTCCTTCAAATTACGAAATTGTTTGGAGAGTTTTTGGACCTAATACGTGCAATTGTGCAAACTAGGTCAGATTGTGAGAAACACGTGGGACTAGCTCATTGCGAGCCACAAAGACAACCCTGATCGGTCAAGGTGACATGCTTTCATCGTTAAGATGTCCGTGTCTCAGTTCTGAAAATTTTGATATTTTCTGGTGCTCGTTTGAGCGACCATTTGAGAAAATATGACAAAATTAAGGTTTTCTGATAAAACCGTCAAAACTTCATCGGATGAAGGAAAATAATGAAAAAGTGAAGGAATTATGAAGAGGTTAGGGACCGACCAAGGGGTCATGAAACCGGCCCTGGGTGGTCACGAGATCAAATGTTGATCGTTTGAGCACTCCCAGATTGGTTGAAACCCTAATTAGTGTCCTTTGGTAGAATCAACATAGATTTCTCATACGGACTCGGATTTTTCTTGTCCGCACCTCCATTCCGTACGGAAAAGAATTTCCTATCTCCCAACGCGGGAATATTTAGGTTTTAAGCTCTTTCGGGAGGTGAAAACAGCTAGATAGTAAAACTCAGGAAAAATCAAAGGGGCCGGTCCCATAACATTTTTCCTAATATGATAAAACGAAGGAATTTTGTTGAAATCAAGGAGTTCCCATGAGACGAGAGAAACATCAAAATCATAAATAATAAAATAAGGGACGTGTGAGCGTGTGGGACCTTCTTGGAGCATGACTGGCTGACCAAGGCCCGTTCCCGTGTGTTTTCCCTATTTTATGCATTATTTCGTGATTTGAAGGAATTTTCATAATTTGAAGAAAATATCATGAAATCAGGGAATTTTCATGGGATTATGAAAACATGAAAAATATGCTAATAAAAGAGTGGGACGTGTGAGCCATCTAGGGTTTGGCCAACCGTCCATGGCTCGTGCACACGGGTTTCCTAATTTTTATTATTTTTCATGGGACGAAGGAAATATCATGAGATTAAGGAGTTTTCATGAAATTAGGGCAATAATAATAAAATAATGAGGAAATATTAGGTGTGGGTCCGGCTGGGACCAAGGCATGGCCTATTGGCCAGTGGTCACGCCCCCCTCATGCTCTCCTTAATTTTATATTATTTCCTCCGCGCGAAGGAGGCACCATGAAGTTGAGGAGTTTCCTCAAAACAAAGAATATTTGTTCAAGCGAAAGGTTTTTCATGAACTCAAGGAAAATAACAAAAAATATGAGACTGGTGTGGGATTGACCACGGCACGGTCGGCCGGTCAGTGGATCCATGCTCCTAGCGCCTTGGTCAATTTTTATTTATTTGTTATCGTCCTATTTTGCATAGGCTCATCGTTTCGTCGTATTTTGAAATACTCCATCGTGCGGTGGTTATTAATGTATCATTGTTGAATACAATTGCACCATTTGAGACAAGGCTTGCTCAGGCGGTAGCTCTGATGCCCGTGCGTCCAATATTTATTACTAATCCATGGATTTCTGCTGGGAAGAACCATGGTTTGCGTAATGAAATATCTGCGAAAATATCTGAATATTTTCAGCGATTCTGCGGATGAATCCAAGAATCTAAGTTTGAGACAGGGCTCGCTCAGGAGGTAGCTATGATGCCCGTGCGTCCAATATTTATTACTAATCCATGGAATTCTGCTGGGAAGAACCATGGTTTGCGTAATGAAATATCTGCGAAAATATCTGAATATTTTCAGCGATTCTGCGGATGAATCCAAGAATCTAAGTTTGAGACAGGGCTCGCTCAGGCGGTAGCTATGATGCCCGTGCGTCCAATATTTATTACTAATCCCTAGAATTCTACTGGGAAGAACCATGGTTTGTGTAATGAAATATCTGCGAAAATATCTGAATATTTTCAGCGATTCTGCGGATGAATCCAAGAATCTAAGTTTGAGACAGGGCTCGCTCAGGCGGTAGCTATGATGCCCGTGCGTCCAATATTTATTACTAATCCATGGGATTCTGCTGGGAAGAACTATGATTTGCGTAATAAGATATCTGCGAAAAATTTGAATATTTTCAGAAATTCTACGGATGAATCCAATAATTTAGGAATGATTAATTTATGACTTTATACTAGCAGAGCAAGTTGTTCGGGAGTTGTTCATCCCGTGATAGAAATAATGACTGAAGTATTCAGTACTCATGAGATATGTCGTTGTCCAGTTGTGAGACTACATATCTCTATGCACTCTGAGAGAAAGTATTCTCCATCAGAGGATTCGATGAGAGACCAGTGTCTCCATATTCACGCCTAATTTCTGAGTCAGAGGTTCGTGTAATTATGGGTTTACGATTTTATCCTTTGTCGAAAATACACCATCTATATTAAGTCCCATGCTTAGTGAGGAAAGCCGTGTTTCTCAGTCAGCATTGAATGGTGATTTTCCGGTCATAACAGTGCAAGTAATTGAACTCAGCCATAAAATAAGATGTTACCGGATTTCGATCGTACGAGCATATCATGACTTGAAAGAAGGCTATAGTGGCATGATAGAATGTCGTTTGGTGAGCATGAGTTGGTGTTGAACCACTGATTTGGATGACAGGACCTTGGTCATTCAGGATTCGTGGGTCGGGCCCAATAAGGAAATCTTTGGAAAATTAGGTTTTGGAAACAAAGTTTGACATAAAAGGAATTGATTCTTTTTTTTAAAATTTTCTCACGACCAACAGCTCCCATCATCTCATCATCTTCATGCCTTCACCAGGAGAGGAGGGAAAAATTTCGCCGGAGCTCCAACGCCGTTGCCGTCACCGTCTGGCGGTTCACCGGCGCCGACAGGTATGCGTCAAAATAATAATAATTTTTTTTTTTTGATGATGCTCATGAGTTTTATGGGTTGTTCACATATTGATCATGATGAAATTATATACCCGTGTATATATGATTGTGGGTTTCGTTGAAAAAACCTTCTTTTTTGAAAACGTATGTTTATTTGATCGTTAGTTTTGAAAACTAGTAATGATCCCAGATTTAGGAGAGGTTTTCCTTCATATATGAATATGTAGGTTCATTGATGAAACTATGTTGATGAGCTTTCTCGTGAGCCAAAGTTTTATCATAAAAAGTGAATTTTTCACAAAACCGTAGTAAAACCTTAGTTTTAAAGAATAATGATGATGCGGAGAAACGAGTTCTCTTTTTTATGTATACATGAACTTGTGTTCAGTGATAAAATTTTATATATGAGCTTTCATGTAAAAATTTATCATGTAATGCGTGAGTTTTCACAAAATTGAAATAAACCTTCGTTTCAAATACATATGACCGCACGAAGGAAAAGAGTTTTCTTGTAAAAACATGGTCGGTTCATGGAAAAGTTTTTTTTTTTTCTTTTGAAACCGTGGAGTATCCACGATTTATTTTTGTGAGCTTGGATCACGTTGAAAAATATTCATTTATTTACGTGAGTAAATAAACGTTCTACTACATAAGGAAAAGAGTTTTCTTGTAAAAACATGGTCGGTTCATGGAAAAGTTTTTTTTTCTTTTGAAACCGTGGAGTATCCACGATTTATTTTTGTGAGCTTGGATCACATTGAAAAATATTCATTTATTTACGTGAGTAAATAAACGTTCTACTACATATATATATATATGCAAATATATATTATTTCTCTAATATCAAAACTTGAGTTTCGTGCGATATTGATAAATATTATTTATGATGAAATAATGTCTTAATTTTCATAGTTCTATGGTGAACGTTCACACAGTAGAAAAGTTCATGATTTTATGAAAAATTTCAGTTTTGAACGTCTTTTGTAGGTTTTGAAGAAGCAGACGATTTAGGAGCATTAACTCTAGCATTACTCTCACTACTATTTAGTGGAAGCGTAAAAAAGGTAAGAGTTAAGAATTACAATTAGACGCTAGTATTTCCTTGATTCTGGATGATGCGCTGAAGTATAATGTAATGTGAATTTTGCAGCTACTTCATAAATATGACCATCTCCCAAGTTAACGACTCTTCGAGAGATGAAATGTGTATTGATGATGACATCTCCAGAGATGAGACATGCATAGATGAAGCTTCTGTTGGTGAAGACGAAGATGAAACTCCTGGGATTAAGAACATCCCAAACATTGATGACGCATTCTTTGAGGAATATACTCCGGGAGACGAAAAAAATTTGAAGTCTCCAGCCTATCGTCTTCTGATAAATCCCAGAACTGTCACTCGGAAGAAATTTGTGACTCCTAAGACAATCATCCGGTTTTGTCTTGAGCGAGGAGTCTTCTTTGCATCAATTATAGAATTCAAACTTTCTCGTCGACCTTTGGAGAAATTTGCTGGATGGGCGAGGCATATGCTGGGTTTTCCTCATGTGAGGGTCATGCTCGATCAGGCGCATGTGACGAGAGCTATTCATGCTTATGAAGATTTGTTCATTTATCATGACGCAAGGGGTATGGTAGCTCTGCTTACTTGTTGGTGTATTCCCACTCACACCTTCATATGCAGATGGGGATAATTTACCATTACTTTGGAAGACGTTGCATCTTTGATGCACCTCCCAATCACGGGAAATCTCCCTTTGGATCTTTCAGATGAGGAGACCGCCATTTCTCACGTCTTGACAGCTACAATGGAGGTAGCAAACAAGGCTGGCAGTAAAGGATGTTATGCTCTCTGGTTGACACGCTGGTGGCCCAAAGATGAGGTTTCTGATAAACCCATTGACAATATATTACCCATTGCTTCTTTCTTGTTTTTGTGGTTGTCCAGAGATGTCTTTGAAGATAGCGGAAACTTGTTGAATCCTTTCGTGATCCCCTTTGCTATTAAAATGGCTCAAGGTGAGCAACTTCCGATAGGTAGCTTGTTCTTGGGCTCCTTGTATTACAACTTAGATTCTTTGGTTATAGACTCCAGTGTGTCGAATAGCTTCATGAAGATTGAATGTTATGCTAACACGATGTTTCTTCAAGCCTTGATGTGGGAACACTTCAAGAATTATGCACCCCTCTCACGTAATGTTTTACAAGGACCCAATAGTGACGCTCGCCACATTTTCCCTGAGAAAGACAATGCTAGGATCATGTGTTGGTCCACAAAGCAACCTCGGTCTAAGGTGCACCTCATTGACGTGTTGGACGATTAGTCTGAGTTCAATTTTCGTCCTTGGGTGTCAGTGCCTTCCTATGTTTCCCAAACAATGACTTTCAATACTGGAGAGAGTACTAGCTTGTCGTCTGGTGCAGATCTGAACGATGGTGAGAGATCTTTCATGTTGAGTTGCACCCCTGCTCATTTTCCGTTAGTCTCATACGGGGAATTTTCAGTGGAAGAGTATAATATTGATAGAGCGGCTCGAAAAATGGGTATGGACCAGTGCATTCCGACCATTCGTAGGAGGAAACCATCAGCTGAGCAGCTCATGACTCATTTGGACCATACTCATGTGGAAGGAAGTAAATATTGGTTCCCTTGCTCTGACAGGTTCGCCTATGTGACCCTAGGTTACGCAGCCTTTTGGGACGATCAATTTTAACAATTGCATGAATTCGTGACAGTTGGTCAGCCTCCAGTGAAGGATCGTCCTTCTGATGAGATGATTTCCAGCCGACCAAGATTGAACTATCTCTCTGGTGATAAGCGAAAGTCGTCTCCAGGATGTTCTCAGGTATGCTTTGTTATATAATCTCCATAAAATTAAGATAACTGTATTCTGATTATGCTGTTGAAATTTATCACATGATGGTCGTGTTGTAAGACCTCGAATTCGTGTAGATTTCTCAGAGATTGAGGCTGTTGTTCATGGCGGAGAGGGCATGCATAAGAGCTATAAGCTGTTACCCAATACTATAACGCCCCCAGCTGGCGCTTTGGTGAGTTTCCAGTACTCTCTTTGTTATGACCCTTTCTCGGACGTATTATGATCGGTTGTCAATCGACACAAATATAATTTACACTTTCTTACTACTCAAAATATAAATATAGCAAGGGAAAGAAAGGATCAATCCCATAGATTTGTCTAGGTTGTCTCGTTGTTTCGGTTTCTTATAAATAACACCGGGAGTTTTTCTGATTTTTATATACTAATAGAAAATAAAATCAAAACAAAGTAATAAAGCACACAAATAAAGGTAGTGAGAATATTGGTTAAGGATTCATCTTCATTAACAAATATGTTTCCTACACAATAATTAGAATTGATATTTAATCTCAACTTTTATCAAAAGCCCTAGAATATCTTGATCGCAAGAATATCCCGCTAATCTCCTTTTGTCATCAACAAACACATTAAAAGATGCAAGTATGAGTTCTATCTAAAATAACAACCTAACGTGTAAAAGCACTAATCAAGTTTATTTCCCTAGATGCATTAAGTTCTATGAAATCAGGCCAATCAAAGCAATCGAACGTGGAAAACACACTAATCCGATTTAACAAAGGTTATGGTTCACATATGATTATAAGGATGCATCACTACAAGATATAACCATATTCATGCTACTTGTAATCAGGAATCTATCACTTTTATGTATAACAAACCCTAATCTAGCAATAGAGATGAAAACAAACTCAACCAATTCATGACTCGATCAAACACGCATTCAAATCATGTAACAATATAAACAGTGAATCATAAACGATAAAGTATGGAGACAAAACTAATTTATCATATCAAAAACCATATTATGTGAAATCCAATTATTCCATAACCAATAATAAAAACTAGGTACTCATGTTAATGGAGTTCATAACAAGGAGAAATAGAAACCCTAGCATGTTCACAAACCCTAGAAACAAAAGTAGAAGAAGATATATGATTTAGAGAAAAGTCTTCTCTTTTATAAGTTTCTCAATCCATAAAGGATACTCCTTCCAAAATTAGGTCTAGTCTTCTCAAAGTCCATCTCCAAGTAGTCCACCAAGCCCATGTGTGAAAACCCGTGTAGAAAATATGTCCCAAAAATCATCGCCGGAAAACTG
This sequence comes from Papaver bracteatum, assembly GCA_023529315.1. Lineage (NCBI taxonomy): Eukaryota > Viridiplantae > Streptophyta > Magnoliopsida > Ranunculales > Papaveraceae > Papaver > Papaver bracteatum. The sequence continues at coordinate 776,879 of JAJJWX010000160.1, forward strand.
GGTTTTTGGCCGGAAATTGGCCGGAATCCGGCACCGCCGATCACCTGAAAACTATTCTCCGTCCATGGAATATTCTGTTTAGATTCTGTTATCCTTGACTGTTGACCAATGGTCTTTAATGGATGACCGGGTCAAGTTCAAAACAGACATCTCAGATCTCATTTAAAAGCCCTAAATTTCTTGTTCTTGAGTCTTGACAGAAACTATTAAATCCCCATCAGAACAGCACATTTGCTCCTCGAATTCGAACCAAAGTTCGATTTACTTCTTGACCTAAATTACCAGCAGCAACAGATTTTTCTCCTTCTCTGCAGAAACCCCATTTAATCTTTGCCAATCTCAAATTCAACACTAAACCCTAATTCCACCATCAGTTCATCTCTTGATTTTACATCAGCAACCCCCAATTTCTTCTCTGATTATTTCTAACCCTCTCCATTGAATTCCTACATCAACCCATCTCAGATGCAGAATGAGTTTGGGGAAGAAACTAACTTCATCGACTAAGTTTAGGTGTAAAGAGATGGAACGGCTATTTGCACCCAAACGGCTACACAATAACAGCCCCTTAACCTTGGCAAGATGTTCTTTAACACTCCTCCAAAGATGGTTGTCCCTTAAAGAACTGTAGCATGTCTTAGTGATCTATCAGATGGTTTCCCCTTATCCTCTGCTAGACTCCCAATAGTGTTTGCCGGTGAAATGACCTTTTTGCTCTTTCGGCTCAAATTGAACGATTTCTTCTTCTTTTCCTTCGTGCGACTCCAGAGTACCCGATAACTCAAAAACACGCGTAAAATACATAATTTACTAAAAAAATAGCAAAGAAAACATAAACTTTAGATAGTAAATTAGGTGTATTCTACACCTATCATATTACTAGGATCATGAAATTGATATTGTTGTTCCGTTGTAGAATTTTTCCCCATCAAGTATTGATGGTCTTCGTTTTTCCGCTCTTGAGCAAACAATTTCTGACTTGAGCAATGAAGAAGTTGTAAGTATCTCTCCCCACAGTAATCATGGCGCTTTGTGAATGAAATGCTGATTTTTGGGGATATATCCAGGAACAAAATTCCATGGCCGTAGAGAAAACTGGTGATGGTCGTCCGAAGGATAGCGATAAAGAGAACTCTCAGGGTTCAAGACCGAATGAAGGTAGCGGAGCTGTCGACATTGATGTGAGCAATCCTGGTTCCTTGAATGCTTCGGGAATCACCCAAGTAAGTATTTATCTTGTCTTTCATCCATAGAAGTATAAACTTGTTGATCCATGAATGACTGAACGAGAACGTATGTGAATATATGACAAGTTTTTGCCGAAAATACGTCACCAGAAAATTCAGAACTCAGCATTTTAGGAAAAACGTTGTAGAATCTTCGTCTGATGTCATATTTTGCTGATTCGCATATGCATATTCAAGCCCAGGAAATTTCCAAGCTTTATAAAAGAAGAGTTTTAAATTTTGAGCACGTTCAGAGCCTGAAAAAGATGAAATAGTGAACTTCCAGGAGACTTTCAGAACTTTTTCAGATATCGTGTAGTCCCGAGTTTCGACCATATCTTTTTGCTCATTCATCCGATTGCTATGAAATTTTGACCTGTTGTAGGTAATACCCATATGAAGAGAATTGTATATAACTCAACCCTTGATTCTTCACCAATTGCTCCCAGTTCATTCGTGTTGTACCGGGCAGTGTAAAATCTCCTCAGGCGGACTTGTTGCAAAACGTGATTTTGTGACTTTCACGTTATTTACTGACATCTAGCATGTATAATGAAATGATTTAATGATGTTAAACCGATTTCATGTTGTAGTTCATGATTTCCTTTGGTTTCATGCTTGGATGATCCTAATCTCATGTAATCTTCGTATTAGGTACAGAACACCGAAGTTGAGAATGAAGGAACCCAAAATGATGAAACGAGCGACTTTGAGGCTATTGATAGGGAGGATACCATCTCTGCTCCTCAAGGTCAGGAAAATGTTGTTGATGGATTCATGGAGGCTCAGATTGTTGCTGTAACAGAAGAATCCAGGACACCGGCAGAAAATACTGAAGAAATTGTTGCCTTGACCGTAGAAGTTGCTCCAGTAATTGAAAACCGTATGATCATGCACGAATACCCAAGTGCAGGAGTTGCTTTTGATCTGCCATTTGATGCCTCACTCCCGTATCATGAGTTAGTTGGTGGATTCAGCGTTCCCATTGGGTATGCGGGCTTGTACAAGAAAATATGGGAGAAATTTGTCCATATAATTGTTGACAGGAATCCTGGGCGTGCTTATGCTTTAACAATGCAGGTAAGTGTACTCTTGCGTGTTGTAAGCGACATATGCACTAGAGCCAGAAATGCTGTAACTCCAGATGTACTCTTTGATTGGGAGTTCAACTTGGAGAATTCTGAGAGACTTGGCTTCAATATGAAGTGGCTTCGTAAGAAGATGAATGCTATTAAAGATTCATGTGAAAATAACATACCCTTTCCAAATGATGTTGTGATGGAGAAGGAAGACAAGATCGCCAGGCTTACTGAAGAGTTGACCAAGGAGCAGGCGGCTTTGCAGGCTTTGATGGATGCAGAGGCGCAAAAATCTTTCTTTGCTTATTTTCTTTGATTCATTTTGCATAATCTCATTGGCTTATGAATTTCCGAGAGATGTGAGGTTTTATTTGGGTTTTGATATAATGGTTTTGGATTGGTAGATGGTTAAGGATTTTCTTTTGGGTTTGATATAGATTTTCCTTTTAAGAAATATGAACTGAATTTCTGATAAATTGTTGAATTCAAATAATGATTGCAAGTGTTGCAAACGTTTTGGAGAAATTGAAATACAATGAAAGAAAATATTAAAACGCCAAATCCAGATGTCATGAATGCTCAAGTGCCCAGTACCTCGAATGTCTCGTAATCTTAGACAAATGTCTTAAGCTAATTTTCGTGGATTACTGGTAGGGTCCGTCCATCTGTGTTGATCAGTTTGTAATATCCTCCGATCATGGATTTAGCGATCATAAACGGTCCTTCCCAATTGGAGTTCCTTGCAGAATAAAGATCTCTTCTAGTTGCCTTGAGAACCAAATTTCCTTCCTTGAACTTGTTTGGATTTGCAATCTGTGCCTTGAATATCTTCTGTTGATTTGGAATCATTCGAGCGATGTGACTCCGGGGCTATGTCACATGTGGACACTCGTGCAAAAGGGAGCATCCCTCATATTGCTTGTCATGTTTAGCTGCATCTTCTACAATGAATCGCTTGATTGGATGATCAGCTTGAAGAGGCTCTGGATTCAGCCATTGGGCGAAATATTGTTGCGGTGCGATGATCCACGCATAGCATTTTGCAATTGCTAAATCATTTGTGGAGTGAATCTCTCGAACCAAATGAGCATATTTGAGAACTGGAGATATGGGCACATGAGAAGGAATAAGACTTTCCTGAGTGTGGAATCTCTTGACAAAAGCATTTGGATGCTCCCCAAAATCCTGTGAAAGTTTTATTAAGGCTTTGACCTCCTCTAGATATTCAAATGGCGAGATATCTTCCGCTTCTTCTTCTGAGTCAGACGTTTCTTCAGTGGATGAGAGTGCAACCGAAGGAGTTGGTGTAACTTTTCCACCGTGGATCCATGTGTGCCCAAGAATCATGTCATATCCAGGGTCTTCCCGGATTATGTAAAATTTGGTCTCAGTGCAGGTCGAACTTTTCACAACTTTGAGATTGATGAAGCCATATGCATCCTTGAGAGTTCCTTCATGATCTCTGATTGTTATGGGAGCGTGAGTAGCCTCATGTCGAGTAATGCCAGCAGCTCTAAGAGTCTTTAAAGGAATGATGTTGATAGCAGTACCAACATCAATAAAAGCCTTTTTGAATTCATTTCCTTTGACGTGTATTGTGGTGAGCAGTCCCTAGTCGTTCATTTCTTTGTCAGTGGCTGAAGGTTCGGGAGGTATATCTGCAATTAGCAGGCGCTTCCCAGAAACTATGTGATTCAAAGCCTTAAACATATATCCTCTTTGCTCCTTCGATAGATAGAGTAATTCGCACACATGCTCTACTAATGACTGGAATGCTTCCTTGACTGGGGCTTTGGAGATAGAGAAAGTTCTGACAGGAAGTGGATCTCTGTGCACTCCTTCAGTCCCCAAATTAAATTCCCCTGACTCGACCTTTTCTTTAAATATGCGCTTCAAAGTCTTATACGCATTTGTGGGGTGGCCGATGAACCTATGGAAGCGATAGTACCGAGGATTTTCCATCGCCTCTTCAGTTGGTTCCTTCTTGACATATGGCAATTTGATTGCGCCGTATTGAATCCAGGCTTCTAGCAATTCGATGACTTCTTCAATGGGGAAGGGTAAATCAGGTGCTTCTGGATCTTCCATATGTTGAGGAGCCGTTTCCACATTATCTTTCTTTTGTGCCTTTGAAGGGATGGAGGAGCATGCTTGCGCTGTGGTTCGGGTTTCCGTTTGCTCCCTTCTGTGAGACAACATTTGCGGAAGGTTGCAGAATGTACTTCTTATTGACTAGGCATATGCTTCCCCGAGCATCTCGTGCTTCCTCAGCCTTTGTGAATTTTGTTCTTTCAAACAGAGCAGGCGCAGTGGTTTTCGACCTCTTCGCTGCTTCATGGAGCTCTGAGAAAGTCTGGAATCGGAGATTCTCCAAAAGAGCTCTGTAGACTGGGAGCATGCCATTGATGCAAAAATCCACCAGTTGTTGCTCCGTGACGTTTGGATCATGACAATCCAGGGCTTGGATTCTGAATCTTTTCACAAAGGTCGGAGAGAGTGACTTGCTCTGACACGAAGAAGTATTTTCTGTAGAAGGAGTTAATCATCTCTCCCCAATTATTCATGGTCCTTGGTGCGATGTTATTTTACCAGGTGTATGCTCTACCTTTCAAAGATTTTGAGAATTCCTTGAGAGGGACGACATGGTTATGTTCATGCTCTCCTAAGGCTTCAAGGAAGCGAGATACATGCTCTCGAGCATTGCCAATTCCATCATACAGAGTAAAAGTTGGGGAGATGTAACCTTTAGGAAGTGGAGTTCTTTGTGTAGTGATAGGATATGGAGGTTGGTGACGATGGACATGCGGTGTCTTTTCTTTCCCATGATTCTCCAGAAGGCGCTCCAAGTCTTCTCGGGTGATGAAACTTGATGATTCTTTTGACAAATTGCCCGTGGCTTTGTCATTTTCATCGCTTAATTAGACAATTAAGAGAAATACTTTAGTTGTGATTAAATTATCCATTGGAGAAACACCTTAGTTATACGGTAGACTTGAATCTACTATAAGGACAAGAATAATATTACAAGTTGAATGCATATCATAGGTTATTGGTGGATTTGAGTATCATTGTTTACATATCTTGTTATTTGCATCTTTTACTTTTAGATCTTGAAAATCATAGTCGTATCGACAAAATCAAACCCCTTTTGGTTACTCTCTGAATCAGGATTTAGAATCAAATTCTACACTCTCCAAGTCTCTGTGGTTTGACCTGTGCTTTCCCTGTGTTGCTTGTCGACATTGTGCACTTGCAGTTTATACATAGAAGTAGGTATCTTTCCGAGCCTACCACTTGGATTCTGAATCTTTTCACAAATTCATTGGGATTTTCACCAACCCTTTGAAACATTCTTCCAAGGTCGGAGAGAGTGACTTGCTCTGACACGAAGAAGTATTTTCTGTAGAAGGAGTTAATCATCTCTCCCCAATTATTGATGGTCCTTGGTGCGATGTTGTTGTACCAGGTGTATGCTCTGCCTTTCAAAGATTTTGAGAATTCCTTGAGACGGACGACATGGTTATGTTCATGCTCTCCTAAGGCTTGGCATTTCCAATTCCATCATACGGAGTAAAAGTTGGGGAGATATAACCTTTAGGAAGTGGAGTTTTTGTGTAGTGATAGGATATGGAGGTTGGTTTGATGAAACTTGATGATTGTTTTTCATTGTCAGTTTCATCGTCATTCACCGTGTGAATCGGAGTTACCACATGATCAGCAGCGTCTGAGGACTTCTCATTTTCTTTCCCTTTGTATTGAACTTTTCCTGACAATTTTTCAGTGAGGGTCTTCAAGTGATCAAATAGCTTTTCTTGTGTTGCAGCCATATCCGTCTGATTTTTTGCAAGAGTTTCTTGCGCTTTGACGAGATCATCCATAGTTGGTGGTGGGTTTCCTCTAAACTCTTCGGGTTGTCGGACAAACAAAGGATGGTTTTCCGCGTTGTTATGAGGAGGAGTGACGTCACCACTGTCAGTGTTAGCGGCCGGAACCGTTTTCGGGATGTCATTATTATTGCTAGTACTAGCGATGTTTGCGTTAGGGTTTGTGACCGATCCTGACCTAAGACCAACCATTTTGTGAGAACGAGATATTGCAACCGAGAGAATGATCTCACACTGTGGTCGCCAATCTGTATATGGGGAAAAATGATCTGCTGGTTTTTGCGGAATTGAGGACGACCGTGCGGAGGAAATTCCTTGAACCGAGTGAAGTGTTGAACCTCACACAGATGCACCGCTATGAATGGGGTGCTTTAAGTTCGAGAGACAAATCTGTAGTACTCCGGCCTAAACCAAGTCAATGGTCATTCCAGATTAAATTCGGTCACAAGAGAGGATGGGTTGATCTGTAGGAGGGAAGCTGAGAAATGTGTGAGATCAATGGTAATCTGAGATTGTAGGTGTGTTATGATTTCAGCGTGAAATGCTCTAAATGATTGAATCTTGCCTGATTGAGAGTAATTTCTGTAAGTTCGTGTAGACAAGTGAGCGTATGTATGAACTTTGGTGAGAAATTGCTAGTTCAGACGATTTTGTTCGAATGTTTGATAACTCTTCGAATCTTGTCCTTTCAATCAGGATTCGGAGACATTATATAATGCCGGAGTTGAAAACACCATGATCCCATGAAGTGTGACAGTTGATGGAGTGAAGGAGTGGATAGATGGAAATAATGCTTGAAACCAGTTGCGCTCATCGTGCAGAGACTTGGTTGATTTTCCACCTACTACTTCGCTAACTCCCTCAACTGATTGCACGACTTTCTCACATTTCATCGTGTGTTTGAACACACGTGCCGTAGACTTCCAAACCAAAACCCTAGTTGATATCCCCCCAAGTGACACGATTGATATCTCGTGGGTTAATTAAGTCAGTTGCCGATTTTATGACTTCGTGGGACCATGAGTCCACGTATTTGCTGAGTTAAACATGATTTTGTAGAATGTTCTGCAACTCATGAATCTAACGTGTCTGCTGAGACAGTGATAGGATCCTCACGTTGAGGAGAGCAAGTGTTGCTCGCTAATTTATTTAATATTGGTAGTTCAATTTGAGTAAATATTTCCCATCTGAGCAAGTGCTGCTCGTTTGATGAATTATTGGTAGCGTGACCAAAATAAAATATTAATTAAAGCACTGGTAGTTGAACCGAGCATAATTAATAAGAATATTGATCATGAGATCAGTGTGAAATTATTAGTGTTTGAATCTGGAATCATGATCCTTGGATTCAGAAACCCTAATTTGATCAATTGATGACCAATTGATGGTTTATTTGAAATTAACCATATAATGAAGGAGAACCGGCTTCATGGGACCGTGGATCGACCATGAATTTTCATATGCTCACGTGAGCAAAATCCAAGACCTCTTTGAAGAGTTGGTGAGTTGTTGAAAGGATGATTAAATGCTGATTTAATCATTTACTGAATTACTGCTAGGTTCAGCATTAGGTGATAGAACCTAATTAATTATTAAAATATGAGGGACCGACCAAGGGGTTGTGAAACCAGCCATGGGTGGTCACGGGATCAAATGATGATCGCTCCGTCAAATTCTGAAATTGTTTGGAGAGTTTTTGGACCTAATACGTGCAATTGTGCAAACTAGGTCAGATTGTGAGAAACACGTGGGACTAGCTCATTGCGAGCCACAAAGCCAACCTTGGTCGGTCAAGGTGACATGCTTTCTTCATTGAGACGTCCGTGTCTCAGTTTTGAGAATTTTAATATTTTCTGGTGCTCGTTTGAGCGACCATTTGAGAAAATATGACAAAATTAAGGTTTTCTGATAAAACCGTCAAAACTTCATTGGATGAAGGAAAATAATGAAAAAGTGAAGCAATTATGAAGAGGTGAGGGACCGACCAAGGGGTCGTGAAACCGGCCCTGGGTGGTCACGGGATCAAATGTTGATCGTTTGAGCACTCCCAGATTGGTTGAAACCCTAATTAGCGTTCTTTGGTAGAATCAACATAGATTTCTCATATGGACTCGGATTTTGCTGGCCCGCCCCTCCGTTCCGTACGGAAAAGAATTTCCTATCTCCCAACGAGGGAATATTTAGGTTTTAAGCTCTTTCGGGAAGTGAAAACAGCGAGAGAGTAAAACTCATGAAAAATCAAAGGGGCCGGTCCCATAACATTTTTCCTAATATGATAAAACGAAGGAATTTTGTTGAAATCAAGGAGTTTCCATGAGACGAGGGAAACATCAAAATCATAAATAATAAAATAAGGGACGTGTGAGCGTGTGGGACCGGCTTGGAGCATGACTGGCTGACCAAGGCCCGTTCCCGTGACTTTTCCCTATTTTATGCATTATTTCATGATTTGAAGGAATTTTCATAATTTGAAGGAAATATCATGAAATCAGGGAATTTTCATGGGATTATGAAAACATGAAAAATATGCTAATAAAAGAGTGGGACGTGTGAGCCATCTAGGGTTTGGCCAACCGGCCATGGCTCGTGCACACGGGTTTCCTAATTTTTATTATTTTTCATGGGACGAACGAAATATCATGAGATTAAGGAGTTTTCATTAAATTAGGGCAATAATAATAAAATAATGAGGAAATATGAGTGTGGGGACGGCTGGGACCAAGGAATGGCCGGTTGGCCAGTGGTCAAGCCCCCCTCATGCTCTCCTTAATTTTATATTATTTCCTCCGCGCGAAGGTGGCACCATGAAGTTGAGGAGTTTCCTCAAAACAAAGGATATTTGTTCAAGCGAAAGGTTTTTCATGAACTCAAAGAAAATAACAAAAAATATGATAAAAATATGAGACTGTTGTAGGATTGACCACGGCACGGTCGGCCGGTCAGTGGATCCATGCTCCCAGCGCCTTGGTCAATTTTTATTTATTTGTTATTTTTCGTCCTATTTTGCATAGGCTCAATGTTTCGTCGTATTTTGAAATACTCGCTCGTGCGGTGGTTATTAATGTATCATTGTTGAATACAATTGCACCATTTGAGACAGGGCTTGCTCAGGCGGTAGCTCTGATGCCCGTGCGTCCAATATTTATTACTAATACATGGACTTCTGCTGGGAAGAACCATGGTTTGCGTAATGAAATATCTGCTAAAATATATGAATATTTTCAGCGATTCTGCGGATGAATCCAAGAATCTAAGTTTGAGACAGGGCTCGCTCAGGCGGTAGCTCTGATGCCCATGCGTCCAATATTTATTACTAATCTATGGACTTCTGCTAGGAAGAACCATGGTTTGCGTAATGAAATATCTGCGAAAATATCTGAATATTTTCAGCGATTCTGCGGATGAATCCAAGAATCTAAGTTTGAGACAGGGCTCGCTCAGGAGGTAGCTCTGATGCCCGTGCGTCCAATATTTATTACTAATCCATGGAATTCTGCTGGGAAGAACCATGGTTTGCGTAATGAAATATCTGCGAAAATATCTGAATATTTTCAGCGATTATGCGGATGAATCCAAGAATCTAAGTTTGAGACAGGGCTCGCTCAGGCGGTAGCTTTGATGCCCGTGCGTCCAATATTTATTACTAATCCATGGGATTCTGCTGGGAAGAACTATGATTTGCGTAATAAGATATCTGCGAAAATATTTGAATATTTTCAGAAATTCTGCGGATGAATCCAAGAATTTAGGAATGATTAATTTATGACTTTATACTAGCAGAGCAAGTTGTTCGGGAGTTGTTCATCCCGTGATAGAAATAATGACTGAAGTATTCAGTACTCATGAGATATGTCGTTGTCCAGCTGTGAGACTACATATCTATATGCATTCTGAGAGAAAGTATTCTCCATCAGAGGATTCGATGAGAGACTAGTGTCTCCATATTCACGCCTAATTGCTGAGTCAGAAGTTCGTGTAATTATGGGTTTACAATTTTAGCCTTTGTCGAAAATCCACCATCTACACCACCGAAATTGATCAAGTATGAACAATTGTTCATTAAGCTTAGTCATCATATTTCGAGAAATTCGTAAACTAAATAATTAGTTCTCGAATTGAAATTCTTGTCTATACAAGCTAGTCTAATTAGTTCTGCGACAAACGTCTCTAGGATAGAAAAGTGTATATAACTTGAGAAATAGGTGATTCGGTCTTCACTTACCTTTTGTTGATGAAGTTCTCCAAAAGCTTCGGTTGATTTTCGCCTTCAAACCGTAGAACACAAATGTTTGTTTCTTAACTACCTTTATGCGAGACCGAGACTTAACTAATTATAGACTAGAAATCAAGATATAATTTTGACAACTAAATTTGACAACAAGATTGAAATAGAAACACTTGTGAGTAAGACCTAGCAATGCTCTAACAAACTTTATCTTAGGATTTACGTGCGTTGGCCAGATTGGTTGTAGGCGCAGAGATAATGAGGAAACTAGGTAATTATGGATGGGATTACTTGGTCTCAACTATACGAAGTTGGTAGTGGTATTTTCATAGCGGCTTAATTATGAGAGTATTCAAAACTGGATTATGTCCCTGGGTTTTTTTGTTTTTTAGGTTTCCTCATTAGCAAAATATTGTTGTGTGTTTATAATTTACTTTCCTTATATAATTATTGTTATAGTTATAATAAAGTAATTGCACTTATACTTTAATCAAAGCACTTGGGTTGATCCCTATAGTTAGGTTCGGTTCCAGAATTGTGTTATATATCAAGTGATTAGAGATCATCTAAAGGAACTAAACAATCACGTATCCTCGATAAAAATCTTTGAAGAATCGTTAAGGAATTTTGGTGCATATTACAGGTAACGAAGCTAGTCTCTAAAAGTAGTTTCCCATTAGAGTAATCCTTTTAGGACCAATATAAACACAGACTTATTAGGTCTAAAGGTGTTTGTCGGATCTGGTACCAATTAAAAAGGAGGGGGTACCAAGTGTACGAACAAATTTTTCATTTGGCAACCTGAATTGACAAAACCTAATACAATTACAAGTATGCCTACTTAAAAATCCTTGACAATATATGTATATGTAGTTTATACCTATTTTTCTTATTAATCAGAAGTCAAGACAATAAAGTTCGTGAACTTGATTGTATAGAAGAGTACTTGGACGATCTCAAAAATCAATCTCGTCATATCCAAATAATTGAATCCGAATTCCGCCAAGTGTGAAACTTGTTATATATTTCAAGATACAAATTCTACAAGAATGAGTCTCGTAATTAATCACAATTAATATGAACTTGTCTACTAAGATTGCGTACTACTCGTGCAAATCCTATGGTAAAGATAAAAAAATAAAATACGGAAAAGGAAAAACACAAGACACCAGAAGTTTACTAAGGTGGAAAACTACACATGAATAAAAACTCCGGGACCTCGTCTAGATTTCAACACCGAATTATATTAAGCCGCTACGGTTTTACTATCATACTTCAGACTGGAATCTATTTGAGACTGAATTCATAGTCCAAACAATTCATCTGCAGTGGAGTTCCTTAAGTCTCTCAAACCTATCAAGCCTTTATTCAATATATCCCTTTAGTTGATTCAGCATAATTAAGTGAAGACTTTTGATACCAATATTCCTCTAACAGATAAGCCTATTTGATTTCCCTTTAGATCGATGGATGAAGTCTTGGAAATTTGTTTGCAATAGATAAAGCTTGCAATCCTCACAAATCTGGAACACTTACATTCAGTTAGCTGAGAAACCTGGATTATTAACCATCTCTCATGAGAAATCTTAAATTGTTCAATAAAGAAGAGTTTTAAATATCTTTCTTGGGGAATCACAAGGTCTAAAACAAATAGAGCTTAGAAATTTCTATCTATCTCGTTCCTGAAAGAGATTACTAAAACCTCAATAACGGAATAATCAAAATCAGGATACGCGAACTATCAAGGTAAAGATAGCCGGACCTGGCTTCATTATTCCCTAAGTGAAGTCTTTAAGTTATAAACCTAATTATGTTTGTCAGAGGAAACCTGGGTTTATGTAGGACGACTCTAGCAAACAACTAGGACACAGAAGTATCAGGGATTAAATTTCCTGGTTGTTTATAGACTTTCAAGATTAGAGTTGCTCGGAATTCAAGCTAAGATAACTTGGGATTCAAGCAAACACTTTCTCGGTTTAGATGAAACCCTTGTTAGGAGTTCTTGTAACCATGTGATAAGTTTTTCTTGAAATTATATTGAAGAATATACATTATGGTCCAGAGTACCAGAACAGTATATAATGGTAGTTCATGGAAAATATGCTTTTAGAATCAATAAGCTTAATGGTGTTCACTTAAACACTTAATACTTGAATCATGATGCACATACACAAGGTTTTTTAGTAATCAAAGATGTCTTTGAGGTGTTCATGAGAGTTGTAACAATGCTAAATGTATTTATGAATTCATGAGCATCCATTAAATCATACTTGGTAGGTATGCGAGGGTACGCATACCTATGAACCAGTTCATGAATTCATATGGCCAAGGTACGCGTATCCTTAGGATATTCATGAACAGAGGCTCCCCATTCACGAATTCATAACACTATGGTACGCGTACTGGTTATGCGTACCTACCTGTATTCCTGAATTTCAGATATCCATGGTACATGAATCGGGTTTGCGTACCTAAATACCTTGAATCCATATTTCATTAGTTCTGAAAACTCTCTTTTTTTATATTTGAAACATTCCCAATTTCCATAAATATAAATATCATCGTTTAGGCAATTTTCAAATGATTCGCAAACATAGTTCTTGAACAATAAATTGCTTCAAACTAAAATTGATTGCTAAAGACCTATGAACATGCATTGCTTGAATCATATTTCGAGATGTTTAAAAAGACAAACTTCACTCGAAACCTCTTATTTGCAATACTAAATCTACTCTAAGTCATACAACATAGTCTCGTATAGATAGAATGGTAATACTTGTGAGTAAATAGAATGGTTCAGTATTCATATACCTTTTTGTTGATGAAGTTATCCAAATGTCTTCGTTAGATTTTCAGCTTTCAATCTTCTAGGGTTATTCAGTGATGTTTGATACTCAACTACCAAACTCCTTTTCCGAGACTTAACTTAAGTAGATTATAAATCAAGATACAGTTTTGTGCATTTAACATTAACAACAAGATTGAGATAACAAAACTTGCTATTTCATCCGAGCAGTACTCTAACATCATCTCTTGGAGAAATCGAGACAACGGAAAGCAAGACGTCAATGGAAACTGAAGTAGCATAATCAATAACTGTACCAGCATCAGGACGGGAACATTAGCATCACCAGCACGCTTCATCTCAATATCATGCACCATACTCTTGTAACAAAAACCACATAGTATTAAAGCTTCGTACATTTTGGTAGATAGTCATGCTTGGGGGACGAAAACTGTATCCATCCCAATGGGATACTCAATTTCCAGAATATATATTTTGACCCCTCCATTCGCACATTATCACACATATTTTTTTGGTTTAACATATAGTTTATTAGTTTTGGCGCCACGATAATTTTATTGGGCCGACCGCCCGAAGGGCCCGAAGGGAGGGAGTCCCTTTTATGGCCACTTTTTTTGTAAAATGAAGAGTAACACAAATGTTCAATTTGATAAAAAGATAGAAAATTTCCATGTCCATGGTTACTTTTTCACTGGACAAAATTGTCTCTTCCTTTTAGTCCAATTACTATAACTCCTATTAGTAATTGGAAAATTTAATATAACATATCTAAAAATCCGTGCCTTGGAATTTTATAAATTTTATCTCGTTGGAAAGCTTATAAAAAAATCTATGCAGCGAGTACAAACAACAATATCAAATTCAGAATTTTTACGAAAACTTTGGAGGTATTTATCATTTAGGCATAATTTTAGAAAATTAAATATACATCCATTATGCAAACCACCACAAAGGATACATAATACTTTATGTAGCCATATTTTGGTTTATGCATAAACTAATTTTCCGTTGCAACTAATAAAACATATGCTACATACTTCAAAAAAGAAAAAAAGATATATGCACTCCCTCCGTTTTAAGAAAAGTGATATTTCACTTTAAGCATAATTTTCGAAAATTAAATGCATAATCATTATGCAAACCACCATAAATGATGCATAACACATCATGCAACCATATTTTGGTTTATGGATCGACTAATTTTCCGTTTCTGAAAAAGTGATATTTTCACATCCCGTTTCAGGAAAAGTGATACTTTCACTCCATTTTAGAAAAAGTGATACTTTCGCTCCATTTTTGAAACAGAGCGAAAATATTATTTTTTCTGTAACGGGACGAAAGTATCACTCTCCTGAAACGGAGAAAAAGTATCACTTTTTCTGAAACTAAGCAAAAGTATCACTTTTTTCTGAAATGGGGAGAAAGTAGTCGCAGACAAACACCATCTTCAGATTATTCTTCGATCAGACCTCCTACAATGGCAACGGTTGTACTAGTATGTATATATAGTCAAGGCAAGGACTTAAATTAATCTAATTGGGACGACCGAAGGGAGTCCCTTCTATACAGTCACTATGGGGCCTAAAAATGCATTGCTTGCAACACTTTTTTTTCATTTTTAATCGATTCAATTGGATGGGTATTGGTTGTTTTTTCTCGAAATTGAGTCAACAATCGGAGTGTTATCGTCCCCGACTACGGTTAGGAGCGATGAAAACGAACGGAAGTCGGCCTGATTGACAGCTAATACGACATGAAAATGGTCCAAAAACCGTCACCTAAACTTTTAATTTTAATCTTGATCGTCCACTGCCAACAAAATTTAGCCATCAGATCTAAAATTGTTACAAAATATGTTACATAATTGTTACAATATAAGTGTTAGACGAATAGAACGCTTATAAATGTTATTAAATCACTGTTACAGATATAGTTGCAAAAGCTGTTAAAAATTTCGTCGCAAAAAAAACCCACTACTTTGGTCGTCCCAGCACTGCTGAAGCAGTCGTCTAGTTATTTGATGTGTCCAGAGCAAAAACTTTCGCATTCAAGCATTCTGCGTAGACATCAGACGATTTTCAGAGTGTCTATGCTTCCTTGTGTGCAACATATAAGATGACCAATCAAATCGCATTATATAAATAAATATGGTGATATGGACGAGTTCGATACAAGTTTTATCCCAACTGCTAGCACTGACGCGGTTTCGACGTGACATGGATACCGACATACTCCCTCCGTCCCTATTTTAAAGGCAAAGTTTGCAAATTTTGTAGTCCCATTAGATAGGCGGAGTTCTAATTTCAAGGTTGTTTTTCTCCTTTATACCCCTATTTATGATGCATGGTTATCATACAATTTAATTTAATGTGAGGTAGAGATTTATAGATCTAGTAATATAATAATATTTATATTGGGATAAATAAGGGTAAATTAGGAAAGTAAGAGAAATTTTATGAAAACCAAAAATTTCCTTATTCCACGAGATTTCAACTTCTCCGCCTTTATAAAAGGGACGGAGGGAGTATTTTCAAAAAATTAAGCGCAAACACATTATGAAATCAGTGATAATTTCCAATAAAATATATATATCATGATGTTTGTATATTCTCAACAATGCTAATAAATTTTTCATAAATAACAAATTTGTATAAAAATAAGCATTTATACCAATAAAATAATACATATACAAAAAATTCAGGCATTATCGGTACACACTTATATTAAAACGTGGAAATTACTGAGTAACCCATGTTTCGTTCATCTCTCTTTTAGAAACCCATCAATAAGATAGTATATATGTGTAGATGTACGGTTGAGATTACTAGTTTTAGATTGAATTTAGGTTTTCACATTTTGTGTACGACTGAATTAGCCTTTAGACATTACGATTCATTAAAAAAAAATAATTGATATTTAAAAAAATTGGTTATTAATCATCCATTTAGTTATGGGCATTTTTTATGAGAAGTTTTCTCTTTCCTATTCAATATTCTCAAACTTGAGTCGGACTTCCAAGATCCAAAAATCAAGGAACTTGTTGTGATTAACCTCAAAGTAACTGATTCACAAAGCAAAAAAAATAAAAAAAATAAATTGCAATTAACTAATTATTGTGAACTTGAATTGTTCAACCACTTAACATTAACTAGGATTTTCATTGATTCAAACAAACGAAAGTTTTGATTATCACTAAATAGTGAAAATTAAAATTTTCATGAATCTGTGATAATTTCGATTTTCGTTAAATATAATTAATAACTAAATAGTGAAAACTAGAATTTTCATGGACTTGTGATAATTGCAATTTTGGTTAAATATAATTAATTCAGACAAATGAAAATTGTTGTTATCACCAAATTGTGAAATACAGAATTTTCAATTACCGTGATAATTGCGATTTTCACACAACACAACTAATTTCTACAAACAAAAATTGTTATTGCCATTAAATTGTGAAAAGTAGAATTTTCAGTGATTAGTGATAATTATGCATTTCATTAAATACAACCACAACTTGCAATTATCAATACATTCCGAAATTAGAAATTTTCACTAATTACTGTAGTACCAGAGTATCGCCACAACGATATTCTCGTGATAAGAACAACGCTTTTACGAGAAGGTCAAATATTCCTATAAGTATAAATGACATTGTTCACGAGAGTGTCGTGAGGATTCTTCAGCGACATTTGGCGAGCGTCACAGGGAAGCATCATAATAGCTGACGATTGAAGAGACATGTTATGAGAGTGTTGTTTCACAAGGATTACAAAAGTTGGCGAACATTAACATTGCAAATACCACGATGAGATTGCTAAATAGATCCGAAAGAAGGGGAAAACTTAGCTGTCACCCACTATGTAATTTCCTATATAAAGGGTTCAGTAAGTCCAGAAAAGGATGATGTATTTTTTTAGAGTTGAGAATATTTTGAGGAGAGAGAAACTCCAGAAATAAAGTTGTACTTCTGAGTTTGAATATTTTCTGTAAACATTTCTGAGATCTAAATAATAAAGTGTCGTTAATTCTTTAATCTTCAATTAGTTTTCTCCTAAATTTCTATAGAATCTTAATAGGGGTGTAGTGTGGGAAATCCTGCTACTAAATTTTGGCGCCGACTAAGGGGAACATTGAATTAGCAAAATCGAAGAAAAGTTAAAAAAGAAGACAGGGATTATTCAAGATCAAGGAAACTTTAAAGAAGATTGGTGAAATATTCAGAAAAAGAATGATTAGAATTAAAGAAAATTGTAGGAAATTGAAGTATGAATTAGTGTCAAGAGAAATGATTGATAAATTTCATGAAAATATTAAGGGGAGGATACATAAACGAGACTTTAAAGGGAGAAAAATTATGACGGTAGAGAAAACGCCATTATTAAAGAATTGGGAAAAGCAGGAAATTACATTTACAGCAACAGAAGTCTTAGAAGAAAATCTAGATCATACATCTCCTCTGGTGATTACGGTATCCATGGTACCAATAAGGAAGGAAAAGTCAATAAAATCTGTAGACAAATGGGCTGTAAATAGAACTCTAGTTGACACGGGAAGTTATGTGGATATAATGTTCTATCATGATTTTAAGAAAATGGGGTATAAGGATGAAGAAATGTCTATTTCAGCATATCATATTCATGGTTTCGGAAAATCTATAACAAAACCAAGAGGTGAAATAATGGTACGATTACCACTTGGAGAAATTGAAACACAAGTAACACTATGCGTGGTGGATATGGAATCACCATACAACATGATATTGGGAAGACCATGGATACATGCGATCAAAGTTGTCGCGTCAAACTTACATCAATGCATCAAATTCCCTATGCCTAGAGGAATTGGGGAAATTAGAGGAAATACAGATCTTGCGAAGATATGCTATCAAATTGAAGTGAAAAATTGTGAAGAACGTCCTAAGCAGCGAAAAGCTCGCAGAAAAGTGATGAGAGAAACAAGAAAAGAAGAAGAATATAAAATTTACATGATAAGAGAAAAAGAAGGAAAAGGAATACCCAATGAATTTTCGCGAGAAGGAGATGAACGTGCGAGAGTCATAAAAACACCAGCACCAGAAGCTAGTTACACTGCAGCTGAACCAACAAAACAAGTAAATATTGGGAGTGAAGAAGAACCTAAAATACTGAAAATTGGGACTAGAATGGAGATAGACGAGGAAGAAAGAACTATAAATCTTTTGCGAGAATACAAAGACATTTTCGCGTGGAGCATGGATGAAATGCCAGGGATAGATCCATCAGTAGCATGTCATAAATTAGAAATCAACAAAAATGTTAGGCCGTTCAAGCAAAGAATAAGAAAAATCGCAACAACATATCATTCTCAGATAGAAGAAGAATTACAGAAGATGCTTGATGCAGGAATAATAAGGCAAGCCAAATATCCAGAGTGGATTGCAAATATGGTGGTAGTCCAGAAGAAGAATAAAGGAATAAGAATTTGCATAGATTTTACTGATTTAAATAAAGCTTGTCCTAAAGATAGTTTTCCACTACCAGATATTCCCAAAATGGTTGAGTCAGCAGCGGGAAATGAAAGAATATCTTCATTAGATGGATACAAAGGATACAACCAAATCCCTCTCGCTGAAGAAGATCAAGAACATACCGCATTTTTTGCTCCTAGAGGGTTATATTGTTATACAAAAATGCCCTTTGGATTACGAAATGCTGGTAAAACATACCAAATAATGGTGGAGAAGGTATTTGCAAACTGGATCCACAAAACACTGGAGGTATATGTAGATGATATTTTAATCAAGAGCAAGGAAGCTGAGGATCATGTACAAGACTTGAAGGAAATTTTTGAACAAATGCGGCAATTTAATATCAAAGTAAATCCTGACAAGTGTACTTTTGGAGTGACTTCAGGAAAGTTTCTGGGGTATATTGTATCAAAGGAAGGAATACAAGTTGATCCAGAAAAAGTGCAAGCGATTCGCGATATTCCAACACCAGCTACACTAAAAGATGTGCAAAAATTGAATGGGCTGTTAGTCTCGTTAGGAAGATTCATATCGCGATCCTCTGATAAATGCAAGCATTTTTTCGATATACTCAAAAAGGGAACAAAATTCAGATGGACATATGAATGTGAGAAGGCCTTTCAGGGAATAAAAGAGCATTTAATGGATATAACCATTTTACAGAAAGCTGAACCAGGAGAAGAGTTATTAATTTATCTCGCGGCAACGACATATGCGTTAAGTGCGGTATTGCTGCGAGTAGATGCTGGGATAGAAAAACCAATTTACTATATTAGTAAAACATTCAATTCAACAGAGAAAAATTATTCAAAGATTGAGAAATTAATCCTAGCATTGGTACATGCAACTTTCAATCTTCGCATTTACTTTCAAGCATATAAGGTCAAGGTGTTAACAAAAGTGCCAATTGAATCGGTAATGAAGAATTCAAAAAGATCAGGAAGAGTAGAAAGATGGAATGCACAAGTGGGACATTTCGATATCAAATATGAAATTCTATCTTCGCCAAAATCCCAAGTCATCGCGAATTTCTTAGCTGAATTTCCTTTGGAAAATGACGAAGCTGTGGAAGAAATGATGGATGTAGAAGAAGAACATGGAGATCCAAAAGAATTATTAACATAACCCAATAGATGGGACATATTAGTGGATGGATCATCTAATGGAGAAGGAAATGGGATTGGAGTTGTTTTTATTTCACCAGAAGGAGAAAAAACATCTTTCTCATTCAGGTTAGAATTTACATCCACTAATAATGAGACAGAATATGAGGCTGTTATCCACACTTTGAAATTTGCAATAGAAATGAAGTTGGAAAATGCTAGAATCACAATTGATTCTCAATTGGTTATTCGTCAAATAACTGGAGAATATACAACAAATGAAGCTGTATTACCAACAGAAGTTGCTATTCCTACAACAAAAAGAGAAGCGTGTGAAAGGAATTTAAGTGCTGGTATGATTTTGCATAAATTAGATGAATTGGAAGAAAAAAGGGAGAAGACTCTACAGCATATGGAAAACTACCAGCGGAGGTTAGCACGCGAATACAACAAACGTGTCAAAAAATGAGAATTCCAACCTAGTGATTTAGTTCTGCGAGAGACACCAAGATATCAGCGAGAGAATGGTGGAAAATTAGAGAAAAAATGGGACGGACCTTACTTAATTAAAGAAATAATTGGAAATGGGGCATATAAATTGATGGATCCTGAAGGAAGAGATGTTGGCCAACGACTTGATAGACCATGGAATAGACTATTTTTGAAAAGGTATTATCAGTGACAAATGTTGTAAGGTAAGAGATATTGGCATATTAAATAATAAAATGGATGATGAATTTTTATTTTAAAATTACGCGAGCAATATCGCGAGAAACGCGAATGAAATTTCGCAGAGATTAAGAGAATGGGACAAACCTTTATGGCATGCACCTTAGTTCGCGAGTACAATTTCGTAAGAGGCAAATGTAAGACCTACAAGCACGTTATAAGGGGGGTATCTCTTTATATGATTCAGGGATAAGGTTATACCGCTAATGGAACCTGAGTCATACAGATGTAGGGGTTAAAGAAAACCTATCCGGGAGAGAGATCTTGGATTTCCAGCTTTATAAGGTTATACCCTGGTTGGACGACTGAGAGTCTCTTCCAAGAAGTGTAGAGTATGACCAAGGCGCCGAGGTACACGGTTTAGCCAAGGGTGCCCGGGATGAATGAACCTACCCTGGCCATCCTTGGTAAGTCTTGGCTACAATGCACTTGGCCTGAAGAAAACCCCACTTAGGGTGCAGTCTTGTAACTATAAGCCATATAGGCATAAAGGACAAGAGGCTGCGAAAACAATTGGTTGTTGGTAAATCTGGATGGGAGGATCTAGTCTTGTATGGCCGATGTGCCCTCCTTGAAGGGGCAATCAAGGGGAAGATAAGGGCGGCACCCTCCATTAGGGAGCTGATAAGTGTCTTAAGACGGAAATGTCATGGGGCTCTAAGATCGCCAGATCATTTAGGCCTGTCATATTGTCGCGTAAATTATATAGAGGCAAAAAAGCCATAAGATAAAAAAAATTAAGATGAGATCAAGGGGTTTTTACATGAAAATATGAAGACGTCCTGTGATTTCATCGCAAGACGGCAATGTCACGAGGCTTTGTTTTCGCGAGAAAGCTTAGGCTTGTCATATTATCGCAATACAATAAAGAAATATAGATAAGGCAAGATCAATGGGTCAATACATGAAAGTATAGAGAGGTCTTGCGATTTTGTCGCAAAAAGAAAAAATTGGCGAAATAAGACCTTTAATTAGGAAGGCAAAATAAGACCAATAGAATAATCTCAAAAATTAATTCTTCTTTGTTAAGCATGCATGAAAGATTTCTATTTCGCAAGAAACAAGTTGAATTCAACAAGTCTCAAGAAAATTAATGAGGAGGCAAGCAAGGGAATAAATGTGTAGGATTTCATTAAGTTTCTTGAGAATATTAAAGATAAAAAAAAAGGCTATATCATTTGCGAGAAAGAAGAAGAAAAAAGAAATTAAAAATAGAACTCAAGCTTCAAGCGGTAGTCTCTCCAGACTTAGAATTGTTGTCAGGATTGTTATCATCGCGAACATCATTGCCAGAGTTATTTTTGTTACGATCTTCTCCTTCTTTTGGAGGGTTTTCTTCTTTTCATTGATCATCTTCTTCTTCAGCGTCTTCTTCAACATCTCCTTCAGAAGACAGATATTCTAAATCTTTATCCATAGGAAGAGGGACTTCATCATTGTCAACTTTCAAAGGTAGAACGGATACATGAGAAAGAGAGTTGGAGATCAAAATTTTGTTCATGAGAACTTCATCACTAAGATGAACTTGGCGAAGGAAACCTTTGTCACGATTTCTGATCTCTATATTCTTGAAATACTCAAGATAATCAAGTCTTCTTTCTGCTTTATCACGAATTTATAAAAGGTTGAGAAGAAGAGTCTTGTTTTCTTTGCGAACACTGTCTAGCTCCTTAGTAAGATCGGTGATAGTAGAATGAAGGCTTCTTTCAGATTCTGCGAGCAACAAAATAATGAAAGGTTATAGAAATAAATATATCGTGAGAATATCAACAAGTGAAATATAACATAAATTGTGACAAGGGAAATCAACAAGTGAGGCAGTCATAATTTACTACCTTCTTTTTGCGAAGTTAAGTTTGGATTAATGAAAAGAGGCAGTTCTCCCATTGGTTCATAGCATCATCAAATTTGTCGCCAACTATGCCTTTTAGACGAGATTTCATGTTCTCTTCTTTGGTGCGTAAATATGAATTTTCTTTTGACAATGAGGAATGAGACTCCTTTAGTTGGGAATATTCATCTCGAAGCTTGCTGGCATTCAAACTAAGAGTTAGTCTACCCTTGATAAGTTTGTCTATTTCAGCAGCAGATGATTCAGTTACTTCATCAAGTTTATTTTTAAGAGAGCGGAGAGACTGCTTTTGATCATCACATATCCCTTGAAGATTGTTTACTTTCTGTGAGAATATCGCCAACAAGCTTGATAATTTGTATTTCTCTTGAGATAAAGTTATATTCTTGTCTGACAAAGATTCTATCGACAAATTAGTCTTGGATAACGAATATGAGAGGTGAGTAACCTCGTTGTTTAGAAAACTGTGATTTTGCAATAATTGATTATTCTCATTTGTGAGATTTCTTATTTGATCAACTGAATACGTATAAAGATTATATAATCTACTATGTTGGTCCATCCAAGAATCTCTTTCAGTGCGAGCTTCATCAGCTATGGTTTCAAATTTAAGTTTTTCGATGAAACGATTTCGATTGGAGACTAATATATAAACCAAGAATTTAAAGGGAGGATTAAGTACGAAGAATATGGAAATAGAATAAAAAGATAAAAGGACAGAGGCAAAAAGAAGCTTATTTTTTAGTTCATCAATATTTCTAGCGAGATTCTCGCGATCCAGTACAGAGTTATTGAGCTTGTGGTTTAGAGTTTCACATTCAGAAGTCTTATCTTGAAGACTTTTTCTCAAAGCATCATTTTCATTCTCTAGAGAAGCTCGTGAAACAGAATTGTCTGAGCCAAGATATTTGAGCAGAGTTTCGCAAACTCCGTTTTGAAAAGAATCAGTAGAAGAATCTCTAGCATTATTTAGAATGTTAGATAAAATTTTGAAAGCAACATCAATTCATGCGATGGTCTCATTTGATGAAGGAAGGGATGTAGAAGGTGAAATAGAAGAAGTAAGGACAAGTTGATAATTTGAGTCATTAGCAATGGTTGTATCATCAGAAGGAGGAGTTTTCGGGAAAGTAACATTTGGAGGAAGTAAAGGGCTAGAGGGAGTTTCAGTTATAATGGGTTCTGCAATTTGAATTGGTGAAGGACCAGTAGAGGCAGTGGTAGTGAAAGCGAGCTTCTCGCCAGAAGAAGGAGGAAGATCAGATTGCATAGGTGTAGGTGAAGCTTTCGCATATATTAAGGGAGGAATGACGAAATTGCTTCCAAAGGTCTTATTTAATTGGCGAGATCTTTTAGGAGGGTTAGCATTACCCTCGTCAACTTTCTTTCCTTTTTCCAGTTGGCTTCTTAGGATTAGATTTGGTTCTCCTGAAGAGAATATATAATATGAGAATTATAAAGAATCAAATAAGGGAATATCGAAAAACATAAGTAAAAATTGATCTAAAAAAAATTATGATCAAGAATATACCTTGGTGATTCCATTAAAACACTAGCAGGAGAGTACGAAGAAGAAAAGTTGCAGACAGAAAACGAAGAAGCTAAGAAGAGAAGAAAGAAAGATAGGAGAAGAAAACCAATTATGAAACTTGACTCTCCCTTTTATAGGAAAAGAGGGAAGCCAACTGAACGAGAAGTGTCAATACAAAAAGATAGGTTTGCAACACGTGTAAACCAGGGAAGCTGAATTAACGGAACCTTGTCGAGGAAAAGGAGTTCAGATATTGTTGCGATAGTTAAGAAGAATTTAAAGTTCTCATGATCTTCTCATCTTCGCATAGAAAACATGAGAAGAGGCAAGATGTAGTACCAGAATATCGCCACAACGATATTCTAGTGATAAGAACAACGCTTTTACGAGAAGTTCAAATATTCCTATAAGTATAAATGACATTGTTCACGAGAGTGTCGTGAGGATTCTTCTGCGACATTTGGAGAGCGTCACAGGGAAGCATCATAATAGCTGACGATTGAAGAGACATGTTATGAGAGTGTTGTTTCACGAGGATTACAAAAGTTGGCGAACATTAACATTGCAAATACCATGATGAGATCGCTAAATAGATCCGAAAGAAGGGGAAAACTTAGCTGTCACCCACTATGTAATTTCCTATATAAAGGGTTCAGTAAGTCCAGAAAAGGATGATGTATTTTTTTAGAGTTGAGAATATTTTGAGGAGAGAGAAACTCCAGAAATAAAGTTGTACTTCTGAGTTTGAATATTTTTACAGTAAACATTTCTGAGATCTAAATAATAAAGTGTCGTTAATTCTTTAATCTTCAATTAGTTTTCTCCTAAATTTCTATAGAATCTTAATAGGGGTGTAGTGTGGGAAATCTTGCTACTACAATTACAGTTATTAACAACACAAATACATGTGTTAAGCTAACAAAAGTAGGGTTGATTTTAAAATTCCAACACTTGGCGAGCTACTCTTCGGCAATTTGATTCTTTATGATCACTTAAAAATCTTGTTAATTTTCTTTATCCCCCTGTCATGCAAACAACAAATAGAAAACTACTCGCGAAAGAGGCCATGCAAACAGCGATCTATTCTTTCATCGGGCAAACTTCCAAAACTTTCTCTAGACATCCTTGTAGCATCCAAAAAATGCACAAAAAATAGGACATATTAATACGTTTCAAGTGGGAAAAAAAACACATTATCCGGGTGATAACTATTCTATTCATTACGTTCACGAGTGAAAACTTCATCTTTCACAATTTCTAGGTGTGAAAACTGTATTTTTCAAATCATAAAATGTCATCACTAGAATGCTCGTTAATGGGAGAAAATGAACAAGAGTAATTGTTAGAGCACTGCTCGGTCGAACTCGCATGCGTTGTTATCTCAAGCATGTTTGTCAATGTTAGTGATCAAAACTATAAAGTCTTTATTTCTAGTCTACTATAGCTAAGGTCTTGGACTAGGATACAAAGTGTAGTTGAGCTCAAGAACTCCATGGCGATCATCATACAAGATGAAGGACTACTCAAGGAAACCAGTGGATCTTCATCGACTAAAAGGTATGTGGAGACTTGAACTTATCTATCACTCAAAAGTATATATACTTTATCTCCTCCTATCTTGAGACAAAAGTCGTATTACTATATAGACTAAGATTATACACATGTGGTATTTCGAGCTGAGTATATCTCACTTATCTATTTCTCGAAATATGTGTTGGTAAAGCTTTATCTTAAGCCAAGTTCATCTTTACCTAGTGACGAAAGTCATGTTATGTTTCAATCACTTTGAAAATTGCTCTGACGAAAAATAGTTTGTGAATAACAACTATATAACGCCCTCTTCGAATGTTTCAATGATTGAAATGAGAGCTTAGACAACATAACCATTGGAGGATATAAGCATTGTTGTGGAAACACATAGATGTATAAGTCCTTATTACTTGAACCAAAGTTTGCGAACTTTGTTGATCAAGTGAAACCGGAGAAGTACGTGAGCTTCAGTCCACGAACTGGCGGAAGTTATCGACCAAGAATTTCTGCTGGAGTTTGTGAACTCCATCCGGGAACTTAAGTCCGCGAACCCGAGTAGGTTATGTCTAAAAACGATGTTTGTGAACTTATCTTAATAAACTAAGGAATGCTATTGCAAACCGTGGATTTATAGTTCATGAATCGACTCGAGTGAATCACATCATTTTTCCTTCGATTGTGTCTTGTGGAGTACATAAATATCTAAGAAATTGAACAACACTCTAACTAGTTCATTTGAGTCATTTGGACTAGTTATGGTGATGAAGAATATGGTTGATATGAAAGTTATCATGTGGCTAAACTTTTGGTTAACTATTGTTGAACCAACTAATGTACAAGTTTTGGTACGGTTACATAAGCCTAGAAACGTGCATTACATGTGTGTGTAACAAGCTATATTTTCGATCTAACGGTTGATAATATTAGCTTGAATCTAATCAGTTTTCATCTAACGGGGAATATTGAATGCTTTGTTAGTAAGCAACTCTAGCAACCCTAATTTGAGAGACTATATAAGGGATAACTCTAGCAACTGGGAAAACTAATCCCTACACATTCTGTGTGATACTAGTTGTGCTAAGCTAGACTCGATTCTCCTTTAACCCTTGATTTTCTTCTTCTAAAACCAGGTTAACGACTTAAAGACTTTATTGGGATTATGAATCCAGACCGATAATACTTTTCTTGTAGTTATGTGATCTGATCTTGCTGTTTCTATTAAAGTAAATCAAAAAAATTCCTCAAAAGAATCGAGAAAGGTAAGCCGAGTAGAGTACAATTGTAATAATTGGCTTGAGATTTCTATCTCCGATATGCAAGATATAAAAGTAGTCACAAACACTTCATCTCATCGTTTGTGATTCCACAATATTTTTTTTCGATATGTCGATTAAGACTATTATGAGGCGATTAATACAACTGAGCTGTTCTTTGGGAATATAAGTCTGGTTTAATTGATTGGTTCCTGTTCACCTTGATTTATCAAAAGACGGAACAAAACTCGTAGGTATATTCGTGGGAGACAGATTTATCTATTACTGTAGACTTTTCTGTGTGATACAGATTTGTTTATTAAAGTCTTCGACTTTGGGTCGTAGAAACTCTTGGTTGTGGGTGAGATCATCTAAGGGAATCAAGTACGTAGTATCCTGCTGGGATCAGAGACGTATGATCATAACTATACCTTGGATCAGTGTGAGATTGATTGGGGTTCAACTAAAGTCCAGACTGAAGTTATCTTGGAGTAGGCTAGTATCTGTAGTGGCTTAATACATTGTATGTTTAATCTGGACTAGGTCCCGGGGTTTTTCTGCATTTGCGGTTTCCTCGTTAACAAAATTCTAGTGTCTTTGTTATTTCTTTTCCGCATTATATTTTGTTATCTAATTAAAATAATACAGGTTGTGCGTTGTTTAATCAATAAGAATATCCGACCTTTTGGTTGTTGATTTAAATTGATTGACACTTGGGTATTTGTCTTTGGTACCATCCAAGTTATCTCTCTTTGATAAAGACTCGCAGATTTTTATTTGCTTGAGTAAAGATCAAATTGAGAGATTGAGATAATAACTATTTGATGTATTTTCTATTGATTGTGTATGACTTTCTAGTTGATTCTCTAGAAAGTATATTGGAGTTTGTCTATACAGATTGTTAATTCGAAATATTGGGTGTGGTTGTTAGACCTCCGCTTTTTCAACCACTACAATTCTATGTTCCTGAACCAATTTAGTACCCAAACCGGTACGCAATCTGAAAAACATATGTGAACTCCAGAACCTGTAAAGTCTTAAGGTTTCCAAACCGACTCGGAAACTGAAAGAGTTCTGTCAACTCTAAAACTCAGTTTTGCACCTTCGTTTGCAAACCGGTACGTGAACTGAAAAAGTTCCGTCAACTCCGGAACTCAGTTTTGCTCATAAGCCTGCAAACCGGTCCGTGTACCATGACTCATACGATCCACGAACGACTCATGTTTTTTTACTATTGTGCATTTACAAACTAAGTCGATTATGTTCAAATGCGATTAAATTATTTCTATGAGATGGTTTTCATTTTATCAATTTTGAAAAAATATTAGATTCATTTGATCACATAATTGTGAGTCAAGATCAATGTATTTATGTTCATAAAAATGAGTGTAAATATTTTAAGTTCAAACCGGCTAGTTTCGGTTAACCATATTGAATATAATATTTGTACACGGTTCAATTACGGTTTACCTAATCAGAGTGTATATCTTGTTTATGTGCATAAGATTCAAAGTTTTCATCTAACGGTGAATATTATTTGCTTGGTTCCAAAGTTATCTTTTCTTAAACCTAAAGCAACCTATGCTTTGAAGTTTACATAAGGGGAATTCTTGGCAACTGAGATCTTTGAATCCCGACACTACTTTTTGGTGTGTCCTAGTTGTATATAGATTCGTCCTCTCTAGAAACCCTTTTGGGGTTTAACGACTATCAAAGACTTCATTGGGATTCATGAATCCACGTCCGGTTATCTTTTATCTTGATAACTTGAGTATCTTGATCTTGTTCGATTGTTGATTTATCACTTGAACAAGATAGATAGAAATCACAAAGTTCTATTCGTCTCAACTTTATGATTCTGCAAGTTTCATACTTGTGAGGTGAATAATTATCTAGGTTGCACTTTGGGTTGCATAAGTCCGGATTTTGAGGATAGCTAGACTTCTGTCAAATTGCTATCGATTTCCATCACCTTGATCATGCATTTGATTTGATCATCCGTTTAGATCGTCAATCAGAAAATCAATTATATAGGCTTAATCTATGGGAGGAAAATTTGGTTAAAAGTCAATTAAGTTGAAGCAACTCTTAGTTGGTGTGACGTTAACTAAGGGAATCAATTGCGCGGAGTCCTGCTAAAATTCAAGAGGCGTAAGAAGCGTGATTGTAACTGAATCAGTGGGAGACTGATTTCGGGCTCAACTACATTCCAGATCGAAGTTAATTAGTAGTAGGCTAGTGTTTGCCACGGCTTAATATAGTTTGGTGTTCAATCTAAACTAGGTCCCGGGGTTTTTCAGCATTTGCGGTTCCTTCGTTAACAAAATTTCTGGTGTCTGTGTTATTTCTTTTTTCGCATTATATTGTTTATCTTTATAATTGAAATATCACAGGTTGTGCATTAATCGATCATAATAGATATGTCCGACCTTATTTGTTGGATACAACTTGACTGATTCATGGACATTGGTCTTTGGTACCGTTCAAGAACTCTCTTTGTGATTAGGTTCACAGATTCAATCCTGTAAACGTTCTAATCGCAAGAGAGATAGAGATATAACTCTAGACACTTTCCTTGATTGATTTTTAACTCTCGAACTTGTGTTGAGCTTGTCTATACAGATTGCCTACAATAAAGTTGGTGGTGTATTTTGGCACCCCCAGTTTTTCAATTGGTATCAGAACAGGAAAACACGTTAAGACCTAATAAGTCTGTGTTTGAAGCAGTCTGATTTTATGGATAGGAGTGCAGTCTCTAATAACATATCACCAATTAAGAATCAACTAGTTGACTTTGATCAAAGTTTGGATCCAACAACTGAGGAAATTGTCACATCTAGATCAATATATACATATCCTCTAGATGTAGAAACTGTTGATAACTAGGAAACATGTCTACAAGAACAGTTGGATGAACTTTCAGATGAAGGTAACTCAGATATTGATAGAGTCGTTGATGAGGAAATCTCATAGTATGTTAAATTGTTGTAACGGGTTAAAAAGTTGACGACTCCTTGTGTGACTCCTTTTCTGACCCATCTCTGTCGAGGAAATAAGAAATTAAGAAGAATTTACATAGTTTTTTTTTTGTTTCAAATCGCTCTGACGAATCGATCCTCAAAGATTCTAAGGAAGACCTACGTAAGAAGTCACTTGAATGTGATAATCTTTATCAAAAATACTTTTTATTTGAAGAGAAACTTGCAGAATCTGAAGCAAGGATTAACTCCCAAAAAATTAGTTTTGAAGACAGAGAAAAATTCCTTGAGACTGATTTAGTTGCCGCTCTTGATAAAATCAAGATGTTGGAAGAGGACTTGAAAAAGTTCAATACTAGTTCAAACAAATTAACAACTATGCTAGAATTGGGCTATAATGTAATAGATGCTCCAAGTATTAGCAAAAAGGTAAAATTGTCAAGGCTAGTGATTATTCTCAACCTAAGGTTTCCAATGATGCCAAAAGTGAAATACCTACACCGGAAGTTAAGATTCGAAAGAGCAAAATATATCAACCTCCAAGGCCAGCACACATGAATCCAGGTAAGAACATTCCTTATGTTTGCTATTATTGCGGAAATAAAGGTCACCTGCAAAGGGGATGTCGTTTTCGTATAAGGAATGAGAAACTTCATGATGTTCTTGTTTGGGTACCACAAGAAGTTATGAAACCTAGATCATATCTTAAGGTTAATCCCCTTAATATTACAGGTTGTAACCGTCCAACCTTTAGGCAAGGGGATCAGTGTTGTGATAAACCAAGATTTTCCTATAAATATCATACAAAGACTTTTCACAATTCTAATGCTGATTATCAAAAGGTTAACTTTGTAAAGACGAAGACAAGATCCGATGCTCCCAATTGAAGAAATACTAACTTGCAAAAGAATAGTCAATCCATTTCTCTTTCGAGAAACCTGGAAAAAAAATGGGAAGTGTTAAAGCATAGCTCGGTTGAACTCACCAAGCGTTGGTATGTCAAGTTTGGTTGCCATATTTTAGTATCAAAACTCATATTGAGTCGCTCGATTAAATACTAGAGTCAACTTCGTTTAGGTTAGACTAGAAACTCTAGTAATGTTGAGACATACAAGTATTACTGCGAAGATCTGAAGAATGTGAAGAAGTAACGAACTACAACGACGGCATCATCCTTCCACTTGAGGTTAGTAATATTGACTTGAACTTTTTCATTCCTAACGTATATTTCAAGTCATTATATATTGAAAACATAACTGTGAATCTGTATATACTATACATATTGTATAATACTTTAGTGATGTGACATGATCATATTATTAAAGAATTAGACTACGAAGTATAATGCTTATCTTTTAAACTTCGCGGATATGACATCGACATAATCTTGTATATAGTGTTCTGATTATGTAAATGGGTTATGGTGAAGATTTCATCATAGGAAACTGTTAGAGCACTTCTTGGTTGAACTCCTAAGCGTTGATATCTCAATCTTGTTTGTCAATGTTAGTGATCAAAACTATAAGTCTTAATTTTTAGTCTACTTATAGTGATGTCTCGGACTAGGATAGATTGTGTAGTTAAGCATTAGACTTCACGGAATTCTTCAAATGAAGACGAAAAACTACTAAGGCGAGCTTGTGGAGCTTCATCAATAAAAGGTATGTGGAGACTAAAACTCGTCTATCACTTGGAAATGATCTATTTATACTTTATCTCCTATACTGAGACATAAGTCATATTACTATGTGGTTTTCCATTATGCACATTTGAGATTTCGAGATGATTTTAAATTGCTTACATATTTCTCGAAATATGTGTTGGTAAGCTTTCCCTTCAACCAAGTTCATCTTATATTGTTTACGAAAGTCAAAAAATGATCATGTGAAAATCGCCGAGTAACATCTTACATGGTTTGTGTGATACAATCATTTAGTGTAGACTTGGAATGTTTCGTTATGATTATTTCAATAACTTGAAAATTTCTTTGATGCTATTAGTGTTTGAAAACGGCTATTTTCATCCTCTAAGAAATTTTCAATGATTGAAATAAGAGTTTAGAACACCTAGCCAACATTGGATTATAAACATGTTGTGCACTCTTGAATATATGTGATCCATGTCCGGGAACCATAGTATGCATACCCGTATGCGTAGCTGTTGGTTTGAAAAGTCCGGGAACCTAAGTGCTCGTACCCGTATGCATACTGGCGTAGGTTTGTGATCGGAATTTTCTACTGGGTTTGGAGGTATGCGTACCCATTCACATACTGGCGAAAACCAAACGTGGTCCGGCTATTCAAGTATGGGTACCCGTTTGCATACTCGAATGGTTAAAGTTCTAAAATCGGTTTTGTTGTAAAAAAATACATTTATATAATAAGGATTGCGTTCTTTGCAAACCGTGGCTATAATGTTAATGAATCGATTCAAGTGAATCAAACCGATTTTGCTTGAATTGTGTTATTGTATACTTCTATGAGAATATAGCAATTGAACAACTCTTTAACTAGTTTCATTTGAGTCATTTGAACTAGTTATGGTTAAGATAAATAAGGTTGATATGAGAGTGTTCATATAGCTAACCTTGGTTAACTACTGTCGAGCCAACATGGTGTACACGTTTAGGTATAATTACATAATCCAAAATGAGGGTACATTTCATTTGTGTATAACAAGCTAAGTTCGATCTAACGGTTGAAATATATTATCCTGCGTTTTCATCTAACAGTGAATATTGAATTCTTTGTTACCAAGGTAACTAATATTGCAAACCTTGATTTTAAAACTATATAAAGGAGAACTCTAGCAACTGGGAAAACTAATCCCCACACCTTCTGTGAGATACTAGTTGCATAATCTGGAGTTGATTCTCCTTTAACCTTAGGTTTTTCACAAAACCCTGTAGGTTAACGACTTAAAGACTCCATTGGGATTGTGAAGCCAGACCCAACTATTTTCTCTGTAGTTGTGTGTTCTGATCTTATTTTTACTATCATGATTAAGTATTATCTTTTTTAAGATTTGCTTCAAATTTATCTCCGATAAGTAAGATTGAAAAGTAGTCACAAACATCTTCATCTCATAGTTTGTGATTCCACAATATCTTGTTTCATTAACCGATTAAGATTATTGTGAGGTGATTGATATTTCTATGCTGTTCTTCTGGAATATAAGTTCGGTATATCAATCGGTTCCTGTTCACCTTGATTTATAAAAAGACAAAACAAAACTCGTAGGTATTTATGTAGGAGACAAATTTTTCTATTCTAATAGACTTTTGTGTGTGAGACATATTTTTTTACCAAGTCTTCGACTTTGGGTCGTAGCAACTCTTAGTTGTGGGTGAGATCATCTAAGGGAATCAAGTGCGTAGTATCCTGCTGGGATCAGAGATGTAAGGAGCGCAAATGTACCTTGGATCAGTGTGAGATTGATTGGGGATCAACTACATTCCAGTCCGAAGTTCATTGGTAGTAGGATGGTGTCTATAACGTCTTAATACAGTATAGTGTTCAAAACTGGACTAGGTCCCCGGGGTTTTCTGTATTTGCGGTTTTCCTCGTTAACAAAATTCTGGTGTCTGTGTTATTTCTTTTCCGCATTAGATTTTGTTATATAATAGAAATATCACAAGTTGTGCATTGAATCGATCAATTGAGAAATGCAACCTTTGGTTGTTGATTGAAATTGATTGATCCTTGAATATTGGTCTTTGGTACCGTTCAAGTTATTCCTCTTATATTCAATCGGGCACACAAATTCCTATTTGACGATTGGCGGATTGAATTAAGAGATAGAGATATAAAACTCTTTGATATACTTTTCTCTAGATTGAGTCTGTCTGTCTAGTTGATTCTCTTGAAAGTATATTGGAGTTTGTCTATTAATATTTCCAAACGAAATATTGGGTGTGGTAGTTGACCCCTGTTTTTTTCAATTGGTATCAAAGAAGGCAAACACATTAAAGACCTCATAAGTCTGTGTTTGTAGCAATCTGAATATGGACGATTTTGTCTCTAAAAACGCTTCACCAGAAATGGATAAACTCAACTTCGAGTGTGTTCTAGAAACCATCGATATGGTTGAGAATCCTAATTTAAAAAATTTATTCAATAATCTTTGTCTTGAAAAACATCGATTGATAAGGAAAAATGATGAACTTCATTGCGAGATTTATATAAAAGAAATATGAGCTCTGAGAGCGTTCTATATAGGTTGTTGATCTCCAAAAGAAGTTGGATGAACAAATACGGATCAACTCTGATCTTGTTGCAGAAATTGCAAAACCTAAGGATTTAAAATCTATAAAGTCATCTTCAATGGATTTGAGTAACTCCTCTAATTCTTCGTTGAAGAATTGTCATATGTCAGGTTATAAGCGAGGCTTAGGCTTTGTGAAAACTGAAGGTGCTCAGAACTCTTCAACCAAGAGTAAAGATGTTGGTACATGTTTGTTATGTGGTCTTATGATCACTTTCAAAATGTATGTTTGGCTTTTAGAAAAAGATTAAATGTTGCACATAATCTTCATAAGAATAATGTACAACTTTTGCATGTTCTTAAAAGATATTCAATACTAACAAGAAAGCCTAATATGGTCAGTAGTGATAGTATGGGAGCTTTTGCTCTGAAATCAACACCACCCTTTCAATGGTTTCTTGATAGTGGATGTAGCAGGCATATGACTGGATACCTCTCATGGTTTATTAACACAAGCGACTTTAATGGTGGACCGGTAACATTCGGTGATGGGAGCTGCTGCTATAGAAGCAAGAAGGGGACGATAAAATTACCCGGCGTTCCTGAAATTCATGATGTAGTATGCGTTAAAGGTATAATTACTAATCTTCTTTCTATTAGTCAAATCTGTGACAAAGGCCATAAGGTTGTCTTCAATGCTAATAGATGTAACATTGTAGACAATTATGGAAAAGTGATATTTCAAGGATCACGTGGCAAAAATAACTGTTATTTGTTGGATACTCAGTTTAGTAATTGTTGCAATTTGACTAAGGTGGAATCTACACATCTTTGGCATGCGCGTTTTGGTCACATCATTTATCTTCTAACTAAGATCATTAACAAAGAACTTGTTATAGGTGTTCCCAAAATCAATGCTAAGGTTGAAGGTGTATGTGGTGCCTGTCAAAAGGTTAAACAAACGAAAATTCCATATAAATCATCTCGAGATATTCTCACTAAAGCTCCACTTAATTTAGTTCATATGGACCTCTTCGGCCCAATTCAACAACCTACTGTGGATGGAAAGAAGTATGCTTTAGTTATGGTAGATGGTTACACCAGATTCACTTGGGTGGCTTTTTTGGCTCATAAGAAGGAAACCCTCAGTGAATTCAAGATTATTGTTAATAGAATACAAACTGAACAAGGTCGCAAACTAAAGAAAATTAGAAGCGATCGTGGCACAGAATTCAAAGAATCAAAGTATTTGAATATTGTGATTATCTGGGGATCTCTCAACAATACTCTCCACCCATTACTCCACAATCTAATGGAGTCGTAGAAAGGAAGAATAGGAACATTCTAGAAATGGCAAGGGTAATGCTCCATAACAAAAACTTACTGTTAAGGTTTTGGGGAGAGGCTGTTTTTACAGCTTGTTACTTGATCAATCGTGTTTACTTATGTTCAAAGACCTTAAACACTCCATATGAGTTATGGTACGGTAAGAAACCAAACTTGCACTATCTCAGAGTGTTCGTAAGTAAGTGCTACATTCTAAAGGACCGTGAACAGAAAGGGAAATTTGAGTAAAAAAACGATGAAGGTATTTTTCTTGGCTATGCATCTGATAGTCATGGTTTCCGAGTTTTGAATCTCATAACCCAAGTCATGATGGATTTTACAAATGTTTTCATTGATGATCTAAGTAATTTTTGTCATGATGACTCTCCTGCTGAATTTCCTCCAACCGAGACAATTGAAAAAGTCAAAGAAATCCCAGATTCAGTAGAAGTTGTTCTAATAGTTACTGATCCTAATATTTCTAGTAATGAGGAGAAAAGCCCTAGTCAGGCTATTCCTGTTGAACAAAAATGTGCCCCTCCGCCGCATCTCTGGGTTCAAAGAAATCATGATACTAACAGTATTATTGGGGAAAAGATTCTACAGCTAAGACGAGAGGACAACTTCAAAATATTTGCAAATTTGGTTATTGTCTATCGCAAGTAGAACCAAGAAACATTGATGAAGCTCTTAGTGATCCCTTTTGGGTGAATGCAATGCATGAAGATTTAAATCAGTTCCAAAGACAAGATGTATGGAAGCTCGTACCTTGTCCCCACAATATCAATATTGTTGGTACTAAATAGATATTCAAGAACAAGTCTGATGAATTTGGCACCATTGTCAGAAACAAAGCTAGACTTTTCTCTCAGGGATATTCACAAATTGAAAGAATCGACTTTCACGAAATATTTGCTCATGTGGCACGCTTTGAGTCTATTCGGTTGTTATTATCTCATGCTTGTTTTCTTAAGGTTAAACTGTTTCAAATGGACATTAAATCCGTTTTCCTAAATGAAAATTTAAAGGAAGAGGTCTGTAGTAGCAGGAAATCCCACACTACACCCCTCACAATAATTTATACAATCAAATCATTTTTAGATCAACACTCATAATTTTTATTGATTAATCTCACCAATATTACAAGATAGAAAGAAAATAAAGCTAAGGAAATTAACAACCGCTCTGGACTTTTTCTCTCCTAATGACTTGCGCAACACTCGAAAAAGATCTCTTCCTCTCCTTACCCATGTTCAACTCTTTATATAGGGAATTATATAATGGATGACAGCTAATCTGTCCTTTATTTTAGGATCTGACTTGCGATATTCTCGCAAAAGTTCTATTGTTGATCTTCGCAAACACTCTAATCATCGCAGAGTCATCACACTTTTCTAATTTTTCTGCCATCGTCATCTGTTACATCATTTTTCAAATCATTCTACGACGCTCGCAAAGTGTTGTTGACTAAACTTCGCAAATATGTCCTTCTTGTGATATTCTGATCCTACATCTTGCCTCTTCTCATGTCTTCTCTGCGAAGGAGAGAATTCCATGAGAAACCGTTCTTCAAAATGCCGCAACAATTCATCTTTTCACATTCTTATGTACTGACACGATTCTGCATTTTACGTGAACTTTGTTACACGTATCTTTTTTTCCATCCATCTCTTGACAAGTCTTTTTCAACCGTTGCTTTTTAACCGCTCACGTCCACTCTTCGCATTAAATTCACTTATCCTCTCTAGAATTTCTACTCTATATACATCCTCTCTATTATTCTCTTCTATTCTTTTTTACTTTCTTCTCCGATTCTCTGCAATTTCACTGTTCTTCCGCAAATTCCGCTTTTGCTACTGTAAATTTTTCGTGATTCTTCTTCTCTTGATTTTTATTTTCTTTTTCATTCCCATACTAAAAATGCCTCCAACCGGTCGTAAGAATGAGATTGCCTTTGAAGAAATTCAAAAGAAACTTAAAACCAGAGGTTTTGATTTATCTCACATTCCTGGTCAAAACCCTAAATTTGAACTTTCTATTAGTTTATTTTCTGATCATCCTTGCAATCATGAGAAGATCATAGTCTCGCTAGGTCAGCTTTCATTTGGTCTTCATATTCCTCTCTATGATCATGAACTTCCCTTATTTTATGAAATTCTTCTCATGCGAAGTTTACGCGAGCTTTGTATCAATTAAGTGGGGATTGCATTCGTTTAATGCTCGAGTTTGCCATTAAGCGGTCTTTGGTAAGGAATCTATTTACCCTCAAAAGTTAAAAACCCTAAGTTCACTGACGATGTTGCGATTATTCCCACAAATACCGTAGAAAATTTCTTTGCGAATTATGAGATAATTCCCATGAAAAGAGATAGCACTTGCTGGGGCATTCGCTTAAGAAGAAGGATGATGTTGCTGATGACAAGATACTAATGCAAGATATTAATTGGCATCCCGGCAAAAATATAACTCCACGTCATTCTAGCGATGATAAGTGGTGTATTTTCCCTTTAGTCCTAAAGGGTCCATATATCTCCAGCTCTCATAATTTACATGCGAACCTGGAAGCATACCAACCATGGGTATTTAGATGGCCTGAGAGGGAAGCATAGGTATATTTCCACACTTTGCTTGCTTGAATTATTGTTCTTTTTACTCTTATATATAATTTTTCTGACCACTCCAATGTTTTCACTTGCGAAATTATCAGATTGAAAGGTTGAAAGTAAGTTATAGCAAGACTGGAAAATCAAGATTTTTATCATCTCTTCGATCATTCACAGATGAAGTAAGAAATATTCTTTTATGATTCTTCACAATATATTGTTGCCTCTATTTCTTATCTTCATCTGTGTGTGTAGGATATTTCTGAAGTGGATGAACCTGTGAAAGCTGCGAAGACTAAGGATAAAGGCAAGAACATTTCTCGCAAAGATAAATCCGCTGCCCCTCCTTCAAAGAAACGAAAATTCCAATCTAGCGAAGATTCTAGTGATCATAGTGATGATGATGATGATGTTTCTTCTGCGAAGGAAACTTCACAACCTGAGTCTTCTATGGCCCAATTGTCCGTAATATTGTCTAGTACTATGCATGGAATTGGTGATACTCCTCTCACTAATGCCTGCCAATCCATAGCTGCTATTTGCGATGCTCCTCTTTTAGAGAATAATGAATCTCTTCGCGGGGTTTGAAGATCTATATCTCCCAGTTTCTTACATTCACTTAATAGTTTGGTAAATTTTCATACTTACACCTTTCTTATCTTTTTATTTTTATCTTGAATTCTTAATTTGTTCTGAAAATTCGCTGCATTATTTCGCAGGCTGGGAAAGATTCTTATGCTGTTACCGCAGATTTAGAAAAAAGGCGTGCGGCCTTTGAAAAGAAATATCTTGAACTTCGCAAGAAGAATGAGAAATTGGAGGCTGAAACTATTAGTCTTTGCGAGAAGAACAACCAATTGGAATCTGAGACTGCTAATCTTCGTGAAAAGAATAACCAGTTGGAATCTGAGACTGCTGTTCAAAAGAATAAAATTTCTGGTCTTCAAAATGCCAATAAGCAACTCTATGGTATAGAACTTTTTCTTCCTTTTTTTTCATTTTGCTTTCTCACTATCTTTTCTTATATGTTTCATCATTTCACAGATGTTTATGGTCTTTCTGATGAGACTATTCTTCTGCATACATTTCCCAATCTTATGGATGATGATACTCTTTTTGAATACCTAAATACATATCTAAATAGTTTTTCAAATAATAATATTGAATCTCTTCCTATAGATGAACTTAGATCCAAACTTCGCTTCTTAGAAGTTGACCATAGATCCGCCTTGACTATGGCTAACAAGTTTAAACGTTTATTCCATAATTTCAAAGAAGAAATCAATAGTTTATGAACCAAGTATAGTGACCTTATAGATGAAAAATATCGTATTTCTCTTTAAGGTGCTCAAACTTTAGCAAAATTCCAAGAAACTCTTCTTGAGGTCCAAATTGAAAGAGATGATCTCAAACATAAAAATATTGTACTCTGCGAAAGAGAGAACCAAACTCGCTCCCGTCTTCTCATAAATGATGATGATGAATTTTCTTGGGCTGCGAAGGTTCTAGATAACGCCAGAAATAACTTAAGTGTAAATGTCAGAATCCAAGTTGAGCAAACAGCCTTGATTAAAGATATGATCTCTAACAGAGAGAAGGTTGTTAACTGTTCTTCTTCATTTAGTTATTTGCTTTTTCGTAAACTATTATCAGGTTGTTGACTTATTGTTATATTTTCGCAGAAGCTGAAGAGAGATATCTCAAAAGAATTGAAGATCTTGAGAATGAGAAAGCGAAGCTCGCAAAAGATTTTTTGTGTACACACCTGGCAATCAAATTCAGCAGATGAAACGGAGGAAGAATGAAAATTGAGAAACGATAAACGAGTAGAGGAGGATCAAGAAGCAGTTGGAGGTATATTTCATGGAAATGAAGAGATTGAAGCATTAGAAGCAGTTGGAGGTATATTTCATGCAAAATCCAGATGAAGAACGTCGCGAAAATAGAGAAATGATTGAAGATAGATACATTCCACATGGTGAAATTCCTCAAAACAGGCAACATCAAGAACGAAATAACCAAGGTGATGAAGAAAACCAAGAAGAATGAAGAAGAATATTACATGGGAGAGAAAATCGCAGAAATGAGCAAGTAATTAAAGAAGAAATCGAGAGACATTATGCTGAACAAGCACGTTTAGCTTGCAAGAGAGAGATATTGAGAGCAGAAATGGAGGAAAGAGAACTCCAAGAAGCAATACATCAGAACAACCATGACAATCGAGAAAGAAGACGTGAGCAAAACCGCAACAATGGTAATATCAATGAAGAATATGATAGAATACAAAGAAGAATCGAAAGACAACAAAGAGAGTTGATAAGGAGTGAGAAAAATCGCAGGAGAGAAAATGAGAGATATAATGGTGTGCGAATTCATGAAATAAATGAAAGAGAAGATCGCAGAGAAAGACAAGAAGAAAATGATGGGGAAGAAAATCAAAATTTCGCAACACAAAAAGGCAAGAACGCATGAGAAGAGAAGAAGAATTAAAGAAACCAATGGGATCAGCGTCTGGGGTAAATGAACAAATCTTAAGAGAACTGGCAGAAATGAGAGGAATGCTGAATAATAGAAGAGAATGAGGTAGGATATAATTGGATGAAGCTATAGAAGAAGCTGCGAAAACTCCATTCACACAAGAAGTACAATTAGGAGGAATACCCCCAAAGTGTAATCTGCCTGCATTAACTAGCATTTTCGATGGAAAAACATGTGCAATTCAACACATCAAGGCAGTAAGGTGTATGCTACAGTGGGAAAATCATGATGTCAGATTGGACAAGTATTTTGCATCCGACTTAACAGGAGGCGCTGAAGTGGTTTGAAGGTTTACCCAAGAATGCGATAACATCTTTCAACCATTTGCAGACTACATTCTTAGGGGCATAGATAAGTAAAAACTCTTCGCGACCCGGCATTGAAGATGTATTTGGATTAAAACAGAGAATTGGTGAAAGTTTGAAGCATCTAAGAATAAGATAGAAGACAATGTGTAGTGAAATGGCTGGACGTGTTGATGAGAGATATCTCATCTTATCATTCATTAACGCAATGTTCGCAACCAATCTATTGTACATTCAAATTTTCAGAATCAAGAATACAATCACAATGACTAAATTACGGGAGCTTCCAGAGGAGTATATTTCCCTTGATGAAAAAAAGAATGAAATGGAATGATATCCCGTTGTGAATACAAGATCAGCAGCAGCAAATGCGAGTTTGCTACCAAAGTTGATAAATACAGTAGCGAGAACTTCGCAGGTCCAACAAGAAAAGAGGATAGAGAATAATCAGCAGAAAATAGTAGCAATGGGAAGCTGTGACCAAGAAAAATTTGAGAAAGAAAGAAACTTCTATAGTTGAGGTGGAAATAACAAAATACAAAGACTTGATCA
>JAJJWX010000161.1:0-13245 GCA_023529315.1 Papaver bracteatum
TGCCATTTTGAAAAATCGCGGATAAGGGGTAGCTTAGTTTTACGTTTGGGTGACCTTTTTTGTCTTTTAGTGTAGCCCCTAATTGCGTTGGGGTCGCCCCTAAAAGTGGAAGGTTATTTTTGGGATAAAGTATGACTAGGATCTTCACATCCTCTAAGAGATCATCTAAAACCAAAGGATCTACTTGAGGATGTGAAGCTAACCGTTTGACACCTAATTCTCACATTCTTTGTTCACGTTCCCGTTGGAGTCCATATTTTTTGAAATTCTCAATAAATCCTAAGTGACCAAGAATTTAGGAAGTTCACATCCTCCCATTGGAGATGCTCTAAGTAACAACCAAGGACCTAACTAATGCTCACAAGATAATCAACTTTCAGGAAATTTGTTTCAAATTAATGAAAAAATTCCCAAGTATCAGACTTGTTTCTTTAGAGTATTTTCTTCATAATCAGAGTCGCCAGCACCGAGTCTTTCAATTTGAATAAATGATAACCAGTTTCTAAATATATATATTTCCTAAGAGATTCTCCAATGGAGTGTGTGTGAGAATAAAATTCTTCGTACACGTAGGATACACATTCGAAATTCCTAAAATTTTTCTCCAATCCTAACTTCTATAACCATTGCGTAGATGACTTGGCATAATTTTGGGTAGACATCCTCTTGCTCAACCTCTTGTTTTAGAGATTCACATAAAGGATGTCTACCCATCCTAGTCATCTTTTTAAAATAAAAAATAATTTTAATATTTATTTAAAAACTATTTTAATTACAAATTAAAATTGAAAACTCGTTTTTTCTCCTTCTTTTCATTAGCCACCGAGAAGAGTCTTACGAGATCACTTCTTTGGATCAATCATATTTGATCACTACATAATCATAAGAAAAATCACATTTGATTAATATTACATGATTATATATTTATAGGTATTAATATGAGTTTTTTGTTATCCCAATTTTTCACGTGTTGCATTACAGGGATGAGCTTTAGCTCCTCTCTGATATTCTCAAGCTGCAACTCCTTTGATTCTCTTTTCTTTATCCCATGTTCTCTCTAAAATTTAAATATAGGGTGGTCTGATCTCATCCTATACTTCAAATGGATGATATATTATCTGGTCGTTAATTAAATTAAACCTAACTATGATTAAGATAATCATAAGAAAAAAATTTACTCACGACAGAAAATAGGAGACAACTAGGCAAAACGTTGGTAAAAATGATGGTGGGTTGGAGACGAAATTTTTGATTTCCTTTTATTAAGGAAAATTGGTTGTTAGGTAAGATAAATGATGTCTTCCCAAGATGCCACATGTGAAGCTGACCACATAATCATTGGAGAAGCTCTAATAAGTGTAGTCAATCTCGGCCGTCTCGGCCGAGATCTCGGCGATTTTTCCATTTCCGGACAATGAGAAGCCGAAATCAACATTCTCGCTGCGACGATTTATCACCGGGTAACTCTCCGGGATCGTTCTATCTCGGCTGACATTTCGGCCGAAATCTCGGTTTTTTTTTTTTCACGGATTCTCTCTTAATCAAGATTCTAAGGGAAAAAAAGACAATTGGTAAATCAATTTAATTACAGAACATGACCAATCCCATCAAAAGATTCAAAACAGAATCAAAACCCTAAATTTTTATAAACTCATTTACACAGAGCAGAGATTTAAAATACTCAAATCAGCTAATACGTTGTCGTATAGTCCTTATATTATCCAACACCATCAAGATGCTTTCGTTAAATCTGCGTCCTAATTCCTAATTGTGAAAGATCTGCTTACAAATTCTATGGTGATAATAATGACATGAATGAACTGATTCATAAAGCTATGTCTAGGTGTATCTGTACCGTTCATGAGAACGGGTTTGAAGAGATCAAACGTTTAGTTGATTTTGGTGGTAGTATCAGCTAGTACATCCACATAATTTAATGAAGAAACAATTCAAAGAAATTCAACACTGTGTAGGAGAGTTTGAATATGAGATAGGGAAACTCGATTCTTGAAAGAAAGGAGTTAAATATATCCTCCCCAAATGTTATACAGGTGGTGCTCGTGCATGAGAGTTAAGTGCCCATGCTTGGCACGTGGTACTACAAATCTTTACTATAAAATATTAGAGTATTTTTAGTATATAAATATAAATATTACGAATATACTGTTTACTCCGGAATTCCGTCCGATCATCTCGGCGAAATTGTTTTGTCTCGGTGTCTCGGGTCCAGCCGAGACAACCCGAGAAACGGAATTAACCACATTGGCTCTAATATAGATTTTATTCTAGATTAACTAATGTAGGAAATACCATTAGGTCCTAGGAATATTATATTAGAGAGAGTCTAGTCCATTTGACCCAGTTAAATGTCTGTTTGGTCCAATTTAGTAATATAAATTATCATTTGGTCCTAAAAATTATTATTTGGTCATAGGGTGATGTCATGGATGATGTAAATGTCATCTTGTAGTGACAGAAATACCCTTATATTATTGTTTGGTCCTAGAAAATAATGATTT
This sequence comes from Papaver bracteatum, assembly GCA_023529315.1. Taxonomy (NCBI): domain Eukaryota; kingdom Viridiplantae; phylum Streptophyta; class Magnoliopsida; order Ranunculales; family Papaveraceae; genus Papaver; species Papaver bracteatum. The sequence goes on from JAJJWX010000161.1 coordinate 2,520, forward strand.
GGTCATAAGTTGATGTCACGGTCCTTTTGTTTTCACTTTCTTAATAAAAATAAATAAATAAAGTTTAAATTTAAATATCTTTTAAACCATATGTCTAAAAATGATAAATTTTATATATTCGGAAAGCCCTCGACGATAGCTTTCCAACGAGTACCATTGTCGCTATGTTTCGGAGCTTTTAATTTTTGCCTTATTTTTTAGCTATAAAATGAACTATTATACGAGTTCATTCTACAAAATGAACTATTTTGATGAACTATTATACGAGTTCATTTTACAAAATCAACTACATTAATGAACTATCATGCTAGTTAGTTCATTCCAAAAAGTGAACTCTTTGGATTAAATAACATACAAGTTCATTCTACAAAATGAACTATCATACGACTTCATTCTACAAAATAAAGTGGTATAATGAACTACCATTACGAGTTCATTATACAATATGAACACCTATCATGGATTCATTCTACAATATGAACACCTATCACGGTTCACTCTACAATATGAACTATCGTTTACAAGTTCATTTTATAAAATGAACTACCATAATGAACAACTATTACGAGTTCATTCTACAATATGAACCACCATTTTTAATTACTATTACAAGTTCATTTTACAATATGAACAATTATTATGAGTTCATTCGAAATTAAAAACATCTATCACGAGTTCGTTCTTCAATATGAACTATAATAATGAACTGCCATTGCGACTTCATTCTTCAAATTGAACAATTACTATGAGTTTATTTTACAAAATAAATTTCTAGTGTATACGAGTTCATTTTATGAAATGAACTGCTAGAACTAGAATGAACTACCATGTTACAAAATAGTGTTCATTCTCGGAATGAACTACTATTATACCGAAAAAATTAAAATCTCCGAAACATAGCGATAATGGTACTCGTTGGAAAGCAATCGTCGAGGGCTTTCCGAATATATAAAATTTATTAATTTTTGACATATATTTTGAGAGATATTTAATTTTTAAACTTTTAAATATTAAGGTTAAAAGGAGAGAGAAATTAATAGAGAAAATAAACAAGAGAGCGAAACCATTCACGTGAGAGAGAAAATAAGAGAGATAAAGGGTACTCTAGATATTTTAATAATTATGGACCAAACAGTAAAGATTTTTGACCAAAGGAGTAAACAAACATGGACCCACCTAAAAAGGGACCAAACGATAATTTTCCCTTAACTAATTTATATTAACACGTGTCATTCTGTTATTGGTCGGGACAGAGGGACAGGAGCTTTTCTGTGACAGAAGATCTGCACCCGTGTAAATGTCCAAGTCCAAGATTTTCCCTATTCTTACCTACCCAATGCAAGGTTAGTGTAGTAATTTTAATAAACTGCATTAAAGTACTCCCTCCGTCCCACTATTAAGTGACCTAGTTTAAGTTTGCACAATTTTTAAGGAAAGTAAGGAAAAGAGAATTTTTAAGTATTTTTTACAATTATACCCTTTATGGATAGTAATTAGTGAAATTTAGAAATGATTTATCTCTCAAACTACTCCACGGATGTTCGCAAACTTCATACCATTGAAAAACATTTTAAAACACCTACGTAACGAATATAAACAAGCCTATCAAATTATGCAAATTTCTTATATTTTTTATAATTAACTAAAAGGATAATTTTAGAAATATCTCCTTATTTAGTGATATAGGTCACTTATTAGTGAGAAAAAATCTAAAATCAAATAGGACATTTAATAGTGGGACGGAGGGAGTATATGTTTGCCTGAACAATGCACTATTACTGGTCTATCTCGCCTGAATCTCATCCTATCTCGCCTGAATCTCATCCTATACAGGAGTAGAAAAAGAAGATACGGTAGTAAATCTACGAAGAAATAAAAATTTTCAAAGGATTTACAGTTTCGCATCTGTATAAGCATAATGGAAGGATCTACACTGAGATTATTAGTAGAAAAAGGTCTGAAACGAGGAGAAACAATAGTGTGCAAAGCAGGATCATCATCATCTTCAGTAATCGAGATTGGAAGAGTGAAGAAAGGTAATACGTTTTCCATTAGAGATCTTTGGTATTTCATCTAATCATCTAGTTATTGAGTTTAAGAGGAGTGCTAAATGGGTTATGTCTGATTTGGGTTCATTAAATGGTACAATGTTGAATGAAGAACAAATTATGGATTTCACTGATGTTGATCTTAAAGATGACGATATCATTAAGATTGGGGAACGTACTTCTCTTAGAGTTAAAATTATTATTGAAGAAGGATCTGAAGAAAAAGAAGAAGAACAAGCGATTGTGAGGAGGAATCCTAAGCGACGTGCTGCTCCGAAGAATTTTACTGTTTCTAGTTCCAGAGTAGGGAGAAGAGATTGCAAGGCGGAAACTGTTGATCTTCCAGTTCTGGCTTCAGAGAAAGTAGAGAATTGCACTTTTGATGATGTTTGGGAGGTGCAGAAGAGTCTGTTAAGTTTAAACATTGCTCAGAATCAAGGGTTAGAGAAATGCGAAGAAGAGGCAAAAGTCGCTCATGTTGTGAGAAAGAAGAGAACACAAAGAGCTGCTATGCAGAAAGGAAAATCTACTGAAGATATTCAAATTACTGATCTTGAAGAAGATATTAGTAATCCCAAAGAAGAAATATGTCAATAGAATGCAAGTACTTCTGCTGGGGGTACTGGTGTCAAAGAAGAGAAGAGAGTTGATTTTGAAAAGATGACACTGGGGGAATGGTTTGATTATATGGAAGTTTATGTGGTAAAACAATTACGTGCTAAACGTGAAGAAAATATTGCAAGTATGAGAGAAACATCGAGACGATTCCATGAGTTTATGTTAGAACAACAAAAACTAAAACATGGAAAGAGGTGATCAACATCCTATTTTTAGGATGATTAAACTCTATGTTAGGTGTAGTTTTACTTATTTAACTTTTTTCTTGAAGAATTTTCACTTATTAACTGATCTACAAAATGTGCAAATATTTTTGGCAGTATTAGATTTGATTTTAGAGTTTAACAAAAACAAGCTTAAAAATCAATGATTCCGGGCAAGAAATTAGTACTATCTGGTTGATTTAGAACAAAACCCAGGAGAAGAATTCTCATTAACCAAAAATAGAAGACAAACCTTCTAATTATAGTTACAGGACAAAGAACAGGCTGTCATTACAGCTCACAAACATGACAGCTAAGAATACTAAGTACACTCAGAAAAACAACTCAAGGAAAACTGAAGTGCTATTCTGTCACTAGCCCCCCTCAAGCTGAACTGGAGGCAGCACTTTCAGATTGTCCTTCAAGAACTCAAACCTGGGATTACTCAGTCCCTTTGTGAAAATACCAGCAGCCTGTTGCAAAGTAGAAACATAGACAACCTTCAAATACTTTGACTGAACTAGATCCCTGACAAAATGAAAGTCTAGAGCTAAGTGCTTTATCCTTCTATGAAACACAGGGTTTGAAGCCAAGGAAATGGATCTTTTTTTATCACAGGCAATAGAAGGAGGAACTGGTATGAAAATGTACAGATCCTTGAGAATATTACAGATCCAAAGAACTTCTGCTGCAGTTGAAGCAAGTGATCTGTATTCTGCTTCAGTACTGCTCCTAGAAACTGTAGGTTGTTTCTTGGAGGACCAAGAAATTGGATTACCACCAAAGAAGATACAGTAGCCACTAAATGATCTCCTATCATCAGGGCTACCAGCCCAATCAGCATCAGTAAATCCTTGCAAAGCATTAAAACCCTGAGAGAACAAGATACCATGACCCAGAGTGCCTTTAATGTACCTGAGAATCCTCTTAGCATCTTGAAGATGAATAGTAGTTGGAGCATGCATAAACTGACAAATCTGGTTCACTGCAAAACTAATATCAGGTCTAGTCCAAGTTAGATACTGTAAGGAGCCAACAAGGGACCTGTATTCTGTAGGATCAGAGAGAAATTCCCCATCTGTAGCAGTAAGTTTGAAGTTAGAAGGACAAGGAGAGCTTCAAGGTTTGATGCCAACAAGATTTCCTTTCTGGAGAAGCTCAATAGCATACTTAGTTTGGCACAGAAAAAGACCTTTATAATTTAGTAACTTGTAAACCAAGAAAACAATTGAGAGCACCAAGGTCTTTTACGGGAAAAAAGAGAGCTGAGATATTGAATAATTTTGTTGCAATGGGAGAAGTATCATTGCTAGTGATAATAATATCATCCACATAAACAAGCACAATGGTAAGTTTGGATCCCAACTTTTGAACAAATAGAGAAGAATCAGCTAGAGATGGTTTGAAGTCAAGATAGATGAGAGCATCTGCAAGCTTTTCATACCATGCTCTTGGTGCCTACTTCAAACCATACAAGGATTTTTTTTAGTTTACAAACATACTCTGGATGGTCTTTATCTTCATATCCTTGAGGCTGAACCATATAAACATCTTCCTTGAGATCTCCATGAAGAAAGGAATTGCTGATGTTAAGTTGTTTGATATCCCAGTTGAAGTTCACAACAAGAGCAAGTACAATTCTGATGGTTGTTGGTTTCACCACAGGACTGAAGGTATCAGTGTAATCAAGACCTTCAAGTTGATGATAACCCTTTGCAACAAGTCTTGCTTTGTGTTTGTCAATAGAACCATCTTCCTTAAGTTTGACCTTGTAAACCCATTTGCAACCCACTAAGTTCTGTGAAGGGTGCGGTGGTACTTTGGTCCAAGTATCAGCATCAAGAAGAGCTGTATTTTCTTCATCCATTGCATTACACCAAACTGGAAGTTTCTTAGCTTGAGAATAACAAGTAGGTGTTGAATGAGTTATTGAAGAAAGATAGGCAGATGGGAGGGGATTTTTTGTGGATAAAAGCACTTTTGGTTTGTAGATATGATTTTAGGATCTAGTGGTCATTGTATGTGTATTATTGGTCATGGTTCCTGTAGAGGGGAGAGAAACAATAAGAATGGAAGGAATGAAGTGATATGAGAGGTGGAAAGTGGTGAATAAGATATAGAGGGGACATAGGAGTTGGAGTTGTAGGAAGATGTAAGGGATTATCAAGAGTGGTAAGTGACATATCAAAAGTTGAGAGAACATCAGTAAGAGTAGTAGTAGATGTAAGAAAAGAATAAGGAAACACTTGTTCATGAAAAACAACATGCCTAGATTTGTAAACTTTGTGAGAAATAGGATTCAAACATCTATACCCCTTTCTTTGAGAACTGTAACCTAGAAAGATGCATTTAGTACTTCTAGGTTGAAGCTTATTAGACACATAAGGCTTCAGCCATGGAAAACACAGACAACCAAATCATTTCATAAAGTGATAATCAGGTTATTTGTGAAAAAGTTTTTCAAAAGGGAAAATGGAATTTAAAGATTTTGTAGGGAGTCTATTGATAGTAAAGTTAGCAGTAGCCAAAGCATCAAACCAATAAAAAAGAGGAAGACAGGCTTGTATAAGAAAGGTTCTTGTGATGTCAAGAAGATGTCTATGTTTAGATTCAACTACACCATTCTGTTCTGGTGTATGAGGACATGTAAGTTCATGAAGGATACCAAAGGAAGAAAGAAATCAGTCAAGAGTAAAATTTACAAATTCACCACCCCCATCAGTTCTTATAACTTTGATAGTAGCATTAAGTTGATGTTCAATGGTGGTTTTAAACTGAAGAAACACTTGAGTAAAATCAGATTTGATAGTGAGAGGAAATACCCAACAAAATTTAGTAAAATCATCAATAATGTTTACATAAAATTTGTAACCATTGATAGAGGAAGCAGGGTAGGGACCCCAAACATCAAGATGTAACAATTGTAAAGGACACATTGATACAGTACTTGACATTTTAAAGGGTTGCTTATCTGATCTTCCTAATTGGCAGTCAGTACACAAAAGAGTCTTTGACATAACATTGTCAAGCTTGATGACTCTACAAATCTTACTAAATGACTCAAAGGAGGGATGAGCTAATCTTCTATGCCAAACTTCAGGTGAGACATCAACACAAGAAAAAGCAGTTTTGGAAGGAATGTAACTTTGTATGGGATAAAGACCATTCTCACTGGGCCCTCTGAAGAGAATCCTCCCTGATCTCATGTACTTGATACAAAAATCAGTGGAGGTAAAGGTTAGAGCACAAGAATTGTCTCTAGCGAATTTATAAACTGAGATAAGATTGTGAGAGGCTTTTGGAACATGGAGAATTTTATTTAAGTGAAACTTGGAGGAAGGTAAAGATGGAGTACTAGAACCATGACCAGAAATATACATACCTTCGCCATTAGCAGTAGTGACCATTTCATTACCATTATAGGATGTAGAATTGGAGATATCCGCAGCATCACCTGTTAAGTGATTTGTGGCTCCTGAGTCCAAGTACCAAGGGTTTTCTCCAAAGATGTTTGCTGAGGCAAGCATAGCTTGAATATTTTTTGGCGGATCATTACCTTGATAAGCAAAGTTGAGACGATTCCAGCATTCACGAGCATCATGACCATACTTTCGGCAGATTTGACAAGTTGGACGATCACCTGATGCTATGCGAAGTAGTAGACTTAGAGCTAGATTGATAGGAAGGAGATGATAATAAACTGGAGAGGAACCTCTCCCTGAGAAAGATTGATGTCGACCACGACCTCTGAAGTTATTTGATTGATATCCACGAGTAAAACCTCTTCCCGAACCACGAGATATACCATATTGAACAGTAAAGGCTCTACTGACGGATTCTTCATGTAAGGCTTTAGATCGAGCAATAATAATGGATTCTTCACTAAGAAGTAAATTGTGCAATTCACCACTAGAAACAGGTAGAAATCTTATACAAATAGAAGTTTCAAAAGAAGCATATTCAACCGATAATGCTCCAAGAGTAACAACAACTAACTCATCATCAGAAACTTTAGATCCAGTGGATGCAAGTTGATCAGAAAGCAGTTTTATCTCATTAAGAAGAGAAGGAATTGACTTATCACCTTGCTTGATAGAGAGAAGTTTAGTGCGTAATTGAATTGAGTGAGATGAAGATATCCGAGCAAATCGATCATTAATACACTTCCATAATTCACCTAAGATGAAACTGAAGCAAAGTAAGCTATTACAGAATCTGAAATTGTTGAATTGAGCCATAAGATAATGGTACCTTCATCATCCATCCAGTCTGAATAGAGAGGATTTTCTATACCATTGATTTCATTTCTTGGAGAGGTGTATTGAGTAGGACATGGAAAAGAACCATCAAGGTATTTCATGATCTTGAATTTGCGAATTACAGGAACAACAAGAGATTTCCATGTCAAGAAGTTGTCATCTTTGAGCTTAAACTGAATGATAATGGTTAACTAATTTAGTGGAACTTTAGAGATAGAAAAAGATGTTGGATTCTCCATAGAAAAAGAAGATGAATCTTGAATCAAACAAGATTGAGAAAAGAAGCAGAAAAGGATCCAAACAGAAGAAACAAGATCTAGAAGATCAAGAAACTAGAAATTGAGAGAGAGATGGTGAAGAAATCTGAAGAGTAGTAGAAAATGGTGACCAAGATCTTACCAGAGAAACTTTGTTTCTCCATATGATACACAAAACCAGGAGAAGAATTCTCATTAACCAAAAATAGAAGACAAAACTTCTACTTATAGTTACAGGACAAAGAACAGGCTGTCATTACAGCTCACAAACATGACAGCTAAGAATACTAAGTACACTCAGAAAAAAAACTCGAGGCAAAATGAAGTGCGATTATGTGTCTACTATCAAATTGTAAGTCTGATGCTTTAAGAGTTGTGATTCTTGTTACATGGACCAACATTGATTTTAGAGAATTGAGCATTTGAATCTGTGAAATTTGAAGTTTGAACATTTAATAAATCTCGTCAATTAGGAAAAGGAGAGGAAATCAAAGAGACTAATTAGCATTTAGCACATCAATATTCTATAAACTTCATCAAGGAATTGAATCATTTTCTCTTCCAACTTCCAACCATTTTTTGTTTAAGAATTTTCTAGAAAAGTAGTCTGTAAGGGATAACAAGAACGCGGAATTGGGGGATATAGATCTGAGGACAAAAACGGTGTCCCAATAGCAATTAAGGTGTCCCCTATGTAATTATTTTTTTAATTCCTAATCTGGCCCTCACTAATCCTAATTAGTGATAAATTTTAATTAGTAAAAATGTTAAGTATTAGTTATAAGATTAAGTTAGTGTTTTTATTTGTTTTTGGGTGAGTGTAGAAGGAGGGGAAAAAAAATTGGGAGGAATTTTTTTTGATGAAAATGGATGATGATTGTGAAGAGAGAATTGCTGCTGCTGAATCTTTAGCTCAACTACAACAAGGATCATATCCTCAATCTTCTGCTAATGACAACAACGACAATTGCAAGTTTTTGTGGAACCAACACCCTTGGATTATGATTTTTACGAGAATGAAGAGTTTTTTTGAAGAACCTAGACAAGAAAGTAAACTTGCCCAAAGATACAAGAATCCCTAACACACTGGTAAAGTCTTTGCGAGGTTGAAAATTTGATTTTTTTTTCTTTGAACCCAATTTTTGGTGAAAAACCTCTGTACCGGCATAGTATTTGTATGAATACAATGCCGGAACATTCAAAACTGGCATAGTATTCATAGTTCGACAATGCCGGTACCACAATATCCCCCATTTTGAAACCAAAACCGGCATAAAATTCAAACCAAAAACTATACCGGTACTTCATGAAAAACAAACAGGAAGCAGTGCCGGCATGCTCGATAGAAATATATCAATGTCGGTACTCAAGTGATTTTTTTTTTCAAGTTTCTGGATACTTTACATCATGTGCCGGAAGAGAAATTTAAGCAACATACTATGCCGGTAGCTGTACCGGTATGCTCGAGAATTAATTTCTGAGTCGGTAGGTGGTGATTAAAACCAGAAAAAAAATTCAAAGCGGATTTTTTAAATCGCCGGAAGTGATGAAGACCATCCGGAATTGATGAAGACCATATGCGGAAAAAGGTGTCGGCATGCTGAGAACTTCCTATCAATGCCAGGTAGTCAAGTGAAAAAAAATCAACTTTCGGATACTTTTCATCTTGTCCGGCATAGAAATTTAAGCAACATACTATGCCAACGAGGGACCGGCATGCTCAAGAATCACCTGACTGTGCAATGTTAGTGGACTGATTAAAAAAAAAAGTTTTAAAGGTGAAAACCAGAAAATTTTGTAACGAGACAGAGTCTCGGCCCCCATCGACCCCCCCCCCCATATAGTGGCAAATATTTATGAAAGTTTCCAATAAATTCCGGCATGATTTTTTCGGTAGAATACTATGCCGGCACATAGCTATTTCAACTGCAACAATGGTGGATTCAAAGAAAGAAAAAAAAATCAAACTTTCAACCTCTTAGCAGCAATTCCATTTTCACAATCATCCCCCACTTTCACCAAAAAAAAGAAATTATTGAATAATAAATCGAATGAAGAACGGATGAAGAACGATGAAGATGAAGATGGAATTGAAATGGGGATATAAGAAATTGGTTTTTGGTTTTTCATTTTAAAGTTTTAGGGGAAAGGGTATTTTGGTATTTTCATAATAAAAAGTCACCCCTTATCAGCCAACCCTGGTTGGGGTGAAGTAATCAGTATCCCCAATTAGATTAAGTATCCCCCAATTGCGCGTTCGATAACAACAAGAGGATCATCTAGTCTTTATTTAGACATACCGTTCAAAAGTCTATGATGGAAGCAACTAGTTCTAATTTGGGCAACAACTACATACGGTAGTGAGTATATCATCAACAACTTAATGCTCCCATCTATCCATAAAGCCAACACCCCTTAGCCACTGTAGATGAATACTAGTTGAAGCTGCAAATTTCGAACTTCCTACTTTGGCCCTGATTTTATTTCTCTAAATGGGGGTATAAACGTAATTCAGTAAAACGTAATTCAATAGAACCGAAGTTTGAAGTGTCAAAAATTAGATTCTTAAAAAAAAAATCAAAATCAAAATCTTAATGTAATACTCTTTATCCAATAATAATAATAATAAATTAAAAAAATCTGAATAAAAAGAGCAACTTCACCATTGTAAAAAATTAAATATCAATCCGAAAGTTTTTGTTCTCTACATCTTACAATTTATTTCTCTAAACTTAGCAATGAAATTGGTTATGTGATTAATCGAAGGAAATTGAAATTGCACAATATTTGTTTCACAACCTTCTTCTTTTTTGGAATTATTGATTGTTTTTGTTCTCTCAAATTGTTTTTTGTCTTTTTAATTGATTGAAGCATCGATATTGACGGTTGTGATTATGTTTAGGTAATAAATCGAACCATTTTATTGCAAAAAACTTGAACAGGTTAGAATTTAACCCTTACGTCAAACAAAAAATTCTAGTCAGTCCACCAAGTTCGCCAATTTAGTCCACCAGTTCAGTAACTTAGTCCTTCAATATCTCCCAGATTTTTCGATGTTGCGAGAAGAAAAGAGAAAAGATCGAAGAGAGGAGAGTTTATCGAATCACTCTAAACGCTTATGACCAATTCTATTTCTAAGGTACAAGGTATTTTCCATCTATTGCTTACTCATAAGAGCAATACCTAAAAAGCTTATTTTTGTTTCTTGTTACTTAATTGGCTGTAAATATTTTGAATGAAATGTTGTTGAGTCTAGGAATTGGTTTTTGTTTGGGTTTGATTATGGCTGAAAGACGAGAGTTGTTGGTTCTCTAAGATTGATACAATGATATGGAGTCATT
>JAJJWX010000162.1:0-132321 GCA_023529315.1 Papaver bracteatum
CTTGGAATATGGGGCCAAGGGGTTTGCCTTGGGCGTATGGCGTGGCTATATTTGGCTAGGTGCGTGACCAAGCTAGGGGTTTGGACCAAGGTCGTGGGGTGACCTTAGACATCCGAGTTTGCTCCTGGGATTGAAGGCAACCGTTGATTTTGCACGGATTCACTTTTGGTAGCCGCATGGGGAAGGCCAGCATGGTGGCGCGGCATGGGGGGCCATGGTGAGACGTGTTTGGCATGGCGCGGTTGGTGTGGATGGCATATTTTTCCATTGGCACAGAGGTGCGGCTAGCATGGTTGGCGTGCTTTGGCCCGGTCGGTGTGGCTTGCATGATTTGCCATTAGCACAGAGGTATGGCTAGCATGGTTGGCGTGCTTTGGCGCGGTAGGTGTGGCTGGCATGATTTTCCATTGGCACAGAGGTGCGTCTATCATGGTTGGCGTGCTTTGGCGCGGTTGGTGTGGTTGTCATGATTTTCCATTGGCACGGTGCGGCTAGCATGGTTGGCATTCTTTGGCGCGGTCGATGTGGATGGCATGATTTGCCATTGGCACGAGGTGCGACTAGCATGGTTGGCGTGCTTTGGCGCGTAGGTGTGGTCGGCATGATTTGACATTGGCACGGAGGTGTGGTTGGCATGCTTTGGCGCGGTTGGTGTGGCTGGCATGATTTTCCATTGGCATAGAGGTGCGGCTAGCATGGTTGGCATGATTTGGAGCGGTTGGTGTGGCTGGCATGATTTTCCATTGGCACATAGGTGCGGCTAGCATGGTTGGCATGCTTTGGCGCGGTTGGTGTGGCTTGCATGATTTTCCATTGGCACAGAGGTGTAGCTAGCATGGTTGGCATGCTTTGGCACGGTTGGTGTGGCTGGCATGATTTTCCATTGGCAGAGAGTCAATTAGGGTTTTGCTTGTTGTAACCATAATTTGAAAAAGGTACCCCGGTAATTATTTAGAGACACACTAAAAGGCTTTTCAATAAATGTGCCTAGTAAATGATTTATTATTATAATGTTGTGACATCACTGTCTGCTAGGGTTTAGTGTTTTACGATTTTAACCTATGCTAACAACCACCATCAACACCAGTGCAATAAATGGAAATAATACTTGCCCCTCTTGGAAAAACCATAACATTATTAAAGACATTTTGTTTTATTTAAGTAATGTTGAGAGTTTGGTATGCAAACATACCATTAGGGAATGCAATGGACCAGCAGATGTTCTGGCTAAGCATGCTAGAAAATTTGGTATATATCCGACACTTGGTATAACAATCATCCAAACTTCTTAGTTAATAATATTTTGGAGTATATTATTGATGTAAGTGCTTCTATTATCTAATAAAACACCACTCTTCGTATCAAAAAAAAATTTGTTAAAATGCGAGTTAATTTCTTCTTATGTATTCCTCTGCGCTCTTAGTTGATATCCCGTTTGAAGATCATATGTATACAAAATGTTCAAAGGATCTTTCTTATCCATCAGGACACTTATACATTGCATATTTAGAATGTTGATAGAAATTTATTTGCGATCTTAAACTGTCAAATCTCTAATTGTGTCTAAGGGAGGACAGTGGAATTCGACTTTAATAAGTTTTTCCATGCCTATAAATGATCCTATGGTTCCCAACCTAACTTTGAAACTCCGGTCCCTAAGGGATCAGACTTACTTGGTGGATGAGCATCTGTTAGATATCGTTTTTTTCCTTCCTCTTTGTTGCATGTTCGGCAACCAGAAGCGAAGTTTTTCTGCTTCACAGAAAGAATATTATTTCCCCTTTCAGAAGTTGTTCTGAAATTTATTCCCAAACGCATTTTTAATTTTTTGACTTCATTTAGTTGGAATCTTATCAAACGATTTGTTATTGTTTCTACTCAGGGACTTTAATTAGTTGTGATTGTTTCGTTAAAGAGTACTCCAGGGCTACAAGATGAGAGTTCTCATTCAATATGAATGAGTTTGATCAAATTAGGTGCTACTATGGGATGAGGATACTCACTCATTCAGTTAAAGTCTTTGACACACTCTTTCTATTAAATAAGTGTCCAACAGTCGAGACTGATCATCATCCGCTTGAGGAAAAAAACTCCTTGAGTGGCACATGTTCATCCTACAACGATATTTTTAAGTTTTTTTATTTGTTTATTTCTTGGGTCCTATAGTAGTTTTATTATTAAAAAAATAAAAGATAAACTTGGGAGGCACAACCGCTTGGAAAATTTTTCTCTCAACCGGCTAAACATCGACTTCTTAGTCTCTCAACCAGTTTACTCACGGTCATAAATTCGCTCTTCAAGCTAGTCACTCACTCAATTTGACAGTGAATCAGTGTTTTTAACACTCATTCCATAGCCATTGCTATAAAAATCTTATCATGAGAACATAACTGAAAGAATGAATTACATATATATATATATATATATATTACAAAAACAAATGTGTTTTTCCCAATCCAACGGACATGAATTGAAAAAAAAAATCCCATCGATGGTTGTCATTGGTTCAAAAGTGGAGGAAAGTGCAAAAGATAAATCGTGTCTTAAAATGCATCCGTATTGGAAGCTCTCATACGACTTCTGGGAATGTCTAACTTACATATCCTGTTTCACTTTTAATGCGCCTAATTAATCCCTCCTGGGAAAAAAAACGCACACAAGCTAAGTTCCATCGGTTTCAAATTCTCGGCAATCAATGGGATTTATGTTGAATATTTGTTTCTTCTTTGAAATCAAGAGTGCAATAGAATAGAATCTCTTAAACCTCATTAATTCACCCACATACGTTTCTTTTCATGATCTCGCGAACTTATAAATTCACATGCATCTAGAAGTTTGTCCAACAGATCGAAGAAGAACAGGTATGACTCATTTGAGGTATTTCACTTTAGGGTTCTCATTTCTCTCTTAATGTTGTTTTTTTTTCCTCTATCAAAAGGTAAACCCTAGATTTCTGATTCACAATTTTTTTTATGTAGCTATTGATTCACTAATGTCGGAATTACAACACCCATCCCCTGCAATCATTCATAATTTCATTCAATAGTGATAAATCCATTCACTGACCCTCAAGTTGTTGTTTTATTAGGTATTTTTCGAGAAATTTCTCTGACTGATCTTTTGATTGCAGATTTTTATTGGTTCACGACCTATAAATTCTAAAAGCAGCATCCATCTTAGGTAAAGTTCAATTAAATTCTACTTAATTTGGATCGGTTTGTGATATTTTAGGTTAGGAATTGAATTGTTTTCTATTGGAACTCTTATGATCAATTGTGATTTGTTTCTCATAAGATGTAATATAGATTTATGTTATTATTATTCTTCAAATGTTATGATCGCCACCTGATGTGATTTGTAAACCAAGACATATTGATAAAACAACAAGCATCTGGTAAATTATATAAAGTGATGGAGAAATCATTTTCTTTGATTGTTGTGTTTGTCAGATTTAAATGACGCTGGTAGCAATACTATTGATGAAATGCCGTGGAACACTTTGATAATGATGCTTTCACCAAATTCGTAGATGTTTTATATCATGTTTTGGATTTTAGAAGCACACCATTCATGTGCCTGCCACACTGGAACAAACTGAACACCATCCATTTTCCATGATAGACCGATTAGTTAGTTTGTTTGTAAAGGTTGTAGGAGACTAAATAGGCTAGAAGCCAATATTTTGACATTTTTTCATTGGAAACCGAAAGCATAATCACGCATTCCTTCCATTGACATTTGTTCCTTTGGTGTGATTAGACAGATTAATAAATCATTTTTTACATTCACCATATTGTTTTGGTCATTGTTGCTTGCTTTTTTTTCTACATTCATAAGGATTAGTGTGATTCAAGTTCGTTGGTTGAGTAGACCAATTGGTTAGTTTGATTGTTAAGGGTGTAGTAAGACTAGATAGGTGTATATGATAAACACGCACTGACTAAAAAATGTAAATGAATCAATACTAGAATTTTTGTTAAGATGTAGTATTATAAGCACTTTTGAGTTTTTTCTTTTTATTCTTAATTGTCGTCTGTGTTACTGATGGGTATCCCATTTATATCCCATTTAATACGAGCTCTTCAAATGGGTTCCCAGATTCACACCATCTCTTCCAAAAAATTTGCGGGAAGCACCTACAAACCTTTCAATTATATATGTAAGCTGAATAAGGCAAATACTGCATCACCACGTTCGAATCTCTGGAAAGTGGAATGAATTTGACTTCATGAGGACATTAACCAGCTTGGATGTTATCATGATCGATAACAACATAAGTAACTTCCAACCCTTTAAGAAATGATCTAAAATTGCATGTTAAGTTGAGCTTTCTGTAGACATAGTTAGAAACTGTGTGTTCACATCTGGAAACAATATATTTACAATACAGCTTCCTAACTTGATTTTTAAATAATCCATTCCTGGATCACGATGATGCATTCAAGAATTTAAATAAATGTAAACTGCTAAGTGGCTCAAAACTATTGACGCTCAAACTGACCAAAGTAGATATCTGGTAGTTCAATCTTATCTGGCTACGGGAAGCACACAAGTACATAGGTGTTGCGTATTAAAGGAACTCAAAATAAATCCTTCATATTTGAACAATGTCCAATGTGCATATCAAAGGAACGACTCATGTATAGCTAATCTAAGCCTTCATATTTTGGTGATAGGTGGTGTATCTTATGAGTTTGTGTATTCTATAAGATTCAATGACAACTGAGTAATGGATTATGAACTATCGGATTTACAAATTTTTAAATTTAATTGCGGAAGGTAACTGTAGGGACCTTTACAATCAGTTGCAAATACATTTCCAAGGTATGCCAATTATTTTAGCTGTACTCTTTGTTTGACACAACACCATCAGTTCATCCTCCTAGATGTGGGCATCAAAGAAAGAACCAATACAGAGAAGAAGGTACAACGGATATATCTTGATTGAATCTCAGATTAAGTTTGATATCTATAAAAAAGAAGAAGGTAGCTTCATGTTGCCAATCTGATTTAGGCCTCACAATTATTTGCCCTAAACATTGTTCTTAATTATATTTTTTTCTTTGAGATAATTTTAGGTTTCTTTACAGCTTTTGATTCGGTGAATGAAGCAGCATCATTTAATAATTTGCGTTTAAATAGTTTCTTCCTGTCATCACCGTCAAAAATATCACACAATTTTATTTCTTCGAACTTGATAAGATTCCTTAATCTTCATGGATCTTGCACTTGAAATACAATATTTGAATTGGATACCTAAAATATTTGTTGAAATTTGAAGGGTGATTACAACTGCCATCTGAAAAAGAGATATGTTCAAAGCCAAAATGTTAACTCATGGTAACTTGGATTGATGTGTATTTATACGTATTCTTCATTTCTTTCTTTCTATTGTATTGAATTTCATGGAATTCCGTTTTAATCTTTGTTGGTGTTTCGGAAAATATAGGATGACTTAATATCAAATAGGAAAAATGTTATTACAAAATATGCGCATAGTCTGGTGCATGAGGCTGTAGTGACAGGGATTTTACTGGGCTAAAAAGAAAACTTAATATTCAAATACACAAAGACAAAATCTTTAATCAAACTGCAATAATGAATAAAGCAAACAATTTGAATATGTAGTATGAACTTTAAAGTACTCATTTGTGGTTTCTATTAATACTTTTTTTTTTTGTGTTTTTGATTTGTTGTGATAATTCAACTCCATTTATTCATTATGGGTTCAATGCTAGCATGATGATGCTCATTTTCCTTAGTAAATGCAATGCTTTGTATTCATAATCAATGAATCAAATGATTTATTGGTCTAACCTATAAAAAGGGTTCTCTTAACTTTATAATAAAAGAGTAGGATTTTCAGGAATTGCGATTATGTGTACGTCGGTTTCCTGAAACAAACCCGTAACCACCTTATCTAAAAGCATGTGATACTAAATTTTTAGGAAACACCAAAATGTGATTAATAGATGCCCATTTATGCATGGGGTGAGCTAATTGATTTGTCTACCAAATATGCTTACTTGAAGGCTTGAATTTCGGGAAGTCCGAAAAAGTAAATGGTGAGTTGTGGAGAAGATTATCAAAGACAACGAAGGGTTTGTCCCTTCAAACCAAAGGGTCAATGGATTTGGAAGTAGACAAGATCACCACATTTTTTTAATGGTATTCTCCATTTGTTTTTGTTGGTTGTTTGTTTATATATTCTGTCGAATTAAATAATGTGATGTTGCATGTTTGCTTATTCATAGGTCTATATGGATTTTGTTCATATACGGAAGGTTATTTTATTGGTTATATACTCTGGAAGATGAGACAACGATGGAAGTTGAGTAGTTTGGTTGAGAGATAGTGAACAAGGTTAAAATTGATAATTGTGGTTTCTGTCTTCAGTTAGGTTTATATTCCCAATCTAAATCCCACCCAAAGGAATAAAATAGATAATCTCAGGTGTTGTGGTTTTTTCGTTTATATTTAATATGCTCAGCATTTTTCTTACAGATGAACATGGATTTTTCAATATGAGTTATTTTTATTTTTTTTGTAGATAGGGTTTTCATCTGTCCCAGACTACATTTTGTTCATTATTTTCGCAAAGTTTCCCAAGTGAAGTAACACGGAGAACTTAGGTATTCCTATTTTTTGTCAAGCATGAAGAGAAACTTAACTATGGAGGGATGGTTTCATAAAATTGCTTAGTTGATATATTGATCAAAATAAATTTGGGGGAGATGCACCTTACAGGTAACAACAATTCCTTTTTTCGTTGAAGTACATATAGTTTTGTAACAAAACTTTTGTTATCTTTACTAGGTTGAGCTGGGGTAGTCCTTAATATTCAACATAAGAAGTTCCGAGCAACAATCTATCTACATTTTTACATGTCTAACATTGTATTTAAGATTTTGGGCCTTTAATGAAATCCATGAGCCTTTAATGAAATCCATGAGCAGCATAATAAAATTGAACCCTTTAATGGAAGCTTATGGGTTCTACTCAGCCTAGACGATAGCCTATTTAGAACACACAAACCTCAAGATAGTCCATATAATTTGAATTAAGTATCTTATTGTTATGAGCGCAACCAAAGCAGTAGCTCGACATCTCTGAAAAGAAAAGGAAAGAAAAAAATCGAAAAGTACAGATTGGAAACAAATTTGAAAATGACTTCCGAAAAGTACATAATCTTAAAATAGTAGTTGTATAAGGGTATAGAAATCCATCAACTCACTTAAAGGCTCGTCCAAGTTCGAGATAAGTTGGTTGTCTTGGTCTATCCCCCGCAAAACTTCGTGCACCACCTTTCACTTGCACCATCTCCAAAATCCCAGCTTCATATGTGTATTAAATGGGAGCATAAATTAGTCCACGGTGAACCAACTGAGTGATTGCTCCCAACCTGTATATTTAGAGGTTACCAAATAAGACTAATCAGGTACGAATTCCTACTAAGATGAGATTGATCATGTCCCAAATCTCGATTAATCACATCGGATCAGGGACGAAGCTTAGTGGTGGCTCCCGCCTCCCCTAAAAATTTTATAATCCATGAAAAGTCCTTTATAATTCCTATTATTTCTAAGAAAAAACTATTATTAGCCCCCCTAAACTTTTATTTTATTGATTAGCCCCCCTTGTATAAAATTTCTAGCTCCGTCCCTGCAGCGGATCCAATTGCTCCCATTCTCGATTATATCCTAGAATGTGAAGTACCCAAATTTAAACACTCCTGCAAGAAAAAAAAATATAATATAAATAACTATAATTATATTCAGAATGCCATTGAATTAGAATGATCTACACAACTAACAATTATCTTTCCAAAAATTCACAATTGACACTACCCACTGATTTCATGATTCATACTATTTTGACATGGGACACTTAATTAGTTTCTTCCGCATTTCGTCCAATGACTTGTTTTAGCACCAAGTACTTTGCTTCCACACATGGTGATAGATTATACTAAACAACATTGAACGCATAAAAATACTTCAAGAGCACAAAAAGAACACAAAGAGTCAATTAGTAAACATTTTAGCCAAGGGAGTACTCCCTCCTTAATATATCAAAGCCATTAAATTCCCACCTCATCATTAACGTATCCCATCAGACAAATCCATCAAACATTTTCTTATACACACCTGTTCCTTTTTAAGACTCAAATAATTTCTTTTGCACACTACATCAAGTATATACTGTATAACAAAAATGTAGAATAAGCAATTCACCACATACTTAAAGACTAAGGCTATAAATATTTTAATTTCATCACACACAGAGGACTACAATACAATAGTTTACTATACAGTTCATATAAGTGATTCTGCACAATAATTGGTGCAAGAAATTGTTACCTACTTCATCTTAAATTCATGGTAGCAAGGTAACACGGTGTTTGTTAGTTATAGGGTCGTGAGTGAGTTCGTAGAATGTAAATCAAATCAAAATCATATGTGAAATTCAACATGTATAATCACCAAGAAAGTGAGTGACTAAAAAGTGGGTTAACGGGGGAAACATCACTATGACATCAGTAAATACAATCACGGAAGGAAAGATGTAAAAAAGATTAGGGGTTAGGTGTTCTTCACAACTTATACACCGTGTAAATAAATTATTATGCTTAAATTTCTTCTTCCTCCGAAAACAAAACCCAAACCCAAACAATCAACAATTCTCTCGAAGATTATAAAATCAAATTTACAGCCCGTAGAGATGTAAAATATAGTTTTTTGCGTGGATTATGGTAGGATTTTTATCTTCAGGTTTAGGATTGGTAACTCGAAAAAAATCTGGTCGAAGTGTTTTCAGAGAGGAAGAGGAGCACAGAAAGAGAATGTTTTCCGCAAAAATCTGGTCGTAAAGTTTTAGAGTTATCGACTAATATCAACGACCATGATCATCCATCGACGGCCTCGGAGAGCGGAGAGCACGACCCACCTAACAATACTGTGAGTTTCTCATGACTGGGAGTCCTTTTCATCCGTCTAATGACTACTCCATTCGGAAATTCCCGACCTTCAGATCGGGTCTATATTAAACGTGGTCCGTCTGATAGCTTTTGTCATCATGGAGACAAAGGCCATACCTTTTTGTATATCTGCTCATTTAATAGGTTGAAGATATATAAAAAGTCTACAATATATAGTTTTTTTTTTTTGTAACGATACATTAAAAAATAAAGAACATGCAATTGGGGGATATTTTTACTGTTCATTCCGGCATGGTTTTTCAATGTCGGAAATCCACCGACCATGCAATTAATTGTTTTTAGTATCCCCCGATTAATTGTACAAAATAAATCGAATTTAATTAATTTATCCAACTATTTTAAAAAGACTACAATTTAATTAATGAATCAGTTAATATTCGGCATTTTCTATTTTTCTTTTCTTGAATTTTTTTTCTACAGGGGACAATCATCTAGTTTTGTTTTCCACCTTCCCCATAGTGGGATCAGTTCTTAAATTGATTAAGTGTTCCTTCAAAGTAAAATAGTTAGCCTCATTGGCCACGACCCACAGCCCATGCTCTAAGAAAATATAATTATATTAGGAAATGCAGACCCTACATTAAGATTAATCGTGATTAGGGACAAATTTTGGTGGAAAGTTTTTTTAACGACCGTTTCTATACTAACACAAACATTGGTTTGTCAGATCACAGTTCCCCTGGAATATATTAGAGTTAAGAAACGACACAATCAGGAAAACAAATGAACCCACAAATAGAAAGTGATAGAGATCAAAGGTCGTGCATTCTATCAGAAAGAAAAAATAATAATTAGAATGCGCATCAATAATGCTTATATCCCGCATTTTGAAAATACATATTTCGTGGGCAAGTTCAGGCCAAGTCTGGAATATCCCCGCATTACCGACAATCATCGACATTTTTCAAAGACATCATTCTCGGCTAGCTTAATTTCTAAGTAATAAAGAGTAGTAATGATGAATTATATTGAAAAAAGCCGTCAAATGGGTAAGTGTCGTTAACACATTGGATGGAGTAAGTAAAAATTATTAAAAACTTGAGGAATCAGTCGATCATTCAATAACTTTGTTGGAGACAATTACAATACGATATTTTTGTGGATGTCTCTGTATCGATCTAACCACGTCTATGGTAAGCTCTCTCTAGAGTCCAGACAAAAAAAAAAACTTAATAATAGATTCATGGTTCAGAAGGCTCTACTGTTTTTGGGTTTTCTTCACACAATGATTTCATGATCGAACTATTGATTATCTCAGAATTGTTTTCCTCGTTTTCATTCTCAGCAAATGCCCACGCTAGGAAGATCTTGTACTAAAGATATTAAACATAAACTAAACTTTTGCAACCATGATACAACAATGGGTACAGTAACCTTAGATATAACTCATTACTGATAGAAGCTAAATTGGTTATCAACATGATTATTGTCACTGTCCATCAAGAAAATCTTGATCATAAGCATCTGAGCCATAAGAGCTCATGTGCATAGATGTGCGTCGCTTGATCAAAATGCAATCTCCCAAGCAGTGGAGTATCCGACATTCATGACAAAAATGAAATATTTAGGTACTTCCAATTTCTATTGTATAAAATATTTAAGATAAAAAAGAGTTTCAGACCTCCAAAAGTACAATTTTTTGATAATATACGTGCGAAGAAGTCAAAACTATTTTCGGATCCTTAAATCTACCCTAGTTCCATCATTCAGGAAGTATAGTTAAAACCCCAAAAAGAAAATTTAAAATCTACAATTACATTAAAGATGAGTGATCTCATTCATGCATGGGTGTGTCCTCCATAAATATCATCAAGAGACAATATGATAACTCCTAACAATTTTATCCAGCTGAAGTGATAATAAGAGACACAAAAATGCCGCTTAGCTGCCAGCAAACCGTCTTTGTTAATTAATTACCGATGGAGGAAATGGGAAGAGAAGAGTTCTTTCATATCAAATTTTAGTTTTCCAGCTGCAACTTGATATGTCCTCGCCATTTTTTTCCTGATTGGGCAGTTTAAGATTAACTTTTCATATCAGTGATATTTATATCATTGAAACCTTACTATAAGTTGTTCAAGAGAAAAACAATCAAGAAAACAAAGAAGATCAAAATACACGGGAAAAAAAAAGGTGATGGTAATACTAAGTAGGGTTTGTACCTTGTTATTTCATAACCACGCAAGAGCTTAATACAGTTTTCAACTACACAACCAAACCAAGGAGGCATTCATGGGATCACATAGTCTTGGCTGGGAATACCGTAGGGACTTTGTGAAGCTTTTTCACAAATATTTGGGATTGCCACCACCTCAGTCCAATTAGTAAAATTCAAGTGAGAACCTGATTTTAGTTCAGTACTTGAGTGTAAATATCTAGCTGAGAATGGCTTTGCTGAAATAACCTTTTCAAGAGAACCGACAAATATTAATTTCCGACTCAAGCAGGTAGTTAAAACACCCAAGAAAACTTCAGCTGTTACCTGCATTAATATTTTAAAAATACTCATCTACAATTGACAATGAGAACGAAATGAAATCTTTAAATAGCTAAATGGAAGTTACGTTTGGGTTAGTTGCCCTTGTACATAGACTTATATTCCAACTAAGGGATATGAACCCATGCTCTACCAGTTGAGCTAAGACAGTAAGCAAAAAAATATATCTAGTATAACCATAAACTTCTGCATATATAGTAGGACGTGAACATTTCAAATCCAATTTAGACTTCACGTGTTTAATTAATTAAAATGGAGTTCTTTATCTCAAATTTTCGAGGTTTCTCATTTTGCGATTACTCCTGCAATGAGATGGTTCATTTGCATACAACAATAAAACACATTTCACACTTTGTAAAGACTATTGAGAAGAACTTCACATGAACCTTGTAAATAGAATTGTTGGGTACTTGAATTTAAAATACAATCATTGTGTCTGTGAAAAAGGTCTTACGTCGTGCTGTCGAGTAAGACCATCACGCTTTCCAAATGTTTGCATTCAATATAGAGGGAAGTAAACAAAAATCCATAAACCCTAAGCATTGAAATGCAGTTTCCATGAACCATTCTGAAAATATATAACTAAAACGTTTTACATGAGAGAACAATGGAAATGTGCATGTTCGGAAACTGAAGGTAGTCCTTGTTTCATTCTGACAATCCCTAAGGTGACGTTGTTGATCTCTTATTCGAAATATGGTTAACAGCTATACATGCAATCTTATGGCCTTTAGGTGTTTGAAAGCCAACGGAAGAGAAAAAAAATAGAGCAGTGGTGTGAGATTCCATTTACCTCTATATGTGTCTAGAGCTACAGCTGAATTCAGGTCCTGATCCCAACAAAGTAAACCATGTTTCACCTTTATAGGATGTAGTTGATTTTTTCCGTTTTTGCAAAGTAAGAATGCACAAAAATGAAGTTAGTTAAACTATGCAACTGAAACATATAAGATTTATTTTTTAAAGGAATCAATAAGATAACTCGTGAAATTTTTTATGGAAAAAGATACTGATAAAATCATAAATAAAGATAACCACCAGAAGAAAGAGATAAATAAATATGGTTAGGCATACGAATAAGAGGTCGTGACTGGTGAGATTAGATTCAGCACAATATGTATATTACGATGACCGATATATTTGCCGATATTGGGAATTATTGGATAAACGATGGGCTACTAACAACAACTTCCATGCTTGCGGCCTAAACCGGGAAACAGAGAGAGAGAGGGAGATAGTTTATGGGGGGTTTTAGGGCAGAAGGATAGTGGTGAATTACCTCATTGTGATATATGGTGTCTGATTACCATTTGAGCCTAAAAATAGCCCCACGAAGAGGATTTGTAATCATAATTCTGAGTATCCTGCACCGAAAACCAATCACCTACATAAGAACCCAATAATAATCCCCACTAAGAGTGTTGAGTACTTAGAATTAAGGTTAGTACTGAAGTGGGAATCTGCATAACTCGATAATTAATCTCTCTTTGACACTGCTTTTACCCCCATAATGCGATCGTGGGCCAAACAACTTACACTGGCATATGATTAACTTTAGCAATTTTTTGAAGTGTTGTCAAAGAGGGGTGAGAATTTTCCAAGATATTGATAAATAACAGCAGCCAAACATCAACTGTAATAAGATATTCGTAATACTTGGTTAACTTAATAAATTGACATGAAGATATCTCTAGTTTCAAAAGATATCTCCAAACCATTAGTTCACAAAGAGCAAATTAACAAAAAAAACTAAAGCTAACGAATACCTATTTAGATAATCTGAACTTTTAGATACTTGGTTTAATTTAGAAATTCCATAACTTTCCTACAGTATTCCAGAAACTCAGTAAATTTCGAAGCAAGAACAGGAAAGTAAAATACCTGTGATCTGCTAGGCTGTATCATCTCAGTGAAGGAATTCAATTAAAATTTTATGTAAATTACTATTACACTTGCAGCTTCATCCTTGCATTTAGTAGTATATATCTCCCATTGGCTATCAAGAATCCTCAAAAAAATCGCATCATGGGGTTTATGACTTTACAGAAGGTGTACTTCATCAGTTTCATCCTTGCAACGATGAAGAACCTCCTGTACAGTCATAACCTGACCTTCCCACCAGTTTCTGCCACCAACATTTGCCACTGAAGATATTGATGACTTTTTTCTGCCAGTGAAAGCAAGTACAAGAGTTTCTTCATCATTATTCTTTTGCGAACCATCCGTGTCATTGTCACCATTTAGGGAGGTTTCATCATAAAATACCAAGCCTTCAGAAGTTTCTTATTCACATAAGGTACACATGGTAAAGATCATCATCTATCTATCAGTTATTGCATTGATAAGACCTCATTCATAAACAATTTTTCCTTTTGACACGCTTCCTCAAATTTATTCGGTTTGATTCGGGTGATACACACACAATCGTGGCCATATCAAAAGGTTTGCCAAGTTCAGATACAATGGGATGAACTGCGAGAGGAGTATACAAAAACATGAGCAGAATTTACAATAAGTTGAAGCTACAAAGTCGAACATAGAAAAGGAAGACAAAAAGGCTTCCACAATAACAGGATTGGTCGTGGAAAGCTCAAAAGTTAAAGCTTGGATCAGCAATTCAGGAACCATTAATAAAACCAAACCCCAACACTACAACCACTGGCACCATCATACAACTAAAACCTCACATGTTTGTGGTGATGTTTCGAAGATGTGTTGTTGTTGATTTAAGCGGCGATCGTGGTGGTGATCTACAACTGTTTGTATAATATTGGTGGTGGAGGTGGAGTAGTACTAAAAACAAAAGAGTGAAACACTGGAACTGTGCGACATATTCAGGGGTGGCAAGGAGTTCCTTCACATCTTTCATTTCTAGATATTCACAACCTTAAGTTTTGTTCCATTACACCCTATATGTTTCAAATGGAATCAGACAAATACCTGCTCCGGGTGCTCTCACGATTAATAGAAGCAGAATACTACTGATCCAAAGCAGCATATAAGTGTGTTTCATCTTTCAATAACACAAAATAGATACATGAGCATGGTAAGCTTAATTTTGCTGATGCAGTTCCTCAGCCACAAAAGCAGATCAATTCAAACACACCCCAGAAATCAAAATCACAACTTTTCTCACATCAAAACCTAAGCCTCTCAAAATCCTCAACTTTTGATCTCCAAAATTATGTGAACTGTAACTACGAATCAATAAAACATTACTAAAAGTAACAAAAAAATAAAATAAATAATCTAACTTCCAATATAAAGAGTGAATTTTCAACCAAAAGTCAGAGAAGATTTCCCACCAAAATTTGAAACAAAAAAGATTCAAAAGTAGTAAAACTTCTCCACCAACAACATTTGAGAATTTTAACCGAAAAAATTCAAAATCCAAATTAGGAATTTAACATTACTGATAAAATACTGATTTAACTCTATCATGGTTAAATTACATTAAAAACAAAAGTTAGCAAAACCAACCTGGAAAAGGACATCTAAGAAGTTTGATAGTCTTAAGAGCCAACTTGTCCAAAACGGTCTTGGGTACACGGTGTTTAAGAGAATCTATTGACATATCAACCTGTAAGTCTCCCATGGCTAACAAAAAGAGCAATTGCATGAATCAATTAGGTGAAAAGAGACGGAAATGAGAATTGCTAGTAAACATAAATTATCAAGAAATCCTGGACAATTAATTATGAAAATCCAAGTCAGAATCAACAATAATTTTCATAGGCTTTAATCAGATAAAGAAGGTTGATAAGCTTAATAAATAAGAAGTCTGATTCCACTATGTTGAAAGAGGTGTATAAGAACCGCATGAACTCAGTGATCCTACATCGTCCATTTCTATATCTTATAACCCAAGAAGTCTTGATATAACATGGGGCTTCTCCATAAAAACCTTCATTTTTTTTATTATCATCATAGTTTGTTGTAAAAGTTGCACCAGAATAACATTTAAAATAAAATTGTTGTTCAAAATCTAGATATTGTTCTTATTATTTTCTTCATCCTAATCCACAAACTTCATTAAGATTAATTTAAAAGTAGACCAATTAAGAACAATGGGGTAAACAACAATAATGGTAGACATGATCGAAAAATAACTGAAAGAATAATCCCAAATAGAACTATTGATACAACACATATCGACTTAAGTAAAACTACAAATTGCAAATGAATTGAAGGCGATACTGACCAAGTATAACCATTACAATCCCTTCTTCCTTGTAAGAAGGTTGTATGGACAGCAAAAAATTAACCTCGACACTCGACACTAAGAAATTAGAATCTACCTTGCATAGTCGTGTTTGTTTACATGAAATTAGTCATAAAATCCTTTACCGACGATACTTTCTTCACTTTAACTGGCTCAAGGTCCTCTAGCTTCAAGCAAACACATCATATGAGCCCAGCTTCCCCAATTCAAAGGATTTAGGTTAGATCTAAAATCAGAGAAGAGACTGCAATCTTTTATAGTTGAAGAACAACATCTCTCAAAACTAATCCAGACCCGTTTCGTCATAACCCATCACCATCATCAACGACAACAGCTACTTGTTCTTCCAACTGTAATCTCAACAATAACATCCAGTAAAGATTAGCAAGCCGCAGCAGGTTTGACATACTCATAATTAAAATACCAAAACACCAATTTCTAAGGAATCATTGAATAATAACAATTCCCATGAAAATTTGCATCCTTCATCATCTGTAATTGACAACGCCAGCTTACATTCTTTCAACCATTCTCTCAAACATGTTGTATACACAATGTATGATAAACACACACACACAAAAAAAAAAACTCAACTTAAGATTATCTCTACACACCTCTTCTTCCCCTGCAAATCGAACACACTAATCAACACCAAAATCTACTAATAACACAATACATGCATAGTATTTCAAAACCAAAACATGATTAGGAAAATAAAAAGCCAGTATTGGATTTAGATAGAAAAAGAAAATTCAGATAGTAAATTTTCTTAGCTACGTCAGATTCGGATTTGAAGATGATGTTGTGGTTCATTGCATCTTGGTTGTTGTTATGATTGTTCGTAATTAAGAAGAAAAGATATAAATCAATAGAAAATTAATCATGGAAAGGAAGAAAATTGACCTTGAATTGGAGAAAAACCAAAGCCTCTACTTTGTATTGGTTTCAGCACAACAATGGTTGAGACAAAGGGGTTAAACAGAAAATTAAACAGAACCCCTAATCAAAACCTATCAAAAACAAATACAAAATTGAGATATAAACCACTTCAAGCCCTAAATTTAGATTTGCTAAAACACAGAGGATGATTAAGCCGGGGTTAAACGATTTCTCCACCGATCTATAGATTTTTTGCGCGAGAGAAAAAACTGAATCACTGGCGAAGAAAAAAAAAAAAAAAGAAGTAACCCATTCTGGTGCGATACAATTATGAGCAGGAAGAAAATTTAAATCTGCGATGCATCGATGACAGGTAAGGAGAAGGAGAGACGGCTACATATTCTCAGTGTTTTTCTATACAATACAACTTTAATAATTCGAACAGACAGACGGATCTATCTCTTAAACATCGCAATGATCTCCAAATAGATAAAAAATTTGTATGAATTGTGAAACCCGTGTGTCCTTAATATCCGTCTAATGACTCCTCCATCCGGAACATCCCGACCTTAGGATCGGGTCTACATTAAACGTCGTCCGTCTGATAGCTTTAGTCATCATGGACATAAACCTTATACCTTTTTATAACAATGATTATGGACAATAAGTTTTCCGAATAATGGACTAACCCAACCACTTCACGGTGCATCATATGTGGTTATAACACTAAAAACGTCCAAGCATATTGACCCTCAATAGAAAGAACCATCTGACAAAGAAATACAGTAATAGTATGATATACATGTATTATGTATTAGTATAGTCTAATTAAAAAAAATATCTCTAGGTTGGATAATAAAATATCATAAGGCCTTTTCTTTCCTTTCATGCATGTCATTTCAACTTTTCAAATTTCTTATATAGGCAGGTTCAATGAAGCTCTTACAACTACGGAGTAACGCCTAAATGGATCAGTAGCCGAGGTAAGCACTAATACTTTGTCTCAACATTTTGTGGCATGGTAATAAATTCTTCATGATGTTATCTAGATGAAATAAACAGTGCTAGAGTCCATTGTGGCATTGTCTGAATGGTCACAAAGTTTTAAATAAATGATATCATTATTTCGTAACATAATACTCAGTATCATTCGTTGAAGAATACTCAAGATTGTTGAATAAACCATGCTAATTGAGATGATTGGTGATGTACAATTAATTAGCATAATACTGATTTGTTTATCGGATATATAAGGTCAAATGGATGGTTTATTCCCGTTTTCGTAGTCTTAGTCTCACTGCAAGATACTTTTGGTTTTTTTTCTTCCGATAACCTGATGTATGTGTTAACGAGTAGGGAGCTTAAAATTTTGGTTTTGCTCTCAGCAAAAATAATATAAAAGGAAAATTCAAAAACTTTGAAGTCCGTCCGTCTTGCTTTTTCTTTTATCATCCATATCCACTTATGAGTGGTTAATAGCTCAAAATAAAAATTTGTAAGCTTTTGGTTTGCAATGGTTAGGTTTTTCCGTGAAAAATTACGGCTTCACATAACTGATAAGGATGACAAGTTTTCACCTTTTATTAACAGGTGTTTGGAACGGCATATTTTCAGGTACCGAGGTTCACTGAGAAGCCTCATTACCGTGGCGCAGGGATATCATTCCGGCAATCATATTTTAGCCTTATGATGATAAACACCTTCTACCCGTAAGAGTTGAATCATTTACCAACAAACAGAAATTGTAATCTCATACCCTTCTTGATTGGGTGCATATGGCCACAGTGCATAAGGTCAGTTTGTGTGAGATGTTTTAGATATCAGTATCAATTGCAGTTAGTAAATCCATGACTCTTTGTGTATGAGTAATCTTCATGAAGTCTTCTTTTTTTTGTTACCAATTCATCACAATTAGTCCACAGTTAAGGTTTAAATATAGTACATTAGATATGGTTCTCACTACAAATAGTTTCTATGCATGAATTACTCTCTTAGTTTGGTTTAGCTTTTCTTAATTTCGTATTTTGTACATTGTATTGTTGTTTTCTTATACGGTAATCCGAATTGGCAGATTATATACGAACAATTAATTTACTTCCTAGAATGAAACCTTGAAAAAATTGGAAACTCCTAAAATTTAATAAGAAACATTTTCCTCAAATTAATTACATTCAAAACAAAATTAAAATTGAAGTAATTTTTTTTGTTTTTTAAAAAATTTAAAAGATTTTTATCACCTTTTACAGAAACTTAGAATACAACAAAACATTGAGTTGACTTCCCCAATCAATAACGATATGAGCATAGAAAAATCTTAGGCATATATTTACACCCGGGCAGTTACGGCACGGGTCATATCCTAGTATAGATATACATAATGATAAGAAATCGAGAGGAGGAAGAAGAAGAAAAAAGAAAAAAGAAAGGGGAAAAAAGAAAAAAGAAAAAAGAAATTAAAATTTGGAGGTGGTCAGATTCGACCCTCTAACCTTTACCTCGATTTTTACTAAAACACACTCAAGAATTAAAAGATTTCCAACCTCCGTGTCCTTTTTTTTTTGTCCACTAAATTTATGCGATTATCCTTGATTTTTCATCTTATCTACGAAAATGTCTAAAAGAAAAGAAAAAAAAAATTACACCTGCGTCCTTTTTGAGGGGCATTTTAGGATTTTTATTAATAGACAGACACCAAATCCAATCTTTTTTTGTGTCAAATTGAAAAAAAAACAAGTCATGCTTTAATTGACACAAAGTCACCATATATAGAGTCCTCACTCGTTTCGCTCGGTCGGCCTAATAAATTTTGTCGAATTCTTACGTGTGATTTATTAGACATGTTATGTTTAAGTTGACTTGACGATTATGCCTTAAAAGATATATTTTACATCATCGAACATCTTTATCCATAGTTTTTTTCTGATCATAAAAAAAAAAAAAAAAATCTTTATCCAAATGTCTTTTTTTTTAAGGGTCACTTCAATAAAATGGATCAATTTTTTTAAAATAAATTTTAAGTCAAAGACCATTTGAGTAAGAGAGAGTGAGGGAGGGCCTAACACTTAATTCTCAACTCTTCTAGTGCATCCTACCCGACATAAGGTATATATAGATATAGCAAAAGCTAACGGGTAAAAGCTAACGGGAAATCAGTCACATCACAACTACTCCTAAAAATACTAGACTACCTATTTTTATTTTTTTTTATCACAACATTAATCATTTATCAATATAAAATTACATACTTTAGGTTAGAAACCTAGCGAAAAGCTGGGCACCAACACCTTTTTGAATAGCGATACTTAATCTATGAAAAATAAAGCTACCAACACCACTACTAGCATCATTACTAACTAAGCAGTTCTTCAAACGCTTAAAAAAAACATAAAGTATCCTCACCTAGTTCCCCTAAGGTAGAGAAAGCTAAAACACCAAGACCATATCCGAGTGAAACACACTTATCTAAGTATTTAGTGCGTTTTCGAGCAATAACATTGGAAATGGCTTTGCCCGGAACAAAGGAGAGAATGCCATCACCTGTGAAAGGAGAAACCCCTGTAACATCCATGCAGACATACTTACCATTTTCCCAGTTAAGGACGAGGATATCATCCGGCCTTAGATATTTGTCGTCATCTGTCAGAAGCCCAAGAGAAACTTCCTTGCGCGCAGGTATACTAGCTTTGTAACAAATGTCAGTAACTATATCACGTACAAAGTCATGTCGAAACTTATACCCAACATCCATAGCACAGTGAAGTGCATGATCTCCATAGATATCCATAGGCTTGTTACAGTTAGAGCATGAACCATTCTCAACAAACAAAGGGATACCCAATCGGTAGTAATGGACAGCTCTGAACTGTCTCGGCCCGAGGCATTGATTAAGCCCACTAATAGGAATTGCCAATAAATAATATTGAGCATGCTTAACTTGGTTACACTTCCATAAAATGGAATCTCTAGCAGACATAGAAAACTGGCATGAGATCTTCTACTTAATTGCATCAAAGTAAGTAACTACCAAGGAATGCATAGAGGGGGGGGGGAGTATCGTCAACACAACAAGAAGAAGGTAATCCACATACCTGAATAAAATTCCGTAGAGCCAACTGATAAGCATGACATTTTTTTGTTGGGAAAAGGTCACCAAGGATCGCCTTTTGCACAAAAGCCGTTTGACACTGAGATGCAATGTAACAGTAGGCTTGGGCGTCTGCCATATGTCAAAGCCACCATCATTGATAGGCCAGGTAGATAATCTCTGCTGTAAAGGACCAAATCCTGGGCCATCACCGGTAATAAGGAGCCTCAAGTACTTGAGAAAATGGTCATCAAAGATCTCAGTAGCTTGCTGAATGGCAGCAAGATTGGTAGTACGCAATGCAAAATATAATCTAGAAACACCCGTACAATTGCGAAGTAATAACATCTCGCTTTGAGGACCCTTGAGATTTTTGATGGCGGTCATAAGTTGAACATTCTTGTTCACTTGACTCATCAGCATATCAGTAATAAAGTTCAAATCCAAACTCACAGGACCACCCAAAACTTTAACATCATTAGACGGTCTACCAATGTCAGGCGGGAAAACACCATCATCAATACTTCTGGGATCAGTGGAAGGCCAAAAGACTTTCGTTTTATTTACATTGAGATGTAAACCTCTACTTGGGCCTTTAGTTTCAATAATGCGCAGAGCCTTAGCCACCTCAAGTGTATCACCAATGATTGTAAAAACTGCAAATACAGCATGATTCACTCTCTTTTTATTCTAATCTATCTTGCTAGGTGGTTTGTATCTTAAATACATCTTTTCAAAAACGAAACTAACAAGAGCAACTACAGAAGTCGCTTTTGAAAGCAAAACTAAAATGTGGTTTAATTGGAGGTCAAGAACTTATAGAGTTTTAAAATAGAGAAGTAGAAGAAACGTGTAGTTTGCTAATCCATTTTTATTTTATTTTTTGTTATAGGGAAAGCCAAAAAGCTTAGGAGAAAAGCTGACTTTGGTCGAATCGAATTGACTTTTGGTCAAGATGGGGGAAAATATAATATCTTAACTTTTCTTCTTGTCAACAATGAATGTCTGATAGACCAATACTACTCATCTATGTATTTGATGTTGTGTGTAACTGTAAGACTAATCTTCAATAAAACCATCGGCTCCAACTTCTTTTTTACCATCGAGCAATAAAAATAAATTCACAAAATCTATAATACAAAACGGAATATGTTTTTGAGCTTGGACGGTTGGATAACATTTTGAGAGACAAACGTTGCATCCGACCATCCCAGTCTCATCCCAGTGAAAGACATCTGACAGTCGTCGTTTCTGTAACCCCTCCCATTATGAATCAAAATTTATTAATCTTTAATTATTGTATCACCTCTTAACTCAAGATATTCAAAGAAATATTAAATGAAATCATAATATATAATACATGCATTAAATGGATTTAGTGGTGGCATGATGAATCTAATGGGAAATGAGATTTATTTGTTTATTTTTATTCATAACTCATAAGTGAGATATGCATACACACTATCACTTAAATGATTTTGTGTTCGTTTTTGGATAATGTATATGAATAATTTTACAATGTACTTATAGACATTATTTTCATTTATAACAAAATATAAAACTATCTTACAAAGGAACACGATTTAATTTGAAGTCCGGATTTATTTATTTTTTACACCAGTCAGATATCATATCAAAATATTGTCGTTACGGCACGAGTTTTCTCTAGATATTTATTAGAACTCTCTGTTAACCTCATGCCATGCCGTTACAGCACGGGTTATTTCTAGTTTATAAACAAGACGACCATGTACTTGGAAAAACTTTTAGAACTGATGCGCAATAAAAATGGTAGATGATTATATATGTGTGCAGGGATCAACAAGAAATTATGGGTACATAATTAGATGATGACTAGTTATATAAAAGAAAAATGATTTAGTTTAGTGAGAAAGTTTAATTTTTGTTGAAAATAATATGCGGTTTCGGTTTCTCGGAAATCCTGTTCATGCAACAAACACAATAATAATAAGAAGAGAGTTAGAAAACTTATCGGATTGGTTGATCTAGGCGAGGATCACTCTTTCCTTAAAGACTAATACGTCCCCTCATACGGTGCTAACGGTTCTCCGGACGTAGCCTTCCAAGATACAACGATCACGCCTTATATTAAGTAGCACTACAATACTTTTAGGCAAGCGAATTGACGAATTACTGTGCTCTTAGACACGACTCAAACTCTATGAAATAAACTTGTAAAAACTCTTCTAACTTCTTAAGAAAAACTCATACAAAACAACTCTAAGAGATGGGCTTATATAGAGTCTATAGTGATCTACAAGGTGTCATTTCACCAATAGGTGACTCACCATGGACATTGGTGACACTCCATAACACCTATTCATGACTAGGTGTCTTATGGTGAAAGGGCATAACCCAAAAAAATCTCTTGGAGTTAAATATTTGAAAATCAATTTTTAATCATACATAATTTTGATCCAAAATTCCAACAATCCCCCACATGAGTAAAAATACTGACTCAACAAAACTTACAAACTTTTAAGAGCACAAGCAGAAAATATAATGCATCGGTAAATGGTAGCTTTTGGCTTTGAACCAAACCTAGTGAAAATTTACCGGACTCACTAGCCAATCAGTGGACGCGATGTCGTTGAACTGTCATCCGTTGATGTAAATCGATACAATAAATCTCACACATTATATCTCCTTATAATCATCAAATTCTCGGTTGTGTTCATTTCGGCCCTGAACGTTCTTGGAATTCTATGAGTGCTCTAAATTAACCTAGCCTTTAAAGTTATCATAGAAGCGGCCCCACTTCTCACTCATATAGGTGATCTCCTATTTGAAAGTATCCTGCCATACTTTTCTTATTTGGACTAAGCTATAGGAATCATTAAGAGAAAATCTCAACCTCTTACGTGACAGGCAACACTGACTCTTAACATAGGAATGGGAAAGAGAAAATATCTTTCAGTGTTATCTGGCGAGTTCGTCACAACTTTGTTTGCCCTTTTGAACCTAGACCATGGGATCTCCAATCGCTTAGGTTGGGTTACCGCTGCAACTTACTCTTTATTAAGGCTATAAGCCCATTCCCCTCAATGATGAAATTATAAGCTCTCTCTAGAACTTGTATCCTATGTCTACTAGATACAATTCTCGAACACTATTTCTTTTAGATGTGCGCACATTTGAGAGCAATTGCTTTATGGAATTGCGTTGACCTCATATGTACTGGAGCGTACCACAACACCATTTTAGGCACCCCACATTTTGATGAATTTATCATTATAACACTTATGTTATATAACAACCACCCCCACAATCGTGTGGATTACAGTGCACTGGTTTAAATATTCATCATTTACCTTTCTCCTTAGCATGGTGCCAAATTAAAATTCCAATTCTCATTTTACACCAATTTATGAGAAATTAGATTCCATTTTCTCAAAGGATTTCCACTGATCACTGAGTGACGAATCCCTGACCCCCACGGTTGGAAGGTACTGAATTGGTCTATTTTTCATGGAACCAAAGGAAAACAAAAAACATTTCATTCTTCCAAGTATGGCATGGATGTAAGTACACTTATTTATCTCCCTCACCACGTGTACTAACAAGCCCACGTGGAGGCCACGACATAAAGGTGGATGACACGTAGGGGCATCCAGAGGATCTAGACGGCGTGCCATCTGTCTTATTCAACGGTCGAAGATGAAGGAACATCAAAGGAAGGTATCCCCGCATAACATCAAAGAGCTACTCTACTACACTTTATCTCATCACGAGGTGAGATACAATCAATGACTGGGGAAGGTCCAACTGACACAGACGTGACAAAGGAAGATTGACACCGCCTAGCGCAGACTAGACCGCCCCAACCACTCGCATTTAGTATTGCTCAAAGGGCATGTGGCAGTTGACTAACGAAGATAACGGGGGTTGGTTAGCGTGATGAACAAAGGAATCGTAGAAGGCGCGGGATGATAAGGAGATCAGCGGACTGTGCACAGAACACAAGAAGATAAGATTCCAACAGCTCTTTTCCAGTGGGCCCACTTAGATAAGATATATATATCCCTTCCTAATAAGAGGAAATGGGGGGATTTTTGGAGAGAGAAAATGAGAGAATAGGAGAGAGAAATCAGTGAGAAGTAAGTATGAGCATCAACCTGCGGGTTTCATGTATCACCCAAAGTCTTTTGACTATTCTTGTAATCATTTACCACATAGTGAATACCCCCAGACCGGTGGATGTAGGCCTTAGGGCTGAACCACGTAAATCCTTGTCTCACTTCCATTTCGCATTCATATATCTTGATATACGTGTTTACTTCTTAGATCTATTATTATAGATGTTGGTGAGATCATAACAAACCCGTGGGGTTTGGGATCAATGAATCAACATCTATCCATATCTTTTATGCTATATTCATACTTCAAATGCATGCATTCTGTATATGCGGAGATTGCTTGTGAACACGTGGACGCCTACGTGATTTTCGTGTTCACAATCTGGCGCTAGAAACAGGGACCTTTGTCCCGGTAAAAAGATTTATCTTTTCCTGTGATTTTATAGCCTCTACTTCAAAAAAATTACTTAGAACACAGATATGTGTTTAAACTCATTTTTCGCACATATTTGTATTCTTTGTACTTTCTACCAGCGGATCTGGGCCTTTTACGACCTTTAACTAACAGATCTGCGTCTTGGGCTATTTTTCGTACATATTGATGTCCGTTATATTTCCTGCCAACATATCTGGGCGTTTTATAACTTCTAACCGACGGATCTATGTTTTAACTGGTATTTCACACATAGTTTCTACCAATAGATCTGGGTTTTTTTGCAAACAACCACCCATGGACCTTATTCCAATTAATCCCGAACATTCATCTATGTTTTTCATATTATTTGCTAAACCAGTAGTTTGAATACACTCTTTGCCACTAGAAATCGAGCTTATGGATGTCATGAACTAACAGCTGACCCGTAGACCTTTTGTCTCGGTTTACCTCCGTGTCCTCTCTGCAGAATATTACAATGGAAAAGAACAAAGACATAGGGAAGACAAAGGTACCTGCAAAAGAGGCGCCTAGGACTACGGCAGTAATAACAAGGAGCAAACAGAAGGGCGAAATATTCATAGCCGGGGACAAGACGCGGAACGGAGCGGAAAGCACTTTACTTTTATATGCGGACATCATTGCAAAGGAAGCACAGAAGGACGCGGCGGCAAGAGCTGCTACACCTAACGTAGGAGCTTCTCAAGTGGCCTCCTATAAAGTGATAGCTACAACCAGGCCCACTGAGCCTCGAGAAGCAGTAGCAGAATCAGTAATCCAGAACCCTCCTTACGGGATGCCACCGACCAATGAACAAAATGCACAACTGCAAGAAAGATCCCACGGAATGATCGAGCCAGTTGTACAACTGGTTGAGGAAATCATCATCGCGGCCCCCGAGGGACAAGCACAATTACGGACAGGAACATCAAATCAAGGATCAAACCAGTCTGCGCAAATATTGGCGGAACTAGAAGAGCTGAAAAGGAATCAGAAGACGTACGCGGACGCGGTGGCCTTACTAGCCCAAGAGAACCAGCAATTAAGAGAAAATATCCTCCAAAGCGCGGAGCTAGAGAATCAGCAGGACGAGGCTAACTCTGCGATACAAAATAGAGTCCGGAGAACGATCCTCGAAAACGTCCCTGCGATAATCAACCCAAGAGGAATACTCGAAGAGGTGAGAGGGACAGCAGAAGGTCTGACCCAGACTACCATCCGGAAACTTCAGACTACTACGAAGAAGAGGAGGCCACGATGCCACAACCTACGGGTAGGACGCAGTCTTCCACTCAAGACGAGAACTATTTGGCAATGGAGAGTCTTCGTGCAGAGATGCTAGCAGAGATCAACCAAATCAAGACCAGGCAAGGAGGCGGAAGACTAGAGCAGGTTATGAAGGAGGCCAACACTACCCCTCTAGCGCGGCAATTGTCTACGGCTACCATTCCACAAAAGTGTCCGGTCCCATCCTTTGAGTGTTACGACGGGTTTGAGGATCCCGCTGCCCATCTACGATATTACAACAGGGTAATGGCCAGGTGGGATTACGATGAAGCTATACTATGCAGATATTTCCCTTCAAGCCTGAAAGGATCCGCATTATCCTAGTTTGATAACCTCAAGCAAGGATCCATTGATTCCTATGATCATCTCACCGAAAAGTTCTTGACCACCTACATGTATAACAAGGTTGTGAACACAGGAATGGACAAGCTCTTCTCGCTTGCAATCAAACACAAGGAGTCCGTTCAAGAATACACGGATAGGTGGCACAAGATATGTCAAGCCATAAGACATGTGGATCCCGTGATGAGTATTAACTGTTACAAATGGGGACTTGACAGGATGAGCCCATTGTTTGTCGAAATCCACGGTACCATCCCAGCCACAGAGGGAGATCTGAGGATAATCATCGAAAAACACGCATGGTTGGAAGAAATTCAACGGGAAAACCCAAGAGCGCAAGCTCAACGACCTCCACGGACCAATTCTGCAGAACAAGCAAGCGGATCCAGAGGACACCAAAGAGATCAGAAAGACGACCACAAAAGGAGTGGTAGAAAATTTGAAGACCAAGTCTACACGAAGCTCAATACCAGCTACTCACGCATTTTAAAGGAGATCAAGGACCGCGAAAACTTAGACTGGCCTTGGTCTAAGGGGAAGTAACCGCCGGCCTCGGAGAAGTCCAAAGAATACTGTGATTTCCACTGCTTCAACGGACACTCAACAGAGAAGTGTAAAAATATCAAGATAGTGATACAAAAGTTGATAGATGCAGGGGATTTCAAAAAGTATATAGAGAAGACTGGAGCGGAAGACAGAGCCAAACGCAGCAAACAGGTCCAATTACCAGAGGGCAACCGCACAGTGAAAACTATATCCTGCTCGGAAAGCAAAGAACCAACCCTAACTGCACATATAGGGAAAAGATTGAGGAAGCAATTTGAAGACTACTGTGAGCTTTACAATTTAGACGGGAAAGAAGTGGAAGATCACGAAGAATGGATGGACGCACCTCTAACCTTCGAGGTCGAGGACATTGAGGATGACATGGAAGATCACAACGATCCTTTGATCCTCACCTTGCCAATCGCAGGGTACAACATAAAGAAAATCCCCATCGACGGAGGGAGCTCCGTGAATGTCCTGTTTTACGATACCTTCAAACGTATGGAGCTTAATAACGAGCAACTCTTGACCTCGCACTATACCATCTATGGGTTCGATGGTATGGCTACGAAGCCTCTCGGGGATATTGTTTTGCAGGTGGACGCAGGTCCCATGAAAGTTGACACTCGCTTCAGTGTGGTGGACGCGTCACCCTACAATGCCATTATTGGACGGAGATGGGTCCACAAGCTTAAGGGAGTCGCATCCACCTACCATCAATGCCTTATGTTTCCTACTCCCCTAGGAGTAATGGAGGTCAAGGGTGATCAAGCTTCCGCAAATGAGTGCCAGGCAATGCAAATGCAACTCAAAAATGAAGAAGAGGAGAAAAGAAGAACCCGTAGGGCTCGGAACAAAGCAACATCAAAAGACAAAGCCATCAATGAATACCTGGATGAAATCTCATGGAAAATCTTGTCCAAAGAGAACTCCGTAGGGAACGCGGAAGCATCAACATCAACTATTAACCAGGATGCACTTACGGACAAAGAACCCGAGCCTACCAAATAGCAATTAAAGAAAGTTCCTCACCTTGGGGAACCAAAACCCACATTCACACCCTTGGAGGCGGTGAAGGAAATTAACATAGGGACGGGGGAGAATCCAAAGAAGATCAAGATAGGAACTCTAATGGACGAAGAAAGCGAAGCCTCGCTGGTGAAACTACTAAAATAATACGCGGACATCTTCGCATGGAAACTATCTGACATGCCCGGAATAGATCCGAAGACCGTACAACATGAGTTGCGCATTAAACCCGGCACGTCCCCGGTAAGGCAAAAGATACGAAAGGTGGCCACGGAGTATCACAAAGTAGTAGAAACGGAGCTGCGAAAGCTATTGGAGGCTGGTTTCATAAAAGAAGTCAAATATCCTACTTGGATCTGCATCGACTTCACCAACTTGAACAAAGCGTGCCCAAAGGACATTTACCCACTACCCAGCATTGATCAATTGGTCGACGTAGTAGAAGGATACGAAGAGCTATCATTCATGGACGGATATTCCGGGTACAATCAACTATTTTTAGCAGAAGAAGATCAGCAACATACGGCATTCTACACACCCCACGGCCTCTATTGCTACGTGAGGATGCCTTTCGGACTCCAGAACGCGGGAGAAACATACCAAAGGATGGTCGATGCTATTTTCAAACCATGGATTGGCAGGACCTTGGAGGTCTACGTTGATGATATGCTTATAAAGAGCAGATTAAGGAAGAACCATCACCAAGACCTGAGGGACATCTTCGAAGCTATGAGAAAGCACAATATGAAGGTAAACCCGGAGAAGTGCACCTTCGGAGTAACATCCGGAAAGTTCCTTGGGTACCTGGTGACGAAAAGGGGCATTGAAGTAGATCCCGCAAAAATTCGAGCCATAGTAGACATGTTATCTCCAAAGAACCTAAAAGAAGTACAAAAGCTCAATGGATCCCTAGCGGCTCTGGAAAGGTTCATCTCAAGATCCTCGGATAGATGCAAACTATTTTT
This sequence comes from Papaver bracteatum, assembly GCA_023529315.1. Taxonomy (NCBI): domain Eukaryota; kingdom Viridiplantae; phylum Streptophyta; class Magnoliopsida; order Ranunculales; family Papaveraceae; genus Papaver; species Papaver bracteatum. The sequence goes on from JAJJWX010000162.1 coordinate 29,380, forward strand.
CAACATACTAAAGAAGGGGACGAAATTTGAGTGGACTGCAGAATGCGAAGAAGCCTTCCTAGGCATCAAACAATACCTAGCGGAGATCCCTATCCTTCAGAAACCGGACCCTAACGAAGTCTTAGCATTATACATTGCAGCAACAGACGATGCGGTAAGCGCAGTACTTGTTAGGACCCACACAAAGGAAGAGCAGCCAATCTACTATGTCAGCAAGACCCTGAACTCCGCGGAAAGAAACTACACAAGAATCGAACAACTGATTTTAGCCATCATATGGTCTACCTTAAAGCTGAGGACATACTTCTTGACGTATGACATACGTATCCCATGTCGATCACCATTAGAAGCCATCCTCAAAGGATCAGGAAAGGTAGGACGCATAGAAAAATGGAGCACGTACCTCGACCAATTCAACATCCACTATGATCTTCAACACTCTCAGAAATTGCAAGTATTGGCAGATTTCCTAGCAGACCTACCTTTGGATAACGAAGAAGAGGTGCGCATACAAGGATGGAGGGCCGAGGGAGCCCCAGAAATAGAAAGGCAAAAGGAACCAAATAATATTCTTGGACCGGTGAACCCACGACAATGGGAAGTCTTCGTTGACGGCTCCAAAAATAGAGAAGGAGCGGGGATAGGCATCGTCATCACCACACCCACGGGGGATAGGATCGTGCACGCATTTATATTGGAATTTGAAGGCCACACAAATAACATCGTAGAGTACGAAAGAGTGGTCCATGCTCTCCGCTTGATAATTGAAATGGGGATACAAGAAGTGCGGTTGACAAGTGACTCACAACTAATCATACGACAGATAGGCTACGAATACAATGTGTACGACGAGACACTAATGGCATACATGGCTCTGGTGCAAACGTTGGTTTCCCAAATACCAAAAATCAAGTTCCGGCATCTGCGTAGGAAGGAGCTCAGGCATGCGGATGCCTTGGCATATATATCAGCCATGCTCAAGAACGAGAATGTCAAAGCAATCAAGGTAACAAGAGTGTACGAACCATCCATCAAGCTCCAGGAGATGTGCGCGGCTAACCATTGCAAGTCTAGGGAAGAAGATATCTCTGACGATGACATCGGAGAGCACATATTTGACGACTTCCAGGACGATGACATCATGCGACAAGAAGATGGGGAAATGCCAACAAAACCCCCTGGATGAACCTCCAAAACCTCAGCATCAGATCCGCGTGATGACCCACCCCCGCAGCTACCTTTAAGAACATCCCAGTCATCACCAGGAGGAAGTAGATTGAAATCCGAGACAAGCCCCATAATTGCGGCCATGTCAAAAGATTGTTCCTCGGATAAAACCTTCCCAAAGGAGAACTCACGGTAACCATCCCCATCCTTGTCACTACTACCAAGAGAAACTCCCTTGCCCTTGTCCACAACGGTACATTGCAGGCCAATGCCACTGTCCTCTGCGACCGGATCTTCACCAACCTCAATACCCGCGGCCCCACTTGGCTTAGCAGCACCCCGAGACGCGACATCACCACCACCACCAGTGGCCTGATCACCATCACCTCCACCGACGCCCCCACCAGCAGCACTATCTCCTTATTGAAAGGGAGGGGAAGTATCAATTCGCTCTTCCTCATCGGAAACATCCTCATCATCATTCACTGGACTGTTCACATCCTCGAACTGCGTAGAATCTTCGGTGGGAGAATTTGACGATTGCTTGGGACGTGTCTTTCTCTTTCTAGGCACCTGCGAGACATAATAATAAAGAGCCATTTGTATCTCCTTTCCTTGGCGTAATCAACATTACTTAAGAAAACTAAGGGGCATAGATACGAAGAAAACAAACAACACACCTTAGCAACATCAGTATTCTGCGGAGGAGGGTTAGCATCGAATATATCTTCCTCATCCATGTCATCAACATCACGATTGTAAGCAAAATCCATACCTTCAAAATTCATCTGCCAAGGGCAGTAATGGGCATAACGAGAAGGAAAGACTTCGCGGTAAGAACTATCAACAGTAGGATGCCAACCATGGGCTCCGGGGACCCAACCATAGACCCACGGACCAACAACTTCGAGAACAGTGGAAGACCACTCATAGTCATGATCACGCTTGATTCTCTCATCAGCAGGAATAGGAAGACCTTCAGCACCAGGAATCCTAGTCATCTTGGAATCACTTACTTCGCTCAAAAGGCGAATTTCCCCCTTAACAGGGGCAATATTCCGCAGATTCACAGACCATGGCTTACGTGTCTTCCTGTTAACATAATCTCCAAAGGACTTGTTGAAATTTTCAGGAGTATACCACCCTTTATCCTCTTCTAAGTTAGGGGTATAGCAGGTCATAATTGTTTGCCCTTTGCTACGAAGATAGCATTCTCGGAGATGACGAAGATAATTCCCTGTCAACTGCTGCACCCCACGATTATGACTTTTCTTAGCAGTATCGCGGCTGGACAAGACCCATTAGTAGAAATCATCACCATCTTTATACAAAGGCAACATCAAACCAGCCTCGAAAGCACCCACGGTCGTCAATAAATGAAAAGCATCGTATTGATAATTAGTAACCATCTCATAGGTTATATCTTTATCAGGGGCATAAAAGCGCACTTGAAAGTGCTGAAGACCGTGTTTCACTTTGAAGGCTTCAAGATCGATGTGCCTGAAAGTGAACTTCTTGTTACCCAAAGGTAAAGGACGAAAAGTAACAGCAGAGTCATCCTCGTAAGCGTCTCCCGTAGCATCTTCCGCAGAACCCGCTACCTTCTTCTTAGGAGGAACTACATCTCCCGAAGGTTCTATCCCCAGCCTTTCTCTTCGGAGGCTGACTCTTAGTTGACTTGCCTGAACTAGGCACAGATGAAGGCGGAGGAAGGTTAGTCCGAGGGGGAGGCATGGTGCGAAGAGGATGCACATCCAAAAGCTCAGTGCGCGGATTCTGCTGTTTCTTAGGAGAGTCATCTCTAGGGCGATTCACGACGTATCTAGACCCCTGCGGCGGATCGCCTCTTTTGAACAAAGGCCTCTGAACAGAGGACGATGACGTTCGTCTATCCTTAGGATTACCCTGAGTAGGAGGAGGCGAAGTTCCACCCCTAATATTGGAATCTCTCCGAGGAGATCTATGAGGACTCGGCAGAGGAGTTTGATAAGGAACCCGCGGACGATCGGACATATCTGCGGACACAAACACAAACATAAGAACAAGCCCGAGTCAAGGAAGATCGAAAAACAAGAAAATCTCAAGAACAGCAGCAAACGTGAAGAAACCCCTAGGTTTCACCCACAACCATTTAAGTTCTCAAGCTATTATTCAACTCAAAAGAAGGAAAAGAGAATCAAAACGTATCCGGAAAACACACGGCTCAGCAACGACAACTTTCAAATCCGTTATATACGTGGGATTAAAACCCATCATGATTCATCACCAGAAAATCAAGAACTCAACAGGGGCAAAAATGGCGAGCGAACAAGGTAAAAATCCTACCTGAACTTCAAATGAAGCAGAAGCGACGGCAACAGCAGTAGCGATGGTAACAACAGCAACAACGGCAATAGCAGCGGCAACGGCAACATCAGCAGCGGCAGCAGTAATGGTTGCAGGAAAAGTTAAGAAGATGAAGAAGAGAGTGGGGCAGAGAATAAACAGAGAATGTGAATTTAATTCACATTCCCTCGTTCTTTTCTCTTTTATAGGACCAAAAGAAACCTTCCACTACCCAAGAGGCAGTTATGTCCATATATGGGAAACGTGCACAATAAATGCAAATAACTCCTTTTTAGGAGAATTTATGAGGAGAGAGATAAAAACGTACCACACAATTCTTCTTCCGACTATATCCGGCGCCCAGTCGCAAGAAGAGGGGAAAACTATAAGTACACTTATTTATCTCCCTCACCACGTGTACTAACAAGCCCACGTGGAGGCCACGACATAAAGGTGGATGACACGTAGGGGCATCCAGAGGATCTAGACGGCGTGCCATCTGTCGTATTCAACGGTCGAAGATGAAGAAGCATCAAAGGAAGGTATCCCCGCATAACATCAAAGAGCTACTCTACTACACTTTATCTCATCATGAGGTGAGATACAATCAACGGCTGGGGAAGGTCCAACTGACACAGACGTGACAGAGGAAGGCTGACACCGCCTGGCGCAGACAAGACCGCCCCAACCACTCGCATTTAGTATTGCTCAGAGGGCACGTAGCAGTTGACCAACGAAGATAACGGGGGTTGGTCAGCGTGATGAACAAAGGAATCGTAGAAGGCGCGAGATGATAAGGAGATCCGCGGACTGTGCACAGAACACAAGAAGATAAGATTCCAACAGCTCTTTTCCAGTGGGCCCACTTAGATAAGCTATATATATCCTTTCCTAATAAGAGAAAAGGGGGGGATTTTTGGAGAGAGAAAACGAGAGAATAGGAGAGAGAAATCAGTGAGAAGTAAGTATGAGCATCAACCTGCGGGTTTCATGTATCACCCAAAGTCTTTCGACTATTCTTGTAATCATTTACCACATAGTGAATACCCCCAGACCGGTGGATGTAGGCCTTAGGGCTGAACCACGTAAATCCTTGTCTCACTTCCATTTCGCATTCATATATCTTGATATACGTGTTTACTTCTTAGATCTATTATTATAGATGTTGGTGAGATCATAACAAACCCGCGGGGTTTGGGATCAATGAAGCAACATCTATCCATATCTTTTATGCTATATTCATACTTCAAATGCATGCACTCTGTATATGCGGAGATTGCTTGTGAACACGTGGACGCCTACGTGATTTTCGTGTTCACAATGGAGAAAATCAATCACAAATAATTACCATACTGATGTTCTTATGTCACTGTCTTAAGGAATCACACAAGAAAGTTCTTGTACTGCCAGAAACCAATGATCGATAGACATCTGTTTAAAAATACACCTTCTTCTGCAAGGGTATAATTTCTCTTTTTGTACCCCAAGGTCCAGCCATGCCATCCATTAAACTAAAAAGGGATTCCAATCGCCAATGGCATTATTTATCTTTCTCTTTTTGTTTTGATCACAATCAGTATTAAAGCCACACTTTACTACCCACTATCTGGATCATGACAAATAAATTTACCTTTGACTCACAACCTTGATCATAATAGTTGTGTCCTAAGTTACGTACTTAAATGGGTATGAACTTTGTGAAGGAAACAAGATCACCAAGATCAAAGACAAGAAGAGAAATAAGAGAGAAAACAGAGAATGATCTTATCATCCACCATGTGAACCAATCCATATACAGATTCCTTTGTGTCTGTACGAAGAGACACCATCGTATGAATTCCAAATTACAGCCAAATGAAATTTGAGTCTCATTTCTCTGTCTTTTCCATCCACTGAAAATACCAAAAATTATGTTATGCCTTACATCATCAGAAAATTTTCCATGACCATCGAGGCTCTACTTAGATATTCCATAATCCCAGTCGGAGAATTTCTGAATACGGACGACCCAAATAATCTTCCATAACATCAGTCTGTCATAGTTTTGACCAATAACTGAAGAGGCACGTACCAAGAACTCAATGAGATACAAACGATTGGTATGCCAATTGGGGGTGTCCTGTCCGACAGATTCAAACCAGAAAGTAAGGTCAAATATATACATGACTTTCATTTTTACAGTCAAAAGATGCCAACAATATAATCACAACTGTTCATTCATGATATGCATCTTTCATGACCATGATTCAGTTTAAGAAAACGGTTACTTTAACCCACATTAAGCCATGTTGAATTGATCTCATAGAGGAAGGATAGAGGTTTAACTAATAGCAAAATCATACTGAAGTCAAAATCAAACATTTGTTAAAGTAAAACTTCTTATTGATAATACGCGAACAAATATGTCTACACAGAGAAGCAAATAAGAATCGACGAGACATATGTATCATATAGACAGACTAATAGTCATGTAGACCACTAAAGATTTTTATTAAAGGGAGAGCAAAAAAGGATTCGAGGAGATCGAAAATCGTAGTCAACTCGCTAGTTAATATATTTCACCAACTCAGACCAGACTACCCCTAATTCAAACACCCACACACATAACTCGTACCATCTCCTAAAACTGCGTCACCACCGCGAACTCCACTGCCAATGGGTTTTGGTCGTCAAAAACACAACTTGATTCATTAGTGTTTGTTAAATTTTATGTAATATAATAACTTGATTAATTTCTCATATCGATCCTTCTCTAACCAATTTATCTTCGTCTGAAATTGAACAAGAAACGAATGATAAATAGTTATCCATCAAACAAAAGGAGAGCTTTTGCCAAATCTCCGCACTTGGATTAGTTATTTGTTTACGTAGCTGATCTATGAGGAAAGTATCATTCGATTCAAATAAATCCCCTGAAATTGGAAAAAAAAAATCGGGACATCAATTCATCTTCTAATCAATCTGAGTTTCTTTTGATACTGTAAATTAAGCACGTTTTCTGTATCTAATTTGGGTTAAATAGCAAATTTGATTATCTTTATTTAGTTGGTAGCTTGATAAGAGATGGATTTAGGAAAGATGGTGGAAGCCATGGAGGAAGAATAATAATTAAGTAGATGAAGAGATTTTATTAGAAAAGTTGGAAAACTGAATTCTAGATCCAATCACGTTGATGCCTCAAATGATTAGCAGTGAACGAATGTTCCATTTTTGTCCAGATGTTTATAAAAACAAAAATATTTGTTTCGGTAAGAAGAGAGTTATTATCACTGAGTGAAATATATAATAATGGTGGTGAGTGTTAAAGATAGGGTAGACGTGTGATTGTGTTAGTGGCCGTGTTGTAAATAGTTTGGTGGTGGTGCGGCGGAAAGATGGTTACTGCGGGAGAAAGATGAACATTTTGGGGTAAAATGTGTATCGTCAAGTGTACTAAACAGGGGTAGTCTAGTCCGAATTTGAAAAATATATTGATTAGGTCATAATCAACGAGTTGACTACGATTTTCGCTCTCCACGAATCGTTTTTTACTCCACTTTAACAAAAATCCCATTAAGATAGGATGGCGCATTAGTCAAATCAAACGTTCAAAGTGTAAATGAACATCTACCGTCCCAAATTTACCTGTGATACTTTTATAGGTTCCTATACATGCATTTCAGAGATTCAATATTCTTAAGCATATTGTACGTTATAACATGCTGTAGTGTCAACATTAATAACTACCCAAATTGTTCAAGATAATAAAGTAAGTCTTTATTTCACAAGTAGAAATAGAAATCATGCCCAAACAATACTCTAAGAAACCGAAATGCAAAGAACAGTATTAGTCTTTAAGATTGTTGAAAATAATATGCGGTTTCGGTTTCTCGGAAATCCTGTTCATGCAACAAACACAATAATAATAAGAAGAGAGTTAGAAAACTTATCAGATTGGTTGATCGAGGCGAGATCACTCTTTCCTTAAAGACTAATACGTCCCCGCATACGGTGCTAACGGTTCTCCGGACGTAGCCTTCCAAGATACAACGATCACGCCTTATAATAAGTAGCACTACAATACCTTTAGGCCAGCGAATTGACGAATTAATGCGCTCTTAGACACGACTCAAACTCTATGAAATAAACTTGTAAAAACTCTTCTAACTTCTTAAGAAAAATTCATACAAAACAACTCTAAGAGATAGGCTTATATAGAGTCAATAGTGACTCTACAAGGTGTCATTTCACCAATAGGTGACTCACCATGGTCATTGGTGACTTTCCATAACACCTATTCATGACTAGGTGTCTTATGGTGAAAGGGTATAACCCAAACACATCTCTTGGAGTTAAATATTTTAAAATCAATTTTTACTCATACATAATTTTGATCCAAAATTCCAACAATTTTTGAGATCGATATATTCATCTCAGGACATGTCTGGGCATCGTAATGCACTGTATTATGATCCTCTAATCTTATTTAGTACAACCCGTCTTTAGAAATAACAGATAGAGGCACTGTATAATTGGGACCCTAAAATGAATAAGCAGAACTTCCCCAAAGAATAGTCTGCTGATTAACTTTCCATGTACATAGCTTTCGTATTTGATGATCTGAACCATACATAAGAAATTCTATCATCTAACAAAAAAACTCTTGAATGAGAATTAGAAATTAGAGTTTTGTGAATTAAAACCATCGTTCAAATATATCAAAAGGGAACCAAAAAAAAAAAAAAATATTAGCTTGATCTCCATCGTTTTTTTTTTTTTTTTGAAAAGGAAGGTTAAATTAAAAGTAAAAAGCTGTACAGAGTATACAAGGTCATGAGACCATCACAAAGAAAGGGAAAAAGCAATTACAAATTCATAATAGTCTCCCACTGAACCACCAGCTGATTTGTTGTAACTTGATTGAAAATATCCGTAGAATAACTCCAAAGCAGAATCCATTGTTTAACTGTTGTTTCCAACTCGTAGTTTGATTTAGGTCTTCCTCCATGCCGCCTTCTATTACGCTCATTCCAAACTTCCAGCAGATAGCGTACGGTAGTAGATGCCATACCATCTTCACCTTTACTGATGCTCTTTCCAATCTCCAGCATAACATCAAGTCTTTAAACTTCAGCGGCATCACCCATCTGGCACTCAAAGAAGCTAGGAAATAATTCCAAAGCTTCATAACCTCGCTGCAGTGCATGAACAAGTGTTCTAATGTTTCAACTTCTGTGTTGCAAAGAAGACACATATTGGATTGGATGTCAACTCCCCTTTGCTGTAACATACACCTGGTTGGGAGAGACTCATGCATAGAAGCCCAAAATAAGAAAAGAACCTTTGGAGGCGCAAACTTGCTTGAGACAACTCGTTCACCCTCCCAATCTGGATCCCTGTCAGAAAGTTTCTTATAGATTGCTTTGGCCGAGAAATCTCCTTCCAAACTGTCTTCCTCCCCATGATTAATTGTGACAAGTCTCAAGTCAAACTTCAACTCCAACATATCAATCCTCTCTGCCGGATCCAAAACTCTGGTGAAACTAAAATTCCAAGTGTTATCAAAAATTGCACTGACCCTTGCCATCTTTTGACTACTAATCCTGTATAGTCGTGGATACTTCATCCTAAAAGAGATCTTTTCACACCAACTATCTTTCCAAAATCTAATTCCATCTCCACTTTTAACCTGCACCTTAACAGACTCAAAAAAGATATTATTTTCTCTTGGTATGTCGAACCACATGCTTTTGCCAACCGGTTGCTTCACCTGCAAAGGTAGAAAACAGTCCTCTTTTTCGCAGACTATTTTCCTCCATAGAGCCGACTTTTCCTTATAGTACCTGATGTGCCATTTAACTAACAAAGACTTATTCACCAGTCGCAGGCTACGTATACCCAAACCACCTTTCTTCTTTGGTTTGCAGATACATTTGAAGGAAACCCAGCTCATCTTTCTTCTCTCATCGTCCTCTCCCCATAAAAATCTTCGCATAATCGTATTCAATCTTTTTTCTACGGAAACAGGGATATGGTGCAAAGACATAAAATACAACGTCAAACTCTCAAGGGAACTTCTGATTAAAACGACCCTTCCAACTTTATTCAAGTACCTTCTTTTCCATGGTGCAAGTTTTTTTTGCATTCTTTGAATGATAATCTCCCATATAATCTCACTCCTTCTGTTTGATCCGATTGGCATACCCAAGTAGGTTACCGGAATAGATTCAACCACCCCATCTCCAAAGCTAGCTCGTCTACCAACTGATCTGCACCAATGCTTATCATGGTGTTTTTTTCTAAATTAAGACGGAGACCAGTTAGTATCTCAAACATGACAAGAATTATCAGCAATCTTCTAACCTCAACAAAAGTTGCGTCAAGAAATATAACTGTGTCATCCGCAAACTGCAGATGAGACACCACGGTACCACCCTCCTTCACTCTAAAGCCATTTAGTCTGCCCTGAGCCACTGCTTTGTTAATGAGTGAAAGCACTTCAACCACCAGGAGGAATAAAAAAGGCGACAATGGGTCACCTTGACGGATTCCTTTCGAAGGTTTGATTAACTTCGTTGCTTCTCCATTAACAAGGATAGAAAATTGTGCATCACAAATACACCATCTCATCCATTTAATCCATTTCGTACCAAAACCGTATTTTTTTCAAAATAGAGAATAGAGATGACCAACTTACATTATCGAACGCCTTTTGCATATCAATCTTGCACATAATCCCCGGAACATGTTGCCTTAGTCTGCTGTCAATTAATTCATTCGCTACCAAGATGCCATCTAAGATTTGCATGTCCTTGATAAACGCTCCTTGAGAATTTGAGATCAAGCCTGGCATTACCGTCTTCATTCTTTCCGCTAGAAGCTTACTCATAATTTTATAGAAGCTGCTTATCAAACTAAGCGGCCTAAAATCTTTTACCGTTGCTGAATCTTCCTTCTTCGGTATCACCTTCAAAAAAGAAACATTCAGTCTCCAATCCAAACTTCCTTTGCTATAGAATTCGTTAACAGCTGCCAGAATCTCCTTCTTTAACACCTGCCAACATTTCTTGTAAAACTCCAAGTTATACCCATCAGGGCCTGGCGCCTTATTAGAACCGCACATCTTTATAGTTCTAAAGACCTCATCTTCCTCAAAAGTTTTCTCTAGCCAATCCTGCTGTACTGAGTCAATCGATCTGAACTCCAAGTTATTGAAAGAAGGACAAACCGGCGAAACTGCAGTAAACAGTCCCGTGTAATAATCATGAATTTCCTTTTTGATTACTTCATGGTTGAAAACATCTATCCCATCCACCTCTAGCTTTGTAATGCAGTTTCTTCTCTTTTTACCACTTGCGATTTTATGGAAATATTGTGTGTTCTTATCTCCATCTTTAAAACCTTTGACCTTAGCCCTCTGAAACGCCATTCTATCTCTAGTGCAACTCACCTTATTAAATGAATTTAACAGCTCATCTCTTTCTCCCAATTGAGATGATGATAGAACCACACTTTCCTCCGCTAAGTTCAAGTCACTTATCTTCTTATTAAGCTCCTCCTCCTCCTTTCTTATATTTCCGAAAGTGCTCTTGCTTCAGTTTTTGATGAAATACTTCAAGTTCTGTAACTTTCGAAAAAGCACGTACCCTGGAGTACCTACAAAGTCCATTGAATTCCACCAAACCTCCACCAACTTCACAAAATCCGGATGCTCCAACCAATAGTTTTCGATTTTAAAACTGGAGTGAAACTTGATTGTTGGATCTAAGTCCAAAAGGATAGCATTATGGTCTCAGATTGTGCGAACCAACGCTGTCTGCGTAGCATTGTTAAACTTTGCATCAAATGATGTACACACAAGGCATCTATCTAATCTGCATAGCAAAGGATCAGACCCGTGTAAAGGAAGATCGATTAGTTCTTGATCCGAGATAAAATCATTGAGAAACCTCATATTTCTTGTGTCTCCACCCGTATTATTCCTCTCCGCATCACTTCTCACTACATTTACATCACCCACAAAACACCAAGGCTACGAAGACCAAGCCCTAACCTGAGCCAAATCAGACCAGAATGTTTGTCTTCTGTCGTGATCACAAGGGGAATAAACGTTAGACAATAAAAAATTAAAGCCAGTACTGCGATAACGAAACAGGAAAGTAATTGAATTTAGTCCTGTTCGTTTATCCAACAACTCCAAAATATTGTTGTCCCAGATCGTTATTAGTCCCCCACTGTTTCCTGATGTTCCCTGGGAAGGTAACGTCTCCATTCCAAAGTCAGAGTCGTACCACAACTGTCGAACGAACCAAAAATACATAGAGGTCATCTTAGTTTCTTGAATACAACAGATGGCACAATGAAGCTGCGCAATTAAATATTTCACTACAACTTTCTTGGCAAAATCATTTAGCCCTTTTAAGTTCCAAAAAACAATTTTAGATCCCATCAGGTACGCTTTTATCCCTTGAGTTCACTTCCTCGTTCTCTTCTCCATCATTAGTAGAATCAGAAATATTTGAATCACAGCTATCTTTCACTCTCTGCCCTTCCGCTATTGCCTTATACCGTTCCCTGTATTTGAATAATATCTCATCAATGACTGTTTTAGCTTGAATCCCGTCGTTAGCAGAAATACCACCCGTCCTGCAACAAAGTTCTACCACTATCTTTGAAGTCGAGAAAATGACCTCGTTCGAATCAATATTGGCTTTTTGAATGTCTCCCAAATTAATGACAATTTGGTCACCAATCACATTGAAAAGGTCCAACTGCTGATCCAATGGCTGCACTAGAAACGGTGATTCTCTCACAATCGTCTCCTCCAACTGATTAGAGTGTATGACCATTTGAAGGTCGTCAGTAGGAACTGAGGAAAGAAACCCTCTGTCATTACACTCTTCCAAAATGGGTTCATAAACTCCTGAAATGAATGGAGCCCCAAAACCTCCACCATTCCCCTGAGCTAATGTTCCCTTGCTGACAAAGTCATTTAGTAAAACAGGAGTTTTGGGTACCCCTCCTTCTCTTCCAAAAACACACTGTTTACCAAGTGCCTCCGCAGCAATAGCACTGTCAATAACCTCCAGCCTATTTGAGTTGGGTACTACATATTCCTTTCCAAACTCATCTAGAGCATGAAACTTATTAGCAGTGGAGACTACTAAAACCCTATGAGACTGAAACCCTACACCAGCATTCTCAAAAGTGGATTTAGTAATCTCATTCACGGCAGGTTGAGTGAGTTCACCATCTCTCAAACCTCCTGGGCTAGAAGAAGTAAGACCACCTCCCTGATCCACCTCTCTAGTAAAAGAGCCGTCGAATGATCCAAGTCTGGGTGTTGTATTTGTCGGCTTAAATCCCAAGTCAGAATTCATACAACCCAAACTTAGTCTCGGTTCACCAACGTTTGGCTCATCAGCTGAGATATCAGAAACCACAGATTTAGATCCTAAAAAACCTTGAGTAATATCTTGTCTGTTATCAAATTCATTAATTAATTTGATATACTCCTCCATCGGCGCCCTGATATTTGGGTCAAATTTGAAATCCCATTCTATGGTAACTGCCCATTTTTGGTCATCATCTTCAACCACGAGAACTGCCGGGATCAAAGCAAAGTCACCTCTGACTTTAATTCTGAAAAAATTATGATTTTCCAATTTTAGTGAGGTTGTAGCCACTTCAATAAGACCCACAGATTTGAACAGTGTTGAGGACCAGAATCTATGTGGTATGACCCTGACCTTGAACCATTTTCCATATCTAACTAAAGACTGCAAAGGGATAACATTATCTTTAACTGATTTTGTTAGCTGCGCTTCATTGGTTTGTCCTTGAGTTTCCGAGACAAACCTGTTTTGATACATTTCCTTCCCATCGTTCTGTGAGATGTGTACCACTGCCATATCGACCAAAATCTTTTGAGGTCTCCAAAGATCAAGCCAATAGTCCTTGTCCAGAACAATTCTAGCAGTATACTCATCAATAATCTCCATATCTATGAAATCGTCCCACTCCATTTGTCTCCTGATCTCCCTTGCCACCCTCTGCTATCGGACTATTACTTCTACCCGTATCACACCTTCATAAGTTTTTTGCTTAAAATCCTTCCTAGGCAAGGTAGAAGGAAAATCGGATCTTGAAGGAATTTGTTGAATTGGTTTATGAATCATATTGTTTACCTGCAGCAACCTATCGACTTCCTTCCACAGAATACCCCAATAGTATCCACTTCCTCCACATGGAATACAAATAGCATAAGATCTATTATCGTCTCCTCTTCTTATCCTTGATAAGCGAAGGTACTTCCCTGCATCATTTTCTCTAATTTCACACAGAAAAGATGACTCCCCTTCCCTTTTTGGCCATCGTTTCTTCTTGTTTGTTGAGTCTCTTGCTTCCTCTAAAACCTTCGCAAACCATCTAGTAGAATCCACTGTTAAGTCCATCCATGATTTGAAACCTCCTCTCTTCCTTTCCTCCAGACGCAAGCCATTAGATCGCCATGAAACGATAAAAAATTTCTTCTCGAGATAAAGTTATTTTTCGTCTCCTTGTCTCTCCATTCTCGTTGGCAAAATTGATGTTGCTCTTCAATAGTTGTACCCCTAGTTTTCCTTCAGCCAATTGCAAATTAAAGCTAGCAATCCAAATGCAACAACAAGAATGTCCACATTCTACACCCACTAAATTTCTCAGAAATAAACCCTTAATCCACTCAACTGTTTAGTTTTCAACATTGGAGTAAACCAAATTGAAATTTGTTTGTACCAATTGACAGAAATACACATCAATTAAGAAATTTTGATACTAATAAAGACCAAGAAGCAGAAATACTCTTAATCTACTGTTTAATTTTGAACTTTGGATCTCAAACAGAATTTGACCACAATATTGTGATTAACCGACTTATTGCCAAAATCCTTCGCAATCTCGGAAAATGTCAACTAGATTACAGACTAAACCCAACAAAATTAAAACAATGTTTAAGATCTATTCACTAAGACCATCTAATGAGTACCAACCATTACAGACGAGTAAACGATCGATAATCAGTCCATTTCCAACAGCCGGCCAGTTGAAAATTGCTCCACCAGCAACACGATCAGTAGCCAAAATCCTAATTAACCCTAGGCTAATCCTAAGGAAAATTATTCCATCAAGCAGATGAACACAGATTTTGAATTTGAGAAAAAAGAAATTTAAAAGAGAAACACTGTTTCAGAGTGAGGAGAGAGGAAAATTTTAGGTGCAAACCATTGAACCCATCCTTATCTCCATCGTTATCGGAGGTGAGTTTCGTACAAAGTGAATTTCTAACATGACTTGTTTGATATCCAAACACCAAAAAAATCTTCCTCCTTAAAGTCCTTGACAAATAAAGTTCTCACATTAAATGGTGATGAAACCCTCGCTTCTTATTGGCCTAGAAAAGACTTTCTAATGCAGAAGCTATGGTGAGGACACTTGGCATAATTCTATTGGTTGTAATAATTAAAAATTAGTTACAATTTGAATATATTAAATACTTAACTGTCCGTTAGTAACGGTGTTGGAAAGAAAAAATAGGTGGACAATACTTATGTTAAAATTTAAACTTGAATTATTTAATTACACCGTGTTTACACCTATACTTAACTGTACTTTAGTAAGGGTAGACAAAACTCACATCCAAACAGTTAAATAAATTAGGAAGAAAAAAAAACTTAAAACCTAAAACTCTTGAAAAGGAATTCCTGCAAATAAAGGAAATCCTTAACGCACACAAAAAAAAGAAATCGTTTACTATTATTTTTTTGGAATAAACCTTTTTTTTAACACACCAAAACAAAGAAACCGTTAAAAGAAAAAAGAAGTGAAAAACTCAAAACGTAAAACTCTTAAAAAGGAATTAATGTAAAAAATAAATCCTTAAAATACTTAATATTAAACCATGCAATTACAGAGCCTTTGATCATTAACTTAAACCTAAATCATGGAAACCTTCAATCATCATCAGCTCAATCAACTCAAAAAAGAAACACCTACATTTAATCAAAATCAGCCGCCACTACGAGCATTATACAAGAGGATTAAACATAAAAAATACTCTCATGATAAATTGACCAAGTATTTGATTTCTCCAACTATGGCTGATTAATACAGAAATCTCTGTTATTGTTTTACATCTTTCTATTTGATTCATCAAAACATCATCCTGAGGTAAATACCTAAACCCATTATTTTTTGGTGCAAGCATGATCAGGAAACGTTGATCACCTTTAGGTTTTATTAGCCTATAATTCAATTAATTTTCATCGTTTTGTTTTATTTAATTTTACAGGTACAGGGTAATCAAAATTCTTTCTTTTTTGTAAACACTAACCCCATTCACTATTGGTAAACCCTATCCTTATTTTTCTTCTCTCTTTTCAGAACCATTATCTAATTAAGTAACTTTTTTTTTTGTTTTTTTTAATATATCTGATTGACATACGTCGGAATCTATACAAGGACTCTGGTGTTCAGCCATGAATTGTTCTATGTGGTTTTATACAGATGCACGATTGCGTATCTGGAAGTTCTAACATAGGGTGTTTCTTGGTGTCAACTACTCATTAATGCGAAACTAATGATTTTTGGATATTGAAGACAACCCAGAATGAAGAAGAAGATATCTATTAGAATTATGGGTTTCTTCAGATACAGCAAGTCAACTACTCATTAATGGAAACCACGAAATGCCTAATGATACCATTGGATTCAAATAGGGATAGTTACAATCAAAAGACTCTGATGGAAGATCCAATATAATGGGATGAGGGTCAAATTTGGATTGCTATCTTTCTTGCTTCAATATAAAAATGAATCTGTTCGTTTAATTATAGGGTTTGTGTTTGTATAAGATTTTGTACACTTGATAAATTTAAATGCTGGCTAAAAAAGTTGGCCAATTTTTGTCATCTTTTTGATTTGAAAGTTTTTTGTTATTTCACTTAGAAATTTTTATGCATTCGTTTTGACTTTGTAGCTTGTTCTCGCTTCCCTTTCTTACTTACCGGAGGTTGATCCACATAAACAAGTTTCTTGTAAGTCCCCATTTAAGAAAGCTGATTTCACATCTAACCTGAAATACGGGCCAAGAATTCTGAGCTGCAAGTGCAATCGGTAACTTGATGGTGTCATGCCGCGCCACCTGGAGCAAACACTTCATCATAGTCGACTCCTTTTCTTGCGCATACCCTTTGACAACCAATGAGGAAACTTCAACTTGAATGAATTCGTGAACATCACTAGTCTTCCGATTCCAGAAGCGAGTTTCATCAAATACTACATCTTGATGTTATAGGATCAAACAACTTGTAAGCTTTTGAAACATTACTATAACCAAGGAAAACACATTTTACCCCTTTATCATCAAGCTTCTTCCGCTTCTCATCCGGTACATGGGCATTTGAGGCTTTTCACCACTCCACGCCTCGATTGGTGTCATGTTTATAACTGATTGTGTGGGACTTCTATTCAGAATATAAACACTCCATTGTACAACTTCAGGCCAGAATTTCTTAGGAACTCAGGATGTGTAGAGTACACTCCGTACCATATTTAAATGTACGGTTTTTGCTCCGCTACACCATTCTCTTTGTGGGGTGAAGCTGTTGTAAATTGTCGTTTAATGCCATCTCTCTTACACAAATCAACAAATTCGACCTTAAGGTCTTAATGGGACACCTGCATCTTTCTCAACAAGAACCTTAAATTCTTTGAATACAGAAAAAGCTTGATTTTTGTCTCCAAACTTAATGTTTCATCCAAATCACAAAAAAGAGATTCATCTCCATGTGGTTATTGGATTCATCTCCTCTTGGTGATAGGGATTGATAAATTTACAATCAACTTTAAAGTGACCAAAAGACTCTTTTGATGGAAGATCTCAATATAATGTTTCTTTCCTTTGTCCCTCTTCTTTGGGATGAGCAATGGTCATTAATTTGAAGATCCTTCAAGATTACATTTATCTTATAAAATTTTTTGATGATTTCAGAGAAAGGATGCTTTGATATGATTATCAGTTTTTTGTTATTTCACTTAGATGATTTCTTTGTAGGATGAGAAAATGCAGATTACATTTACGATGTTGCCAGGTTGGATGGTATAGATCGATCGATTTATCTATAGCTATATTGCAAACTATTCGTTACTTTGGATTTCATTATTTATTTGTTTGATGGAAAAAATGCACAGTGGTGAGCCAATATATTGTATATGCATTCAGTAATTAAATCTTTCTTCAACTCTTAAGCATTTCCTTGCAAATTGGATTTTGCTGAGTTTTGTTCATTTCTTTTTCAACGATATTCTTAGGCATTATAGGTTAGTTCGCTAATTGGATATTGCTCAGTTCTTTCTTAAGCAGGGAGCGCAAGCTTATTATATCTGCCTTTTTTTAATCACGATCCGCAAAAACTTCAGTCAGTCGATCAATTGCATTCATTCATGAGAAAAAATTGTCAGCTATAGCTCCCACTACTATTGGAACTGGAAAACAGTAGGGTGCAGGGCAAATTTATTTACATTTGCCATTTCTGATCAAGATCCGCAACAACTTAGTCAGTCAGGTATCATCACTGGCAAATCCAAATTGTTTGCACCTTTTGGTTTGACTGTCCACTGCGCTTGCAAATTCTTTTACGTTTTTAAATTATTTTTGCTTATAAACAATCAGGGTCACAGAGATATAGAAAATAGTTGGACAAAGAAAATGTTAGAAATATGTGCGTAATCACAAAATGATACTAAGTTATTCTGTGAATATGCAATGTCAGACCATTTTTTTTTTTTTGATATTCTATAAATTACTAAAGCATATATAACTTATTTCCAGATCAAATTCAAACTTGGTTTCGCCATTTCATTGCCTCTAACGGGAGTTACTGCAACGATCATTGCTCAGATGCACCTACTAGAATCTCTCAATGTTTTTCTTCACTCATCACATCACTTTTAAGGTACATGTCTCAGGATTAATTCACTTTCATTTTTGCAATGTCCAGGTGCTTCAGTCTTTGTTGGTTGATTATTGCACATATGATGTAGCTTACTAGATGGTTCATTAACAAAGCAAGTAATGCCGGAGCACCTGATAGAATGCTAGGTGAAATTCGAGGGGCAATTCTAGGTAAGAGATGCTTTGATAAATCTCTAGGGATGATGATTTCATTTGTCTTCAATAATTACTTTATTTCTTCATATTCTTTTTTGAATAATACATCTTGGGATAATGCATTGTTGATAAAAAAAAAAATTAAAGTGCATTGTTGAATCTAAACCATCGTCACAGAATTCAGATGATGTTGTGTACAGCCCGTTCAACGCGTTCATAATAGGTATTTATGTATAATCTGTTTGTTGTTTATATATGCTTATTATCCATTTTCTTCGGTGCAGAATAGAAATTATATATATTGAGTTGGAATTTCTTTTAGTCGAGATCTTATCTTCCCCTGTTAAATTGCTAACCAATATCTGTTGATACTCATTCTTTTAGTCTCTCTACAGGAAGATTTGAATTCCATATTACCAAATCTACAAAAAACACCCGAAATCAATTTTTTCATGCGTGTTTTCTGATTTTTTTATTTATTAGATCCCCTGAAAATTTAAAAATGATTGTTAATTGTTATCAGCATCTTTGTGAAAACAACTTATATCAGGTATAATTTCAGGCTTAGGCAATTTTTCTCCTTCTGGATAATATTGATTGAAATTTTAAGTTTTGCAAGCCACGTTTGTATATCTTCTGTCTAACATGATCTATTTAACTACTTCATAGTAAGTGTAATCTGATTCCGGTAGTTGGGGGTCCTATTTTGTTTTGAGAGTTGCTTAGTGAAGCTAGCATCTGATCTAACTTGCATTTCTATGTGGCGTAAGTATACGTGGATGGATTTTATCTGAAATTTTCATGATGATCCAAAGAAATGTATATTTCTCAGACTCCCTGTGGAGCAAGTATACGTGTGGCTGGATTTCTTCCGTTAGATGGTTATGCCATTTATTCTAACTTGCATTTCTGCGTTTTCTTTGCCTTCAACGCAACGAGTTTCAATCCATGGTATTTGTTTTTTTTTCTTCATGTGAAGCTAAGTTCTGTATTGGTTAGGCGAAAATCATTTGGAAATGGTTCCAAGGCCTCCCTTGCTGTTTTGAGAGGGCAGAAAGATTACATCTCCCAAGGAGGAAGTGAATGAATTTTAGGGATTCAATCACTTTCTCTAGAGTACAACGTCTGACTCAAGATTCAAGAATAATGGCAAAACCTGCTAAGGGAATTTGGAACTCATCATAGTTCCTTGGAACCTCATAGGCTCATACGACGTGGATGTTGAGCCAGACACTGAGTTTAGTATTTTCGTTCATCAATTTTGTAACTACGTGAGAATGGGAAGTCTATTCTTGAGGTATAATTTTGAGTTGGTATGTACCTTCTTAGGAATTGCTTAGGCATTTGTCAATAACTGTCGTAGCTTTCCATTCTGAACATTACATCTCAAATACTAGCTAAGGTAACAATCTTTTCTTTAAATTCTTTTTCTTCTATATTGAGTACTTGCTATATTAGCTCAAATGGAAGAGCACATGGTTTTCAACCATGTAGATGTGCGGTTCGACTCCCACAGATGGTATTCTTATTTGAGTAGGCTAAAACCTTACAGGATTCCGGTGACAATATTAACTCTTAATTAAAAGGGGCGTCATATGTATCATTTTCAGTCATGACTCATTGGACTAATTAGAGTTGAACCTACAACAAAGGAACGCTAAGAATTTTTCCATTAGGAAAGATAGATTTGTTTCTTCCGACGTTCACCCCGCCAAACCAAATCAAGGTTTAATGCACCACACCTTTTAGAGATGACAACAAAGAGTCTGGAATCAAGGTTTAGTGTATCGCAGCGGAGCAGTGTGTAGCACCGGTTACATGCAAGTGTTCGTAAAAGAAAACTGTAAAATTTATGAGAAGAGAAGTATGCTTAATGAAAATCTCAGTGAAGGTAGTTCACAGACTCTAATTACTTAATATTAGATGGCAGCACCATGAGAGCACTGAGCTTAATGAAACCTATGGTAAGGAAGAAGGCAGATTTCAGGAAAAGAGAAAGGGAATAGTTCTGTAAGCCAAAGTAAGCTCTACAGATTCTTTGTTGCCATGCATTTTGGCCGGGTAAAAAGCTAGGGAGTAAATATGCATTCTTTGTTCTCTAGACTGTAGAGGTTCCATAGGGTTTCAGCGACATCAAGAAGGGGGATTTGAACAAGGTAGAAAGCTAAAGACATCCTGGGGATTCCATCAAATCTGGCGTCTTTATCTTCGTCGACATAAACTTGGCGACACCAAATAAAAAATGTATTGGGGTGAGGGTGGGGGCGGGGTGAAGCGGAGCCACACCAAATAAAAAATATTAAGCGATGGGCGAGGTGAAGCGAGCCACACCAAATAAAAAATACATCGGGACGGGTGCGACACGAAGCCGAGCCAGACTAAATAAAAAATGCATTGGGACGGGGGCGAGGCGAAGCTGAGCCACACCAAATAAAAAATGCATTTGGACGAGGGAGAGGCGAAACCGATCCACACTAAATAAAAAACGCATCGGAACGGGGGCGAGTCAAAGCTGCATCACACAAGCCAAAAATATGGCTAAAACTTAAAAGAAAGAAAATGATTGGTTCGTTTTTGGGTCCACCCGATGCGTAGCACGGGCACAAAATCTATTAAAATTAAAATGCTCAAACTGAATTTGTTCATCAAAACAATACAGTATATTCTAGGCAACCGAGGTCAACTCCAATAATTACTTATGTTTGTGTCTTTAACCAAATTGTTGGACTTATATGCTTTATGCTTGACCAAATTTGTTTGCTTTATGCTTCAAAAAAAATAAGGGACACAGAGTCCTTTTTGCCTCACAAATTCTTTTTGTTTTGCAGAAATTATTCTGAAATTCATTCCAAAATAAACTTTTCAGTTGAAAAATTATTTCTCATACGCATCCAAATACCTTCTTGGTGTTTGTGCTCAGGGACTTCAGATATGACTGTTTCATTACTAAGATTCTTATCAAAAGAACACTATTACTAAATGGAAAAAATGAATCATATATGTAAACATGCAAATCCGCGACTAGAACTAGCTAGCTAAAGTTTGCGTTTTATTACATTCTCTACTTGATCTCGTGAAAAGAGTACTGAGAGATACAAATGAATTTCAAGGATTATTTACATAACAATTAATGAATGATTAGACCATCATAGCAGAGAATTCGTCGAAGCTAAGTACACCATCGCCATTAAGATCGAACAAGCGAATCTTTGTTCTACACTCCTCGGTCGTCTTGGATTCGCCAAGTCTTGTCAACATTCTTTTCAAACTCTTAGGAGTAATAATCCCTGATCCATCCATTTTCATACATCCTAAACGCCTCTTTTAAGTCATTCGTTTTCTCTTCTTCTCCGCTAACTTCCATGAGTTTAACAAAATCATTGAACTCTAGTAACCCATCACCATCCGAGTCGGTTGATTCCACGGCTCTTTTTGCTTCATCACTAGTAAAATCACCACCCATTGCTTTGACACAACTCTCCAACTCAGCTGCTGATATTTTTCCATCTCCATTTTCGTCAAAATACCGAAAAAATCTTTCGAGGTCTCCTCCGACATATCACTAGTGGAAAATGGAAGTTATACCACTGTCAGGAAAAGAAGTAATATCACTAAAAACGACTGTTTCCATCAGTTGGAATCTAGAAGTAGTTTTTTCCAAAACGATCATTTTCGAAAAGGTTGAATTCTTTGAAAAAACAACTTTCTTTACCAAGTAGATCAATAAATATTGACAGAAAAAGTAATTTTTCTTATGATATTTCATAAAAAAAAATTTGATATTGATTCAGCTGAATCCAAAGCTGATTCAACTGACAACAAACTAAAATCTGAATCAGAATTAAATTAATAATGGCTTCAAAACAGAATTTAATAGTGACTTTAAAACTCATTTTTTATTTGAAAAGTGAATTCAGTTTACAATTTCAATTATCTAAAATCCGCGAGCTCCAAGTCCAGAATCTTCTAAAACTAAGTTGGAAATCCTTAACATATATTCCTATTACAAGATAACAAGAATAAAGTTTCAACACTAAGTTGAAAGTAATACTTCACCATATGTACCTTCATCTTCTGACAAACTAGATCAAACACTACACCATTTTAAGGTTTTAGCAACCCAGAGTAGCAAAAGCACTAGTGTCGTTGCGAAATTTCCGTTGCTAATATTTCGCAATGGCGGGGTGCTGTTTCTAATTTCGCAACCGTGAATTTTCAGTTGCTATTAGCAACCGCTAGTTGTTCATGCATGCGAAGCACGCGTGTGGTCGGGAACACTTTGACCTATGTTTACGCCCAAGTCAAAGTTTGGTCAAGCCCTCTTCTTTTTTTTCCACCCTTCAGCCTTATCTTTCCATCCTTAGAGTTTTCTCAGCCATATTTTTTTTTTCATTCTCTTTCTTCTTCGAGCTGCAGCTCTGAAGAACCCTAGTTAAGCAACAACTCCGAACCCTTTAAACCAGATCGATCATAGGACCACCATCAGACTCTTCAGTTCTCAATACCCCATCTTAGATTCAAAATCAAACCCTTCTTCAACTGACTTCTTCTTATAAATTCATCAAATTCATCTTCAGATACCCTATCACAAAATCGATTGAACCACAGCAACCCTAGTTCGATCAACACATGTAATAATCGTTTTTTTCTGTGTGTATGTTGGGTTTAGGTTTATGTTTGCTAATGGATTTCATTTTGAATTTATATTGCAGTTGGAAGCATCGATCCGATCTTTTAGGTCATATGTGAGATTTGGAAGCATCGATCTGATAATCAGGTAATAAGGTCATCTCTTTGTTCTAGTTTTTTGATTTGGGTCCAATTTTTCGGATTTAGGGTTTGTGAGATTTAGGATTTCTGTTTTTGTTAGATTTTGGTAAAGAACTAAGAAATCATGATAAGTTAGATTTTGGTTTCTGTTTTTGTTAGAAATAGAATTGGTTAGCATTTATTCTTATTTTTGCATGATTCATCTTGTAGCTTATTGGAGATCATATACTTGCCCTGATACTTAGTGTTTTTGTAGACTGGGGGTTAATTTTTTCTGTGTATTTTAAGATTTTATAACATTGTTCATGGAGATCTGTGTATGGATTGATGAGTTGGTCTAGTTTTTTAATTTTTGTGTTGTGATGATTGGTAGATAATTCACATGGTAATGAATTGCCCTGTTATTGGCCCAGATTATGATCGTTACTTGCGTAATTGAGGATGAAAGAGGTGGTCGAATCGTGAGGATACCGAAGCTATTGGATCAGATTATGATCGTTACTTGCGTAATTGAGGAGTAAGTGAAATTACATTATATTACATAAGAGTGTTTTTTTGGATATTTGGTATGCCATCTTATGCTGGATTTTGAATTTCATTTATCAAGCTTCGTCTTTTATATTTGTCTCTGATATCAAGGATCTTGGACAGCTACAGATAAGCTTTGAATTAGGTTCACCATTCAAACCATTCAATCAGTTGATGGGTGTCTTTCCAGCTGCAAGGTTGTATCAGTGTCTTCTTCCTTTGCTCGAGATATTCTTAGATTATAGTTTTTGTTACCTATTTGTTTTTCTCCTTAAGGTTTCGAGGTTTACATACAAAAGTTATTTTAGGGTTCAATCTCTATTTTGTAGTCTCCAAAAACTCTCAAGAGCAGCAGCATAGATAAGAAGAAAGGCCTTAAACTTCTCATTTCCTTGTAAGTATAATAAAGTGTCTCGCTTGATTTTATCCCTATATATGTTTGATTTTTGATTCCGAGTTTGTTTGAATCTGATTTGTGTGAAATCCCTAAATTTTTAGGGTTTTTGATTTGAGAGATCGTGAAGAGGAATGAGGCGTTCCTCGTCAAAAAGTTTGGAAATAGAAATCAAATGGTTCAGTTTAGTAGAGAACCTAACAATCTCTACAATGTTAACACCTTCAAACGCTTTGGTAAGAAAAACAACATCTGGTCTTGTACTTTTGAATTATGATTTGGGTTTTTTTTTCGATTCCATTATTTAGATTTTAGGGTTTTTCCTAATGATTTGTTGATGTTGGTGGTAATTTGGTGTATTGTAGGGTTAGTTACTGCAAAGACTATTTCAGTTCAAGCGGGGAAAAGATTCAGGTGTTGTTCTGGCTACTATCAAGACTAACAAGAAGAAGTACCCTTCAGCTTTGGTGCACAAAACTGTCATGAAGCTAGGAAACATACCTCTTCTTCTTGTATCACTCAAATTCAGGTTTAATAATCATAATTCCTCAACATATTTTTAGCAATTCTAGTAAAATAGTTTGATTTCGTTTACTAATTCTAGTCGATTTTATGGTGTAAAGGAAAATATTTTTGAGAGAGTAATAGAGCTTGCGTTGCCCGGGGACGATATTCCGCGGCTGCTCCTTGATATTGGTAAGTTCATGTTTTGATACTTAAATTTGTGATTTTATTAGTAGACGGCTGAAATGTGGAATTAGTTTTTGATTCTATACTGTGTGTTTTGTTTTTAGGCTGTGGCTCTGGACTAAGCGGAGAAACATTATCTGAGAGTAGACCTGTATTGAAATGGCGCAATTTCATTGCAGGTAATTTTTTGGATCACTGTATCGGTGTTTACCCTGAAGTATGTGTTAATGATTTTATATCGTTAGTTTACTTTGAGATTGTGTGAACTTGTATGTCTAAATTATAAAGGGTTAAATTAACCTGCAGGTTATCCTCTTCGAACACTAAGTACACAGCCTATACCTCCTACGATTCTAAATATGTAGGAGGTGATTCCCTATTACGGCTGCTTCACTGGTGTGTTCTTGACCAGTTCTTTATTTTCCTTATATGATGACTGGTAACTCATGTTTCCCTTGCAATTGAATTTCTCGGGGGTTAGCTTAACGAGAAGGATTCCATGGATGCTCTTTGTACTTGGGTTCCGTATTTTGTCTTGGGACTTTCACATTATTACTGATTAACTAAATAAATATTTCCTTTTGGCTTAGTTATACATTTTCCTCACATGTATCTCGTTGCTTTATCCTTTAAAGATCTTAATCTGCCCATCTTTCTACAGTTTTTAATGGGACGAGGCGGATCCTTTTCATCTGGTGGCTCGGGAAAGTGATGCACTCACGGCTGTGTAAGTGTTGCCTTGTATGTTTCTGGTGTATCATAGTTTCTCTGAAGCATTATCAGTATGTTGTTGTTTATTTATTAACGATAGCCAATTTTTTCACATGGATTCTGATGCAACTCTTAATTATTTGTAATCTAAACAGACCTTTGAAATCTAAACGAAGTATCACCAGATTCACTCATTTTCTACATTCAGCAGTATCTACACTTGACACTGGCCTATTCGGAATTCATGCATCTACTGTGAGCATTGTACCATTAATTTATGACTCTCCTACATATTTTTAGTATAACCAAAAAGAAGCTTTGCAGACACCATTGTATAATCCAATGACTATTTAAATATTCTATAATCTTTCCACTAACAAAACTTTATTAATATCTAGTCCAAGGTATCAAACGTAGAAAGATGCTCATGGGACATACTTGCTGAGAGGTGTGTATTACAAGAATATGAAATGGAAAGCATCAATCAAGGTGGACAAGAAAAGAATCCACTTGGGGACTCTTTCTACGCAAGAATATGCATCCCATTTGTATGACAGGTATTTAATTCTTGTTCCCCATTGATTCAAACTAGAACTAAGGCGCTACACTTGAACCGAGTTCTTGTCCATGACTCCCAGTATAATTGAATAGTTAGAACTTATCGTAAATCATTTTTATATGCATACTAATCTTCTTGATGAAATGTGTTGGGAATATCGGGAGTGTCGACTCTGCACCCTTGCACCCACTTGTCTACTAGGGTGGCGCATTACGACCTACTGAACTTACAGAACTTTTTTCAACTCCACGGAGAAAGGTGATATTTTAAAACTAGCTTTTTTTTTCCCGCATCGTTATGATTTCACAATATGTTTATATGCTTACACATTTCTGCAAAACCGTCATTTCTACAAACTGGCCCGTAGCCTCAGATCATTTGTTGCTTGCAAGTATATTATCTGTAGTCTTACTAATTTTTCATAATTGCGCATGTGCACATGAGCAAAAGAAATAAGCTAAGAAAACAGAACAAGTTAATTGAAATATATTTTATGAATCAATCTTTATTTGACTGTGCTTTTGAGAATATTCGTATTGTGGTCACTCTCATATGAATCCTAATATTACTTTTATTTTGGAATTACAGTCCTTGGAGTAAGGCTCCACATAAGGAATCTGCAGAGAAGACCGCATTAGGAGATGGATTATTGGCACGGGTATGTGCCATTTTGTTCTTCTTTTTCGTTTTGGCCTTGGTATCTGTATCATAGTTTTTGGTATGGTATTCACACCAAACCCTTCGATTCTAGCTATTCCTTTGGATTAGGTAAACAATTTTGAACATGACATATTTTTCTTGTGCGATTGTATGGTATTGAGGTTGGATTTTAGGAGTGTATTATTGTTCTCTTATTCTCACACTTGTCTCTCTGAACTAACCGTATTATCAAGGTTCCTAGTTATTCTTACTACATTTTGATAAGTGAACTGAAATGGAGTTCTAAGTCCTACAACCATACAGCTCAATTTCAGTTCACTTATAGTAGAGTAGTGTAAGAAGGAGTTCTCTACGCCCTCTCACATGATGTTCTCTTAAATATTTGGTTTGTATTTGCTTCTACATACATCTCCATTTAGTTCACTTATAGCAGAGTTTGTTGATATTTGCTTTACATGGTTTTCAATTGTATCTGCAGATTATACAAACTCTAGGGTTTAGTATTTTGTTTGTGAAATCAAACTGATACAACAAGTTGGTTATTATGCAGGTATTTGGGCTTAAGTCAAAAAGCGAGACTACGGTGATATTTTAGTAGCAGTTGAATCTTTTCTGATGAGATTGGTTAAGCTAGCGGAGTCTGGTGATATTTAGTCTTATATTCCATGTTTTTCAATGCCTTTGTCGACAAAAACTAGGTTACCCATCCGTTTATAAACATCAACATAGATCCAATATTGTATGTCAATCACAACATACATAAGTTTACTTGTGTACATTTGTATCATAGATTGAATATTGTATGGCAGTCACAACATTCATAAATTTACTTGTGTACATTTGTATCAATTGAAGAATCCTTTCTTTTATGATAATATTATCTAGTGGTGATTCTCAACTACATTTGTATCACTTTTGTATTGCCATTGTAATTTGTATATATGTTTGGATGTTGAATATGGGGAACTGGGAAATTTGGGGTAATGAATTTTGACTAGGTCAATAGAATGGGACTTGACCTTTTTTTTGAGGTTGCAAAAGATTAGCAACATCAGGACTCTGTTGCTAACTTAGAACCAGAACCAGTACAGTAGAACCAGAACCAACAGTATATGGTTACGGGTAGTGGTATTCCTGTAATTAGCAACATATTAGCAACAACAGGCTATTGTTGCTAATAGAAAATTTCGCAACGGCAACGGCCGTTGCGAATATCCGTTGCTGACCAAGATTCGCAACGAAGCTTATGCCATTGATAAAAATTGCGACACCGTGTTTAGCAACAGCGAAGTCCCGTTGCGACCCCGTTTAGCAACAGCTATTGTATGTTGCTATATCCTTAAAATGGTGTAGTGAAATCAAGTCCCTAATCAATTTATGGGGCTTCATGATCGGCAGACCAAGATCTTTAAGCTTCTTCGTTCCCCAGCTCTCAAACCAATGAAGTCCAACACATTCCGCCAGCATATGAACCACAGAAGATTGTGTGATAATGTTATCAATATTTCCTTCACCCAGATCAACCACTGGTAGGCTCTTCATTTTGTATTTGGATAGCAGCAAAAGCATGGTTAAGAAGGTGTCAGATTTCTGCAGCGCACAAAATGGAGACCAACGGAAAGACCCTGAAATGTCTTGAACCTATGAAGGTAATGTCATAAACCTGATTTGTAAAGCAGAAACAAACAAGATAGAAAAAAAATTGGTTGTGCTAGGAGGAAACCTTTGTAGTCTTATAAAAATCGGAAGAAGTTAAGAGTCTCGAAAAAGTTTTCACCATTTGCTCCTGCCGTGGCTGTAGTCCTCATCTTTAGAGCTGTGACTTCAGACTGCAAACGGAATGTAAATATTAGCACTTCAGTTTTCATCACATGAGAATAGGCATATTAGTAAACTACCAGCCAATAAATAGCCGTTCGATAATCGGAAACAACAAAAGTTTACTTCCAGATTCGGTAACTAAAAAGCAGTTTAATATAAATAAATTTCGGATTACTTTGTGCAGTCTATAACAGAAAATACCACCCTTCAAATCAACTATAAAGTCAGAAAATACCACCCTTAAATAGTTTGAAGAGTGCAGGAAGCACGACTGGCCGGAACAGGAAAAAAGTAAGTGTCGCCCATGTGAACATTGCCCGTAAATGTGCATTCAAATAACCGATCTCCTGCAACCTTGTCAATATTCCCCCGAACTCCGCTCTTAGTCTGAATTGGTGCACCTATAAACCCATCAATTTGAAAGTTTGGTGCAAACATGACACGAGAAGTCTTCCAGCAGGTGCCAACAATAGATCCTATCGTTTCTACCTTCAGCAATATCTGTGCGTTAAAATCAAAATCAAGAATGACACCCTTGGCCATAATTCGAAATGCTTCCTGATTCAAACACAAATCACTCATCAAACAAAGTTCAAGATATGAAAATATCAACAATTGGTAAAGCGGTAGCTTCAGATTGCATCCCTGAATTACAAAATGTATAGGATAGAACAATGAAAATTGAAATATATCAGACCTTATTTTTCAAACAATTAAGATTAGTCATTACGGCAACAATTCTGGTCTTGGGAGGTGCTAGAGGGACCCAAAACACCACAAGACACTCCGTATGTTCTGAAGTGTAATTGAGAAGTTGATGCTGTCCATTTTCATTTTACATGGCATAAATAGCAGTTGTCTCATAACGTCTACAACCAGCCAAAACAGTGATTGGAGCACCGGTCATCAACAAATCCATACGCCAACTATGCCGCTTAAGTTTCAAATAAAAAACAGCACAAAAACATGATCATACATGCAGCAGAAGTAGACAACAAACAGGACAAGCTTATATTTAAATTTTTAATGACAACTCTTTCCATTTTCTTTTGTAAGAATCCAACGGCATGAAACCAGTAACATGGTCCAACCAAACGTGTAATCAAGATTATAACACACTTTGCAGTAGTAAATAAAAATTAGAAAATGCATAATTACTTGCATATATTCATAATTACTTGCATATATTCATAATTACTTTTAGAGAATAAATAAACAAAAGATGAAACAAATCAATGAGACACTACTCTGTTCTATCAATATCTGCATCTGTAGCTTCAGAGTTTAAAATAGTAAAACGGTTCAAGTAGCAAGTTGCGACTTGCTTTGATTTTTCAGCTTTTCTGCCCGTGCAGGACTGATAGTTGAAATATGCTGCTTTGGGACACTAAAAGACGACTAAAAGAAGTGGAACTAAAACATGAGAAATTTTTCAACTTCTTTTGGCACACTAAAAGACGACTCAGTTTAGGCACTCTCTCACATTTACAGGGAAAATCCTAGCGCATGCATTATGGCCAAATGGTGGCTTCGAGAGTATAGCCTATAATTTGCTGAAAATCCAAAAGAACAGATCACATACCCTTTAACAAAGTGGCTTCGAGAGTATAGCCTATAATTTGCTGAAAATTTTATATGTTGCACCACAAACCCCCTGCCTGTTGCTTGATACTGTTGACAGAAACTAATTTTAGATATGGAAGGTGCCAACTTGCCAACAAAATCAAAAGATTAAATAGCAACACTAACATGAGATAACATCTTCATTAGTAAGCCATGAGATATGACTCTCTAAGAGAATGCATAAAGGAGAAACATACGATCCTCATATAGTTTAGACATTTTTGTTTTTGGCTAGTGCCCAGGACCAAGACCAACTCTCTTAAATGGCCTTGTCATGAGTGCCAGCTTAACATAGGGAAAAACCAACCTTCCAAGGCTATGGGACATTAGATATATGTATCTCCAGGTAAAGTAAAAGATTATTCATCCCCCTTATCTGAAGCAGTATGTGCTTCGCATCAATGACCACAAAGAAAATGTCAATAAAAAACAAGATTTAATAATTAGTGTGACATGGCAAGTAGCTGTAGGACTATTCATTAATCAATCACCCAAAGAAGGTTTAAGTAAAAGATAGCAAGAGACATAATTTTTAGAGACTACATACCCTCAAAAAACCTTGCTCCAAAATGAATCCCAAAATCATCGGTATAGCAGTAAAAACACCGATCTGGAAAAGAAACTGTGTATTGAGAGCAGCAGTCAATGCAGTGTTCTGCAACACATTGGATTTTTCCATAATAGATTCACCGGCTCCAGAGAGTGCCTAGATCAAATCTCAGGATAAGTTTCTCAAGATGGCAAGTGGAGCAGCTACTCAAGTAATTCAAGAGAAATATCCAACTTCAAAAGCAAGACAGGATAAATGAAACACGTATTTTTCACCCCTTCAGAGTTCTATATAGAACTCAAACAACATAAGAGTTTTAAGAATCTATCAGTATCAAATGATTGCACACATATAGAAGCAGAGATGCCAACTCACCAAATATATCTTCCCGTACAGAAAAATATACACAGTCAGCACTGTTAACTGCATAATCACGAAAGACGTTATACTCAATCACCAGAGAACTTTAAACTGCAAGTTAATCTACTCAACATGAGAAAACGAAATTCAGAACATATTCACCTAATCCTTGCCTTCTTGTTGGATACACCCACTACCTGCAAAAAGAAGTGGAAAATTTTCATTAAACCAATCAAGAAGTGAGGAGTCACAATTTGATGAAGAAATGCGTAAGTTTAAGCTTACTGTATCCCATTATTTGGCTGCAAACCCAGGAAACTCATCAATATACCAAGCAGGAAATTCAAATATATATAGCAAAATAATAATCACTATGTGACCATCGGTAACTAAATTGCCTGGTATGGTCACAAGGAAATGCAAGACCCAAATGCTAAAGTAATCTTAGAAACATCTAATCCAGAAGACCCAAATGTTAAGCAAGCTCATAAACCATGTCAGTTAGAAATTTAGACAAACATGTGATGCTCCATCAACAATAGTAACACAAACATGGATAGAACAACAATCAAATTCCAGAACAATGGAATAAATTCAATCTAAAGTAACTTTGAGATTTTATAAAAGAAGAAATTTCAATTAATGGAATAGAGGTGCTTAGAAACTAAAAATACCTGAACCAAAATTAATTGTCGTCCTGCCAAATGCATTATTACCCTTTTCCTGCATTTTTATAACATCCAAAAGGTACTATCCTGCCCTGTGAGGACAAACCTGAGTCAAGAAACCATTTCAATTCAGGAGAACCCCGTTCAAGCACAAATTTCAATTCCATTCAAGAAAACCCAAAAAGAAGGGGAAAATTGAAAACCCAATACCAAAATTGATTGACTACTAACAACATAAATAATTAAAATCAATCAAAAATAACAAAATCTACGTATTTGAATTCCAAATAAAAAAAATGTTAAAATTAACTAATCCCTAATTTGAGAAATTGAAATCAGAGCAAGTAATAATGTCTTTATACCTTAGAAATTTGTTTCTAATGAAGTTGTTGAAGTGGTTCACTCAAAACCGTTTTCAACACCAACCAAACTGCAAAAACATCAATTTATCATCAAAAACCTTAAAACCCAGATCTGAGAATTGAAAACAGAAATTAAATAAAACCCATATGTAGAACTGTGTATTCTAACATCCACCCTGCACCATTCCAAAACAATCAAATTAGCCTCAAAACTTTGAAGCTTTAAATTTAACCTCGTACATACTACAAGAAATCGAAAAAATATTCCAATTTTTAGGGCTTGACGAAAAAACCAAAAACAAAATTAATCTCAAAAATCAAAAATCAAATCAATTTCACTCGCAAAATTAATCTCAAATCAATTTCACTCGCAAAATTAACAAAACTAATTCCAAAATTATTATCAATTTCACAAGAAAATTAGCTTTCTAGCAAAATCAATATCAAAATACCAAAATTACATCAATTTCAATAGAAATATTTCTCATTTCTAGGGTTTGGAAAAACCCCAAAACAAGCTCAGTATCAAAAACCATTAGAAAACCCAAATCAAAGAATCATAAACAGGAACTAAATGAAACCCGTTACGCGAAATCTATCCATTATTGAAAACTAACCTCAAGAAACTGAAAAATCTCTTAAGAACCCTAGATTTCTTCTCACAAGATACGTATGAGAGTTTTATCGGTGATTATCTCTTTGAAGAAGAAGACAAAGCAAAACCTAATATTGATTCATAATCTATGATTGAAAATAGAAATCGACGGAAACATATAGAATGAATAAGTTTTGAGAGACAGGAAGAAGTGAAAGAAGGCTACCGAAGGAGTAATGCAGATCGAGATTAAGATAAGAGAGAGGATTGTAGAAGTTACTCTCTCACAAACATTTTCAATCTCTAAAGTTATCTGTTCTTTAAGAAAATACCCCATAAAGAAACAACTGTGTGACAAGTTTTATTAAAACTACTGTGGCTCACAGTACCTATAGTTACAGCTGTCACATAACAGTCGTATTCGTGAAAATGAGGAAGTTGTTAAAAACCCATTTTCCACTAGTTTAATATTTTTTTATAAAACAACTGTTAGTGACAGCATGGATAAATACTACATCCCAATAACAGTTGTTTTTGAAAAGCCTAGGAAGTAGTAAAAAACCTATTATCCACTAGTGTATGTTGGTACATCACGCTCATCTACTCTCTTAGATGACAATTTTCTTCTTAATCTTGCTAATGTTGATTTCGGTGACAGCGAGTTCTTCCTTGATGGACTTGAAGAAGAAGAAGAAGAAGAAACTGAATCGCTTCTCTTGATTTCTGTAGTGTTTCTCATATCTCTCTCTATCTGTGAATTCGAAGTGCGGGTAGTAATTCTTTCTTTAGTTTTTTCGCTAAAATATCCTGAAATTCTTCTGATTAACCGAAAGTTTTTGTTTTGTTTGAAGTTTGGAATTCTATACGGTTGATGGAGGGACAACTGATGCTAGAGTTGGTATTTATATGTGCGAGATACAGTTGGGTTTATGTTTTCAACCGTCTTAACAGGCGACAGCTAGTACTTCTTGCGCGTTTGAGGAAAGTTCCAGTTTAGATCGTTTTTGAAACGAACCGCACTAGTCACATTGTGTTACAAGGATAGTTTTGTAATTTTTATTAATAAAAAACAGGTTATTGGTCGATACGGGTCAGTTTATGGCGGCAGAAAAAAATAAAAAGAAAGGACACGTGTGTAATAATAATAACTGCGAAAGGGAAGACATTTCCTGATTAGTACAGAAATGAAGGGTCAAAACTCAAACAATTGTAAGGAACGCGTATTATTCAACCACGTCGACCGTTGATAAAGTTTTGGATTAGGAGGAATTATTGAACTAATTACTTGGAAACAGAGCAAAATCCTATCCATGAATGGAGAACCAGAGGCACAAACGTCACACGTCGTCACAACATTTTGGTCGTTTACATATCATTCCTCCGGCAGTCATCCATACTCTCACACCATACCGGTCCATATCTACCAAAAGTTACATCTCAAAAAGAAAAAACGACCTCAAAAACCGATCGATTTATAAAAGCAAACTAATAAACCAAATGTAATTGTTACAAGTGCTTACGCACAAGGTCAAGAACTTGTTGAATATAAAAAGAGAAATAAAGAATTATTCCGGGTGGGTATGCAAGAGGTCAAGAGCTTGTGGAATTTTAAAATAGAGAAGTAGAAGAAACATGCAACTTGTTAATCCACTTTTTTTAGCTTGATCATTAAGGTCAGTTTCGTACAAAGTGGATTTCTAACGTGACTTGTTTGTTAATAATCCACAGGTAGTAGTATATATTGTAGGCAACTAATCTGTGTTCAATTATTTGTTTTTCTTATTTTTCATTCTACTATTAAACTAGAGATATAGGAGTGTGAACGGATATGTTACAAAAACAAAAGGATCAAATTTTAGGTCAGCTGTAATAATCATTCTGTTTGTTTTGTTAACCAAATTGTTGGAATTATATACTCCCTCCGTCTTTAATTATCAATCCTAATTGATTTCGTCAAAATATTAAGAAAATTATATAAAATGTCATGAATAATCCTTGACTAACACTATTTAATATTATGTTTTTTTTGAATCATTTAATGTTATTACTAAATCTAAAATTATGTAAGAATAAGTAGAAGTTTTATTAGGAATTTGTTGCAGTGGAAAATATGGAGAAAGTAAAGAGACAAAGAGAGGTTTCTATTGATCAGGATAATAGGGTTACATGGATACAATATCCTATATATATATGTAAAGGTAAACTCTAGGTAACTAGATGGACCGCACATCCATGGGCCATAGGCCCTATAACACGGCCCCTTGTGCGGTTCAATAACAAAACTTTATACATAGTGCTTCACATATAGTTCTTTGAATGTTGTTCTTCAAATGTCGTTCCCTCCTTGATAACTTGTGCCGAAATCAATTGCCTCATTAAAACTTTGATAAGGAAAAAACCCAATGGGACAAAACCTTGGTATAACTCTTCACATGTATTACTTCACATGTTGTCTCGTACTTTACATGTAGTTCATCACATGCAATACGATCTTAAAAGATCGACGAGTCTAAGTTAATTGCCTCGTAAAAACTTCGTCCGGAAAAACCCATAGGGACAAAACCCGAACTAAAGAAAAGGAGTACAATATCAAGCAAACTTAGAACATATATGGACTCAAATATGTTGCCTCATTAAAACCTTGACAAGGAAAACCCAATGGGATAAAACCTTGACGAAGGGAAAAGAGTACAACGTGACAGATGCAAGTAAAGGTGATCCGTTGCAAATGATCACTTTGCTCCGTTGAAGTTGACTGGTTGTTTCACAACTCTTAAGGCAGAAAATCCTCGTGGGAAAGATTATAGCCTTAGTTTGGAAAATTACATTCCCAGTGTTTGTTGTTGTCTCATTAAAAACCTTGCCGAGTAACAAAACCCTGTGGGAAAAAGCAACTTCGGTGAAGGAAAATAGTTCAACACACCATTAGCTCCCCCTGATATCAGAAAATTTTTATTAGTCTAATGCAGTCAAAAGGATTTTATCACACTTCACCTTGATGACTTGAAACTAAATGGTATATTTGATATTTTAAGGGAAAATATGGCTAAAAACAGAGCGGACAGATAAAAAAAGACAGGCCAAAATAGAAATTAAGACGGATAAAAAAAGACAGGAGGAGTATGTCATAATGTCATGGGATTGGCATAACTTATGGGCTACGACTCGTGTGCTTTTTTTTGTCCAAGGCAGAAGCTCGTTTCATATTTGTTTCATTTTAGTAAGGACAGATGAATAATGAGTCAGATAGGTAACTTTCAAACTTTAGGTCGATACGCGCAACCAGATATATTATTAAGATACTGTCATTGTGCAAACTCAATATAACACATTGTATTTCCATTCTTGTATGTTTGCTAACCGGCAAACATCGTAAACAAAATGTGTGCTCGATCATAAAGGAATAAAGATAAAGAGAGGAAGGAAGTAAAAAATGTCAGTGTATCAAGGCCAAATTCCTACGATGCAAGAACCAAAGAAGTGCATACGCATACTACTAACATCATCTATTAGTTTGAAAGAACCAAAGAAGTACAAAGCACTTAGAGTTTCTCCACTGGAATGTATGTGAAGATAAATGTCCTAGTCCATATAGGATAAATATTCATTTCCCTAAAAATCTTCTCCAACTCCAACTTCTTAAATCAATGTGAAGATGGCATGGCTTAATTTTTATTAGACATTATCAAGGTGAATGTGAAGTTTTAGACATTCACCTTGACAATGTCAAGCTATCCCAGTAAGTTTTTGGTTACTAAAATTAAACTAAATATATTAAATAACCTTTTTTGGCTCTAGTAAAATCTAAAAGTTACTAAAAATGAAAAATGTTTTTAATCCATAAAAAATCACAAACAACACCATTGGAGATGAACTATTTTCTCCCCTTAAATTTAAGGAAAAATTGGAATAAAAATTTCTTGTTTGCGTCGCCATCTAGGAACACACAACCACCATCGGAGAAGCTCTTACTTTGCAGCACAACACAAAGAAAAACAGTTTATACATTACTACATATTAGACCTTTTTTCCGTCCATAAAGAAAAACATGTTCCTTGCAGCACGACGATTAAGTCAGAAAGTTGGGGCTTTTTATATTGTGGATCCGAGCTTTCAACACTAGTTTCCCACATCTCAGTCTCTTTCAATTTTCAAAGTCACCGCATTGAATATAAAGAATCCAGTACCATCACACTCAAGACTCAACTTCTCCAATTTTCAGATTCTTTCCTTCATTTATAGGGCAAAAAAAATTAAATTGATAGGTAGTTTATCCTAAATTGGGAATATATCCCGGTTTCACCGAAATATCTTGAACATCAGCATGCGAGTTCCAATGTTGTATAATCAGTAAATCGAACTTGGTATTGCTATCAAAAGAGTTCATCGAAAGTATGTGAACAAATTTCAAAGCCAAGGATTCTGGTATTTGGACAAAATTAAATAACAGATAAAAAATAATGAGTAAAACTTTAAGAATAAATAGAGACATATATCTCGAGATAGTATTGATCTGATGGTTGATAGGTGCGAGTGCGTTGATATCATTATGTGCGTATCCATGTCATTCATAACACACACAGACCCTAAAAGAAAAAAGTAATATGGTGCTAAACTTCAGTTTGTCTAATAAAACAATTCCTATCTATATATGTGGCTATGTGGCATGTGTTCAAGATCAAACCCCTAAGACTAGGGATAAAACCCTGCTATCCTAATAAAGAATAGCTTGCTAGCACTCCAGATGTTTCGCGTGAACTTTCTTTCAGAAAAGAATATTTCAAAAAATCAATAGCAAAACAGCAATTCCCCAACTAGCAGCAGCATCAGTAAACAGAAAATTAGATAATCAAGGACTGTCTCCTAAACGCCCAATTAAAAGATAGATCAGCTATGACGTTATGTGATTAACAAAATCTGAACCAATAAAAAAGCCAGAATCTGCAGCACATGGTTTTTAATATAATCCTTAAATAATACGGGGATGAGGATTGTTGCAGTTATGTCGACTTAATGTGGCAGAAAAGGATACCGACATAGTAATCTACTACTGACTGAATTTCAAGGTCAGAAGGGGAAGAAGTATACAACAGAATTTCTAATTCTTCAAAAAACTAAATTTCCAGAGACCGATATACAAAAAAATGCTGTTCCTCATAAGGGAATATAATTTTTGGTTGATTTTCTCAATGGATATTGCTATCCTCAACCAAACATAGAGGGATTCATCTTTAATACCCAAAATGTAACATGTTGCCAATGCTAAGACTTGCTTATCTTCACCAAAAAATGACTTTACTAGTGAATGTAAAATAATCATCATACCTTCAATTTAAATAATGTGCTACCAAAACCACGTAAGTCTTCCATGACAGTACGGATCTTATCAGAGATTGTTGTGTAAAGCCATCTCTGTGCCGCCTCATTCAAACCATGGTGGGAAGTGGTAGGCTAACCCACACTGTCAAAGGATTGTCCTCGAGACATGGATATAGCCGTCTGCCTCAACTGGGGAAGATCAAATTGTATAGGCTCACCTACAATTATCCTGATATCTTTGTTCCATAGTGGGAATGGAGGTCGTCTCCCAAAGAAAGATTTCTCAGGCAGCACCTGAAAATGAAAACAAGGAAGATTTTGAGCACAATTAAAATAGCCATATTAATCACAAACAAAGATGATATCTTTGGTGAAAATCAATAAGCATTTTGCTATTTTTTTGTTAGGCTTTCCATTGCTAACAATTCCCCCTCAAACTGCAGATTACCAAATAGAGTAACGATTATAATGTCTTGTGAGATCACAGAAGCTGAAAACTTCACAAGTTAATCTACCAGGTTTGATTCATTTATGTTGAGTTCCAGTTCTCAACTGAAACAAACGTGTACGTTATAATGTCTGTTCATCTGAAAATTTGTCTCATGATAGATTTGATTAATAATATGTTACCAGCTGCTCTCTTAGGAACGGAAGTGTGTGACTAACGACCACTTAAGCTTTGGGAGAGAAATAGAACAAAAGAGAAAGAAAGAGTATAGTGGGTGATTATAGTAGCACTTTTGGTTCATTTTGGACAGGATCACAGATCGAACTAAAAAGTCAGTCGTGACTGCTTTTTGCACATTGGAATGCGAACTGCCAACCAAATTTGGAAAACAGCAGATCCTACATTCCTTGATACACTCGCCAAAACAAAATGAGAAATTGAAAAGTATAAACAAAAGTTGCATGTATGGTCCTATTACATCATAATGGAAACATCATAACTAACAGTGCTTTCCAGGTCAAATAATGGTCTTATTTGGTGATAATTTAGTATGAGGAATAAAAACCATCTGTTAGACTCGCTTCATGCAGAGCAAAGTAATGAAATGAGTTGGAAGAGAAAACCTAACTGGGTATTTTGATGATGGTACACTCAACCCACATGATCTATTATGTTATGATGACACAAAAAAATATGTGTTTAACCCACAATATGTGAAGCATCAGAAAATATATGCTGTATGCAAAAGTTAGAAATCCTTGTGGTTTTGTCTTGTTGGCACTTGCCTTCAACTGTAAAGTTGGCTTATTCAATGGAAACCTCGTAACCATGATGTATTGACAATAAAATGTGATAACAGCAAGATAACAAGTTGTTGGAATGTAAGTTGTAATTGTTAGATAAATCTAGATTAATCTAGGTAGTTTGTTAGATATGTTTGAATGAAGAGAAAACTCTAGAGTTAGCTAGAGTAAGACTTGTAAGTCAAGTCTAGTGATGGTCTCATTTGTAACTAAGCAAGAAGTTAATAAAGAGTGAGTTTGCAGTGAAAGTCCTGCTTCATTCGCTATAATTCTAGGAACTCTATAACGAGCAGCATATATGGAGTTTCATGCTCATATATCTCCGGAGTATTTTCGAGGTTTAAGTTCCTATAAAAATTTCAACACAAATATACCATATCAGCAAGTGAAAGTTTGTACAAGTACCTCTTCAAAACCACGATGTATGATTGGCAAAACTATTGGTGTTACAGGTGCACGCTCAATGAGACTGGCGGTTCCCCACTTTAATCGTCTAATAGGTGCATCATCCTGCCATATTTTACCCTCTGGGAACGTATGCAACTACACTTTAAAGACAATATAAAGAGCTTCAGAAGGACATCAAAACCATAAAGTACAAGTTCTGATATATATTGAAATAAGAATAAAATGGTTTATGATAAATTGAAAAAGCAGACGACCGGCTTCATTTTCATACTGATCTAACTAATTGACGGGTGTTAATATGACTTTAGGGTGACTTTAGGGTGTTAATATTGAGGCTCATAGATTTAGATTGCTATGTACCATCAAACTTGCAATTTAGATTGTCACAAAAGAGTCAATTGCAGTGAAGAAGGGTCAGTCAATCAACTTCATACCTAAAAGACATCTTCTGCGTAGGGAAATTAGATGGATGGTCCTGTAATCCTGCACACCACTATGTGCGAGCATTAGTTCTACCTGATATCTGTAAGGGAATGGAAATCTACACAACCAGTAGGTAGAAGGTGGACTTCCAGGACATTGCACCCATTATGAAAACTGTGGCCCTTGAAGAGCCCAACCCTATGGCCGAGGCTATTACTAGAGCAAAGGGTTTAAAGATCTTTAGTTGGTCAGATATAAGATAGAGAATAGTTCATGGGTAGTTTCTAGTTATCGCCGATAGATTTTTTTTATGAAGCAGATATTAAAAGTATAATCCCATCAGGCCCCTAAGTTTGTGTTCATTTAGCAAATAGCTTGCCAAGCAAAAGTGCCTAGTTTTGTGTTCATTGAGCAAATAACTTGTCAAGCAAAGGCACACGATTACAAGATAAAAAGGAATACCCAGGCTCCATCACTCAAGCGTTCAAGAGCTTCTTCCATGTGTTCCTGATATATTCCACCACCTCTTTTTATGGGTATGCATTTAACTGTATATACATTTCAGTCAGCTTAGAAAAAAGTTCCTTCTTTAGCATTTGATGAATGATATTCAACTTAAATAAGCTTCCGAAAGGTGTAAATACGAGAAGCAAGAACATTATGAGGGAAACAAAAATATAATTGTTCGTACAATAAAATATGGTCTCCAATGTGGGTAGAACGATAGAAATTCATTCGCACAAAAAGACCTTGTCACGGTGTTCAAAGAAATGTTTCATGCTTCATGATTTTGCCTGCTAACATTCTTCTGGAGATCACTTTCTAACTGTCAAACAATTTTAACAACAGGAATCCAACTCAAGCCAACATTGTA
Organism: Papaver bracteatum; assembly: GCA_023529315.1. Taxonomy (NCBI): domain Eukaryota; kingdom Viridiplantae; phylum Streptophyta; class Magnoliopsida; order Ranunculales; family Papaveraceae; genus Papaver; species Papaver bracteatum. The sequence continues at coordinate 70,565 of JAJJWX010000162.1, forward strand.
TACTGAAACCCAAAATGGGTACAATGGTACTTTACAAACCAATTACCAATAGCAAGATGAAAGAAGCGTCCATACCGAGTCTGAATAAGTATGATAACATCGAATTTTTGAAGCATATATCTTCAGCAGCCAAAACCCACCGTTGCAATTTTGCATCAGTAGTAGGGAAACCCTTAAATCCCCACATTAATGGATCATCCATCCTAGCATCATTCAATTTTCCATTTCATTATTCAGAAATTAAGCAAACATCTTACTACATTATTAGATCAAAAATCAACAATAGTTCAAACAAAAATTGGAGGTTTAAGAGTACAGAATGGTTAATTACTAACGTGGACATATGATTGCTGACTGTAATGAGTGGAACACCTTGAGGACGAGATCGAACAAGACGAATTAGGGTTTCCGGATTTTGTACTGATGTTGAGTTGAGAAGACTAGTAACAACTTTGGCAAAACTTCCCACACCCATCAGGGGCGGAGCAAGAAATCTAACTAAGGGGAGCAAAAAAATTCTAGGGGGTACAACTATGATAAAATAGGCTTAAAACCCCAATAAATTAAAAACAATGGGCTAAATTAGGCTTTAGAGCTAGTTTGGCAGGGTGTGCAATTGCACACCCTTGCTATACACTAGCTCCGCCCCTGACACCCATGATTACAAGTTTTCGTGGAATGCCTCCAAGATGATCTGATCTTGCTGCCCAAGCCATTGTTCTTCCCATGGCTACCTCCTCACCGGAAACTCGTTCCTTCAGTTAGTTTTGCTCTTCAAAATTATTTTGGGGGGACATATTAAATGGTGCTTTTGGAGGTGCGAACTGGGAAGAAGAGTAGTATATGAATTGACCTAAATCAGCACGAAGTTTAACCAGAAACACTGCACCTTTTGTAGACCGTCTAATTGGGATGGTCTGTTAGAGCAACCACAGTCTTCGACTATAACTAAAAATTTAGTCGAAACACGAGGCGCTATGGGACGGAGTAAAGACTATAAACCAGACTAAAACTAAAACCCATAGTATATATGGTCTTAGTTTAGTCTTTGATCGGGCGTAGATTGGGATTACGCCTGCTGGGGTGTAGATTAAAGTTACGCCCGAAGACAAAAAAAAAAATTGGGGCGCAAAATACAGTTACGCCTGATTGGGGCGTAACTCAAAGTTACGCTCCAAATAAAAAAAAAAAAAAATTGGGACGGAATTGATGCATTCCGCCTGATGAAACAAAAAGTAATTAAATGATTATGGGGCGGAATTGATTGGGTTCGCCCCACCAAATTTGGTTTTCCCACCGTAGCGTCGCACACGGAGTAAACCCAAAATTTTCAATTTTTTTTGCTCTTTACTCTTTGGTTATAGTCGTATGACTGCAATTGCTCTTAGAGCAACCGCGGTGGGCGACTAAGACCAAAAATTTGGGATGAGAACGACGTAATGGGACGTACTATCGATCAAATCCCAGACCAAACTTAAATCCCAGAGTATATTTGGTCTCCGATTAAGACCAAACCCAAATTTTAGTCGAGCGTTGATATAGTGTCCGCCCCACACCATGCGTTGATATAGTGTTCGCCCCACACCAGGCGTGGTTTATACCCCGCCCTTTTTTCTTTTTTTTCTTTTTTTAATTTATTGCGGGGCGTGGTTTATACCTCCGCCCCATTTTTTTTGTTTTTTGTTTTTTGGAATCACACCAGGCGTTGATATATTGTTCGCCCCACACCAGGCGGACGTATAGTTTACGCTTGACCAAATTTAGTCTTCTGCCCGTAGCGTCACACACCAGACTAAACTCAAATTTGGTTGTTTTTTTTTGGTCTTTGATCTTTGGTTATACTCGCACCACTGCAGTCGCTCTTAGAGCAACTACAGTGGGCGAGTAAACCTATTTATTTGGTAAAAAAAATGAGACACAGCGGGACAGACTATCGACTAAAAGTCGGACCAAAACCAAATCCCAGACTATATTTGGTCGGGGACTACGACTAAACACAAATATAGTCGAGCGTTGGTATAATGTTCGTTTGTCAACGGGCGGTTATATAATCTACGCTTGACATGAAGCGGATATATAATATTCACCCCACGAACAGGCGTGTATATAAACTACGTCCCAATGAAGCGTTGCTGAAATGTACGCCCGATGGAGCGTTGCTGAAGTTTACGCTTGGGATCAAGCGTTGATATACACACCGCCCCATTGAGGCGAATGTAAATCTAACGCCTCAATCAGGCGTTCATAAAGTTCACGCCTGATGCCAGGCGAACATAATACCTCTGCCCCACTGAGAAAAATGTTTCTGAAATTGTTTCATACCGTTTGTAATTTTCAAATTGTTTCTTAAAAGTGAAAAATACTAGAATCCCCCTACTATATGGGTTCAATATTTTCAAGCCCCGCTAAATGGATCATTCACTATCAACTCCATACTTTAAGAATATGATATTACTAGGCCCAAAAAATTAAAAAAAATTCAAATCTGGCCCACAATTAATTATTAGAAATTTTAATAATGACAACACTACCCTTTTGTATTTATATCAGAGGAATATCAGAAGATATTTTCATTTCTCTATTTTCTCTCTCTCTCTTATCCTTATCTCTCTCTGTCGTAGAAAAAATGTTTCTAGAGTTTCATTCATTTTTCGTCGACTGCAACAACAACTCCTTCTATTCCTCTGTAATTCCAGTTATGTCAAAGATCGATTGCATCTTATCAAGAAATAGATCTTATCGAAGATGAAGATGATTTGTTTAATGCGATAATTAACCAAAGAAGATTAATCCTGCATCTGAAGATTACAGAATCAAATCGTAGATAAGTTTCATTTTTCATTATCTCATCTCGCTTAATTTCTGAGTTTTTGTTAAAACTAGATCTGAGTGACGAATAATATCCTCATGAACGTTTTAGCTTAATTCAATTCATTTTTTTCCAGTATTTTAGTACTCGAATTGCATTAGATCTGAAAAACTCTTTCGCTTCTCATTATTTTTGATTTTTCAACTCTGTTGATTTCGTGATCGGAATGGAATTTGGTTGTTTGATCAATCGATATGTGAATATTTGAAATTTTTGTTTGTTGATTTTGTTACAGTAAACTTCCTTACTCGATCAAGATTCTACTTGAATCAGCGATTAGGAACTGTGATGAATTTCAAGTGACACAGAAAGATGTGGAGAAGATTATTGATTGGGAGAATACATCTCCTAATCAGGTTGAGATTCCGTTTAAACCAGCTCGTGTGCTTCTCCAGGTAACCAGTGTATTTGACTTTTTCCATTTTTTGTGTAATTGTTTGTTTGATGAATTTTGGTTTGTAAATTTTAATAGAATAATAATGTTGTTTATGAATGGTTTTAGGATTTTACTGGTGTTCCTATTGTGGTTGATCTAGCCTGCATGAGAGATGCCATGAACAGACTCGGAAGTGATTCCAATAAGATCAATCATTTGGTAAGAAATTATTCTAGGGGTTATTCACAATGTTGTACACTTGTAGTTTTGAGAAACTATTTTGCTTTAGTTGAAAGTTAAAACCGGAAAACTTTGTCCTGCAGGTTACCGTAGATCTCGTCGTTGATCACTCAGTGCAGGTCGACCTTGCTAGATCAGAGAATGATGTACAGTATAATATGGAACTCGAGTTTCAACGTAACAAAGAAAGATTTGGTTTTCTTAAGTGGGGTTCCAATGCATTCCATAACATGCTTGTTGTTCCTCCCGACTCTGGGATAGTTCACCAGGTAATGAAAAATATTTCTTTAGGAAGTGCCCTCTTTATTTTACTTAGTTTTCATCTCAAGCTATACTCGAGAAAGAGGCATTTGAGTCGTAATTTATAAAAGTGAAGATTCTGTTTGCAAAGGTTACCCTTGGTGCTGCCTCCCAAGTGGCATAGAAACTGTTATTCTCTCGATTACCATTTTGTTCTGCATTGGTAAAATGAGTATAAAATGTTGACTTTCGGTGAATCTAGAATACCTTGGTCGAGTTGTGTTTAATAGGGGTGTTCTTTACCCGACGGTGTTGTTGGAACTGATTCTCACACGACTATGATAGATGGGTTGGGTGTTGCTGGTTGGGGAGTTGGTGGAATCGAAGCAGAAGCTATAATGCTTGGGCAGGTAAACATAAACTTCTTTTTTTCTAAATATTATATTTCTATCGAGCTATTCAGTAAGACATTTTCTTGATGTTGATGCTAATTAACTTTCAAAGGAAACAAACATCCCATTAAATAGCGAGAAAACATTTATTAGTTTATGCAGTTTTCATATGTGATTCATTGTATCCTCAACTGAATTTCTTAGGAAATATGTACGGACACTTGATTTCCGTATCCATGCACTTTGTCTGGAGTTTTTTTTTATCTACCAAGTGTTTATATATTAATTTTTCACTTAAATATTTTCTGTTTGTTTTGACTAATGAGCATGGTCCCGCCTGGTGTTGTTGGGTTTAAATTAGTGGGAAAGTTGAAGGATGGTGTAATGTGACCATCGATTTGGTTTTGACTGTAACCCAAATGCTTCGTAAACATGGAGTTGTTGGGAAGTTTGTGGAATTTTATGGTAAACCCCGACTTCAGTTCATTTAAGTATTAACATTTAATTCTTTATTAAATCCTCGCTTTCCTAGATGTATGAATTGAACATGGACTATTATTTCTGTCTACAGGCGAAGGCATGAGTGAACTGTCACTTGCTGACCGAGCCACTATTGCAAACATGTCACCTGAATATGGTGCAACCATGGGTTTTTTCCCCGTGGATCATGTCACTTTGCAATACCTGAAGCTGACTGGCAGAACTGATGAAACTGTGAGAATTAAGCTACATAATAGAAAATCTTATTTAAGCAGTCTAATATTTTTTTTGTGGTGCTAATGGTAAATAAATTTTTAACCAACTTGTAGGTCTCTATGATAGAGTCATACCTACGGGCAAATAGGATGTTTGTGGACTACAGCGAGGTAATCTAATGTTATGCCATTAATGTCTTTTCTGGGTGTTGTGTTATATTTTATTGGTTTCTAACCATAGTTTTCCTGAAAACAGCCCCAGATTGAAAGGGTGTACTCAGCTTATCTGTCTTTGAACCTTGAAGATGTAGAACCTTGTGTATCGGGACCAAAGAGGTACCCTTTTATACCCCTAAGCATAATTTTATTCTCTTTTGATATATAATAAAATATCTTTGTTGGTCTTCCTTTTTTATATCACTTGGCACTCATGAGACCGATCTCTGACAGGCCTCATGACCGAGTACCCTTATTCCCTAGTTAATACTGCTCCTCTACTTGACTACTTTAGTTGAGTTGTTAGCTTTTTTTACTTCTCTTAAAATGCTTACTCACATCCTCGAAATGGAATCAAGTGCTCTGTCTCATGTTCGGTTCATTGTTGTTTCAGCTTTTATTCCAAACATGGAGAACCTCGGAAAGCTATTGCATTCAATGATAATAGTTGGATGATTGTTCATTTGCAATTTGATGAGTTTTGTCACAGTTTTGTAAATTCTGTAGGGTAATGTATTATGGTTCTAGTTCAAGGACTTAAAAGGATAATTGTTGTGTAACTTCTAGTTACACAAGCTAATTAGATGTGTAACTTTTACTTACACATACTTATTGAATGTGTAACTTTTGGCTACATAGATTTTACTTACATATAGTAATGGTTGTTACTTTTTGAAAATGTTGCATTCTTTCCATTAAGGTTGCATTCTTTTCATTCTAAAATGTGCATATAATATGTGAACGATTGTATGATATCAAACATGTATCTAATCGATAGTTGTTCATTGTGCTTTACTCGTCCGTTCATAGCTATGTGATGGTGAAAGTTGTAGCCAATATGATTTGATTTGGCGCACATGCAAGCATAATAGTCCTCAATATCGTGACAGGTAGTTTAGTTAGGGATGCCGATAGTTACAGGATTTTCGTAGTCATGCAAGCATAATAATCCTCATGTTTGGACAGGATTTTCGTAGTCATGAATTGCAAATTGGTCGGCGGATAAAGCAAATATCTGGGAATAGAGACAGTGTCAGGTGGGTGGTTTCTTTTTCTTTTCTTATAATCATTATTATTTTTAAACTATTGTCTCAATAGAATCAATATATTTTGCGCTAGCCGTTCTCCAAAGCAGAAACCTGTTTGCTAAAAGGTTTCTAGTTGTACATTTTGATATATTACAAGCTGATTAAAATTGATTGACCCTCATTTCCACCTTATGTTTTTCAGAGCAAAAGCGAGTGAACTGATTAGAATTATTAATGATCCTATATGTCCTCAATCAATTAGTGTTGTTATGTTTGCAAAAAAGGTAATCTGCATTGTGCTTACAAAGGGAAAAAATATTTTAGTATCTTTAGGAAATTAAAAAGAGTTCCTTAGGAAAAAATATTCTTTTGTTGTGATTCTCTCTTAGAATTTTATTTGGTTCATATTAGGATAGATTTTTTTGTAAATGTGTTGCTGCAGCTATCAACAGTTTCTATATTGAAAAATCATCACATCCTGATTAAGAGTTTGGTAGAAAACAAATGTATTGAGGACTAACTTTTTTTTACGCTTGTTATGCTGGGATAGCAGAGCTGTAGTGGGAGTTATATGGAGCATTTGGAGGAGATAAGGATGGTGCTCCAGCTGAGTATGAGCTACAATTTAGGTATATAATCTAGTATTTCCAGTTTTAAATGAATTGTTTATGACCTCAGTTTTTTTGAATGATAGATGAATACTTGTTCATGCCAGTATACAAGCCACAATACTGATGTGTAACTGCGGCTTACACATGCCATATGCATGTGTAACTGCCGATTACACATCCCTATGATATATGTAACTACAACTTACACATGATATATGCATGTGTAACTCCTGATTACATGTAGTAGAGTATCTTCTAGTTACACATGCCAATTATGAACAAACCTTGTAACCAAAAAATTACGCACGCCAGTTACACAAGCTTTTATGGATGCGTAACTCTTAGTTACACAAGTCAGGTGCATCTGTAACTCTCAGCTACACATATTATATGCAAGTGTAACTCCTCTTTACACTAGACAGATGCATGTGTAACTCCTAGTTACACATGCTAAAATGAACAAACTTGCAACCAAAAAATTCCACATGCTAGGTATCCAAGTCATATGCATGTGTAACTTAGAGTTACACATGCTAAGATGGGTTATCATGTGTCTTTTCTGTGATCTTTGTTCTATAATTTTGCCTTACAATTCTCCTATAATATTAGTTTTTTTTTGCTTTTTATTCATCCAACCTAATCCATGAATGTTTATTTCGTTGCAGATATGCAAGCATTTTGGAATGAGGAAGACAAGAAAGAAAGGCAAAACTTCTAGTATAGGTTTTAGTGGCTTATTTCTAGTGTTTTAACTCATTTATTGTGTTCAATAATAATCGATTACTATAGCTGGTAAACAGAGTTATTATTGTAAATTAATATTAATGCAATAGATGTATTTTTTGTATATTTTTTTTTTTCTGTTGTGTAACTGTTGACTACAAATGCCATATGCATGTGTAACTTGTGGATACACTTGTCATATGTATGTGTAACTTCTTATTACACATGTCATATGGATGTGTAACTTTAAGTTACACATTATTGAATACACAACATGAATGTGTAATTTTTATACATGTGCAACTTCCAGTTACACTTGAAATATCAATGTGGTCGGAGGTGGTGGTGAGCGGTGGTGGGTCGACGGTGGTGGTCGGTGGCTGTGGTGGTCGGGGGTAGTTGCCGGCAGTGGTTGGCGGTGGCTGCTGGTGATTGGAGGTGGTTGCCGGTGGTGGTGGTCGGAGGTGGTTGCCGGCGGTGGTGGTCGGAGGTGGTTGCCGGTGGATGTGGTGGTCGGAGGTGGTTGGCGGTGGATGTGGTGGTCGGAGGTGGTTGGCGGTGGTTGGAACATCATCACATAATATTTTAATAATTTGGGGCCTAAATTTAAATTTTATTTAATTATGGGCTTGACCATATGCATAAGGGTATCAAGGTCTTTTAATAATTTGGGGCCTAAATTTAAACTTCTTTTAATTAAGGGTCTCATATTATGGATTATCCATGGGTTAGGCCTTAGCCTAATTTGGGGCCAACGTCACTAACCCATTTGACAAAGTAATAAGTGCCTATAATAACAACCACCCGCTTATACTAAATTGTAATTAAGGTACTCTTAATTTATTCATTTAACTTCACAGATGTCAAATTTTTAAGGTAGATTAGTGGGTCCTGGGGGACTTCAACAAATCATTAGTTCAACACCATTACCCTCTTCTGTACAAACTTTTAAAATGAGATTTATAACTTCACGCGGCTTCTGAAAATGAATTAACAGCATTATTTACTCTATGGGGCGTTGATTATACTCTATGGATGGCGCGTTGATTATATAAACGCCTGGAATCAGGCGGTTATTTTATGTACGCCCCATCGGGCGTTGATTATACTTACGCATGGCATCAGGCGTTGATTATACGCACGCCCCATCGGGCGTTGATTATACTAACGTATGGCATCATGCGTTGATTCTACGTGCGTCCGTTCACCCGGTGTAAACTTTATGAACGCCCCACACCGCGCGTAATCTTTACCAACGCCCAACAACAAGCGTAAACTATATCAACGCCCGAACGGGACGCACTTTATAACTATGCTCTACATCCAAACGAAGATTATACCTCCGCTCGACTGAATATACTCGCCTCCCGTAGCGTCACACTACGGACTAAACTCAAATTTAGTCATTTTTTTTTGCTCTTTGATCTTTGGGTATACTCGCACCACTGCAGTTGCTCTAGAGCAACTCCAATGGGGCGACTATACTCAAAGACTAAAAACCAAAAAAAAAAAAAATGGGTTTAGTCCGTGCGGAGACGTTACGATAAATTAAAAAAATTGGTCGGGCGCAACTTTAAAGTGGGCCTGAATCAGGCACAACTTTAAATCTCGCCCCACTTAATCCTTTTTTTCTTTCAAACGCAAATTTAAATTACGCCCCACCATCAGGCGCACTTTATACTTACACCCCACCTCAAACGCAACTATAAATTACGCCCGTTTCAGACGCAACTATAAATTACGCCCGACTAAAACCAAACTAAAGACCAAATATGGTTTGATTTTTGATTTTACTCTAGTTTTTGGTGTTTACTCCTCTCCGTAGTGTTTGAATTCTCGACCAAATATTTGGTTTTGGTCGACCACTGTGGTTGCTCTTAGGCCTATTCCTATGCTAACCACGCCAAAAAAAAAAATCCATTAGCTGGCATGACAAACCAGTCGCGTCGTAATGGTAGAAGTGCTAAAGAGATGGAGATCCTACGCAACGGTACTCAGTAAAGCGCCAGCTATATTATGATTATCACTGGGGTTGTAATCTCCATCGCTCGATGGAGATTGGATTGTTTAAAAGCTATTTTCTCTACTTCATTTTTACGCCCACTTTGCTTTATCAAATTAAGTCCACCTATTTCTACATATATTTTACCTATTTCTTTACGTGTATTCTCAATTTTAAATTTTATAATCATTAATTGTAGGAGCAGAATATCGCCACTATATTTTTCTTGCGAGAATAAACGACATTCCTGCGAGTTATTCTGCGAGATTCTCTAACAACATACTAAAAGTGCTGCAGGATGATCTAGTAAATGACGTAATGAATGATGACAGCCAAAACACGAGAAGAGCGTGACGATTCTGCGAGGATTAAAGTACCTGCGAGAGTTGATATTATAGCTGTTGCGAATGTCTCGCGGGCCATATCCGAAATTAAAGGACAGCTTAGCTGTCATCTACTATGTAACTACCCTATATATAGAGGACCAACAGATTTGAGGAGGAGAAGATAATTTTTGAGTGAGGAGAAAGTCTTGAAGAGAGAGAAAAACTTAGAGAAGGCGGTTGTATTCTTGATTTCTTATATTTCCTGTAATTCTTTCTGGATCAAATTAATAAAAATATTGTTCTTTATCTTCAAATTATGTCATAATCTTTGTGAATTCTTACTAAGGGTGTAGTGTAGGATTTCCTGCAACTACATTTTGGCGCCCGAAACAGGGAGGAATTGATGATTATTTGAAGAAAAAGATAAAAATTGACATTGTGATTGGAAGGAATTTGGAATAATTAGTGAAAGATTTTACGCAACATTCAACCGATTACTAAGATTAATGGCTAGAAGAAGAAGAAACACATCAGAACCACCAACAACCGTAAGGAGGAGTAAAAGACTTGCAGGTGGAGAAACAAATGAAATGGGAGAATCTTCAAGGGTAATAACAAGAAGAAATAGAACAAGGAATGAAGGATAAAATTGAGTTCAACAACCAAACCAGCGAACACCAATACAAGATAGAATTGTGGATTATGATAGAGTTAGCGTGCATACTTGGAGATCAGATTCGATGGAGGAAGCAGAAGATCGACAGTTAAGAAATGAGAGAAGAGAAGAAATTGATCAATGAGTGGTTGAAAGATTAATTCATGGAGAAGGAGAAAATAAAACATCAGATGATTCGAGACAAGGAATACAAGAAGAAATGAGATTAGAAGCAGAAGAACGTGCAAATTTAACAAGACAGAATCATGAGTTAAGAATGGAGAATCTGAGGTTGCAAGGTAGGAGATCAAGAAGTACTGCTAGATCAAGTTCAAGATCATTCAGAGAAGAACTAAGGAAAAATTCCCCTATGAGAAATGCTGGAGCAAATATCCGAGAGGAAACGCAAAATCCAAGTGAAGAGCGACATCATAGAGAAGAAGAGATGATTCGTGATCGCTACATTCCACGCAGAGAAACTATGAATGGAAGACGTGATAATAGAAATCAAGAGGGCGGAAATAACCAAGATGGTGAAGAAAATCGAGAAGAAGGAAGAAGAATATTACATGGGCGAGAAATCCAAATAAATCAAAGAATCATTAAGGAGGAAATTGAGAGACATTATGCTGAATAAGCACCTCTAGCTTGCGAAAGAGAAAGATTAAGGGCAGAAATTGAAGAACAAGAGTTTCAAGAAGCAATACGGCAGAATAATCATGACAATGGAGAAAGAAGACGCACACAAAATTGCCATAACCATAATATCAATGAAGAATTGGATAGAATACAAAGAAGAATAGAAAGACAGCGAAGAGAAACGATGAGAAATGAAGAAACTCGCAGAGAAAAAATTGGGAGGCATAATCAGTTGCGAAATATAGAAGGAGTTGAGGAGGAAAATCACAGAAGAAGGCAGAATGAAGATGCAGATGAAGGTACACAAAATCTCGCAAGACAAGAAAGACATGAACGTAGAAGAAGAAAAGATGCACTGAAAAGACCGATGGAGCAAAATTCAGTAGGAAATGAACAAATTCTAAGAGAATTAGCATAAATGAGGGGAATGTTGAATAATAGAAGAGAATATGGCAAGAGACAACTCGATGAAGCCATTGAAGAAGCTGCGAGAACTCCATTCACTCAAGAAGTACAATTAAGAGGAATTCCTCCAAAATGAAATTTACCAGCATTAACCAGTACCTTTGATGGGACTACATGTGTTGTTCAACATGTTAAAGCTTATGTTAGGTGTATGCTACAATGGGAAAACCATGATGTTGTATTATGCAAGTACTTTGCATCTAGTTTAACTGGCAAGGCGTTAAAATGGTTCGAAGGCTTACCTAAAAATACAATAACTTCTTTCGACCATTTGCAAGCAATATTTCTAGGAGCATATATAAGCAACAATTCTTCACGACCCGGTATTGAAGATGTATTTGGGTTAAAACAGAGGATTGGTGAGAGTCTGAAACACCTAACCATAAGATTGAAGACAATGTGCAGTGAAATGGCAGGAAGAGTGGATGAGAGATACCTCATTTTATCTTTCATTAATGAAATGTTCGCAACTAATCTGCTATACATACAAATCTTCAGAATCAAAAATACCATCACAATGACTGAGCTACAAGAACTACAAGAAGAATACATTGCTTTGGAGGAAAAACAAAATGAGATGGAATCATATCCAGTCTCAAACACCAGCTCAATAGCAGCGAGCGGGAGTTTACTTCCTAAAATAATCAACAATGTGGCGAGTACCTCGCAGCCACAACAAGAAAAGATGGTGACTGATAATCAATAGAAATTAGTAGCTATGGGAAGTCGAGACCAAGAAGAATTTTAAATAGAAAGGAGTTATTACAATCGTGGTGGAAATAATAAAATCCAAAGACTTCATCAGCCTCAGGAAACTTATGGAGGACAAAGGCAAAATTATTCTGGAGGGTAGGGAAATCAGAGGATAATATGGGAAGAAATTAAAATGCCACCTCTAAATGCTGGTATTGATAAAATTTGGGAGGCTATTATTTTAATGGAAAATATACCATCACCCTGGAATATGGGAAAAGAGCCACATCCAAATAACCGAAATCAAGAATTTTGCCCTTATCATCATTTCCATGGCCATTCAATAAATGATTGCAAAAATGTAAAGAGAATAATTTTGAGGATGATTGAGCATGGAAAGTTGAATTATTTTCTGATAGGATATCCACAACCTCAGCAATTACCACCAGCACCAGAAACTTGCAGAGTAAATATCGCAAAGGGAGCAAAAACATTTTTTATTGAAATGGGGACTAAAGCAAAGAATTTATTCTGTAATTCCATTGCACATTCTTATAAAACAATAGAGGATTTCCATGACAATGTTCTAAGCAGAGTCTTTGCGAGAGACATGGATGGAAGAGAGATAATGAAAATTGCAAGAGTCTCGCCATTAGAGGAGTGGCAAAAGCAGATTATTTCTTTCACTGCACAAGAAGCACCTGAGCTAGGAAAAACACATGATAATCCATTAGTAGTGAGATTAGAAATAAGTCCAAGGTACAAAGAAGAAGATAAAGATGATGAAGCAAATGATTCATGGGATATTGATAGAATTTTGATTGACACTGGAAGCTCAGTGTATATTTTATTTTATCACACTTATCGTACAATGGGAGGAAGAGATGAAGATTTGATCCCGTCAACATATAAAATTTATGGTTTTAATATCACACTGCATATTATCCCTACATGCCTGGTATCTTGATGATGGCACTGTTATTGGCGACACCGAAGAAGTGGCAAAAGCACTCACTATTATCAAAACAGAAGGGCCTGCGCTGGGGCTTATACTGAATATTAAGAAAACTGAAATATTTTGGCCCTCTTGTGATGGACGAAGGATAAGTGATGGGATGTTTCCTGTCGAAATCTCAAGACCAGATAAGGGAGTCAAATTATTAGGTGGTGCAGTTAGCCTCGACGATGGTTTTGTGAAGGGCCTTGCCATTTAATGGTTTGAAAAAGTGAGTGGATTTGATGCAGATTTTATCCAAGCTCCATGATCCTCAAAGTGAATTGCTGCTTTTACGAACGTGTATGGGTATCTCCAAGCTGCTTTTTGGCCTTCGTATTTGTCACCCAGACTATATTATGGAGGCGGTAGATATATTTGATAGAGGCTTGCGAGAAGTGGTGGAAGGCATCGTGGTGTGTGGGGGACCGTTCTTTGGAGAGCTACAGTGGAGACTATCTACTCTACCTATCAGATATGGAGGTCTTGGACTTTACACTGCTAGGGAGGCGTCTGAGTATGTTTTTGTGGCTTCACGTGTGCAATCTTGGGGATTATAGGATCACATATTGAGGAGTAGTGGTGTGGACGGTATGGATGATAATTTTAATAAGGCTTTGGAAACGTTACAAGTGACTCTTCCTGATTTTGATCTTAACAACTTCACCAATAAAGACAACGCCCCCCCTAAAGCACAAAGCATCCTGGCGAGTGCTCTTTTTGGTAAAGTGGTTAAGGACATTGATAGAGTTTACATGCTAACGGAGAGACAGAAAGCGGTTTTTGGTTGTTTGCAAGCAGCACATGCCCAAGATTTTCTTCTGGATATTCCGATTGAGGGGCTGGGGCAGAAGATGTCTCCTTTGGAGTACCGGTCTATCCTCAAATACAGGTTAATGATCCCGCTTTATCCCTCGACTCTCGCTGCCCTGCTTGCATCACAAGGTTGCTTGGATTCATATGGTGAACATGCGGTTCATTGTAAAGTAGACCCTGGTTATAAATATAGACATGATCATGTGAGGGATATTTTGTATGATGTACTTGTGGAGGTCTGGCATTTCGGCAAAGAAAGAAGCACTGTGCATTTCTGACAGACCCACTTGAAGGGGAGATCGACACTAAGACCAGCTGATGTTCTTATTTTTGGATGGGCTAATGGGAAACACACATGTGTTGACCTCACCGGGGTATCTCCTTTGGTAGGAATTGGACATGGCACCTTTACAGTCGGGCGAGTAGCGCTAAAGGCTTCCTCAGGTAAGATATCGAAGCATGAGAAAGCATGTGTTGACAATGGGCATGCTTTCGTCCCCTTTGCTTTTGATACTTTTGGCTATTTGGCTCCAGAAGCAGTTGGACTACTCAAGAGGGTCCGAGAAAGTCATCTTGCAGCAATGTAATGACCCCTGGCTCACGAGATTTTATTTTTAATAGGATAGGTTTTGCTATTCAAAAAGGTCTAGCGGCACAGCTTGTCGCTCGCTTGCCTAGTATGTAATTTTTAACTTTGTAAGAACAAAATAATATTTTAAAGGGGAGATTACCATGAAAATTCCATTAAAAGGGATATCTTCTAAAATTCAGTTCTGCGTGGTTGATATAGAATCTCCTTACATGGGATACTAGGTGTGGCATCGACCTTTCACTAGTGTATTAAATTTCCCCATCCCCGTGGTGTTGGAGTGATATAAGGAGATTGGACTGAAGGGAAGAAATTTTACGAAATGGACATTGAATCATGCGAGCAAAGAATTGCGAGAAACAGAAACTGGAGAAATAACGTTAAACAACATCAAAGAAGTGAAAGGTTAATGGTGGATGCGATAGAAAAGCGAGAAGATGAAATGTTATGAGATTTGTATATGCAGAAATGAACTGACTGGCGAGTATCTCGCAAATGAATCAAAAAGTAGTAAGTAGAAAAGGTAAAAATCTCAGTTTGAGAATTTTAGAAAACATATGGATAGTTTGTTGAAGAAAATTTTATTCATTTTCAAGATATGTACTTCTTGTTGAAAAAAAAAATAACATTGAAAGATCATATAAGAATTTAAATGCAAAAGCATAAGACATTGCGATATTCGCAAAAGAGACACAAGAATGTGACGAAACTTTATGGCGTACACCCTAGTTAGTGAATACAATTTCGCAAGAGGTAAATGTAAGACCTAAAGTACGTCATATTAGGGGGCATCTCTTTGCATGATTCAGCGAAAGGTTATACCGCTGCTGGAACCTGAGTCATGGAGATTGGGGTTATAGAAAACCTATCCAGGAGAGGTAACTTGGACTTCCAACTATATAAGGTTATACCCTGGTTGGACGACCGAGAGTCTCTCCTAAGGAGTGCAGAGTATGACCAAGGAGCTGAGGTACACGGTTAAGCCAAGGGTGCCCGGGACGTATGAAACTACCCTGGCCATTCTTGGCAAGTCTTGGCTATGATGCATTCGTCCTGAAGAAAACCCCACTTAGGGTGCAGTCTCATAACTATAAGCCATATAGGCATAAAGGATAAGAGGCTGCGAAAACAACTGGTTGTTTCTAGGACTGGATGGGAGGAGCTAGTCTTGTATGGCATAAGTACGTCTCCTTGAAGGGGCAACCAGGGGGGAGATAAGGGCGGCACCCTCCATTAGGGAGATGATAAGTGTGTTAATACGGAAATGTCATGGGGATTTATGTTCGCAAGAATATTTAGGCATGTCATATTGTCGTGTGATAAATATTCTAAAGAGGCAACAAGCTATGAGAAAAAGTTAAGATGAGATCAATGGGTTTTTACATGAAAGTGTAAAGACGTCTTGTGATTTCATCGCAAGACGGAAATGTCATGAGACTTTGTTCTCGCAAGGGAACTTAGACTTGTCATATTGTCGCAGAATATTGGAAGAATAAATTTAAGGCAAGATCAATGGGTTGTTACATGCAAATGTAAGGATGTCCTGCGATTTGTCGCAAAGATCAAACGTGGCGAGATAAGACCTTTAATTAAGAAGGCAAAGTAAGACCACACTAAAGATTATCAGAAAACACAAAATAGCCGCGAGATTATGGCAATAATTCTGGATGTTATTCTACTGAATTCATCATATTGCAGATGAATAACAGAGGCAAGTATGGGAATGCATAAAATAATAACATTGTTATTCATCATTATATGATAAATCTGTGTAGATAGTTAAAGATTGATGATTATATTAACCATATTGCAAAAAGAAATTGTTTTCTAATGTACACAGATAGAAGCAAGGTAAATTTATACACCGATGAGTATTTAAAGATGGAAAAGTCCGCAAGAAAAAAGAGATAAGTTTACAAATTTTATAAAAATGACCAAAAAGAAGAAAACAAGACTACTTCGATTCATCGTCGTCTTCACCAGATTTTTCTTGTTCTTCATCTTCATTATCACCTTCACTAAATTCTTAAGCTTCACTATCAAAGATAATTAGGTTGGGAGTGTTCGCTGGGATTTCTTCCGTGAGGAAAGGATACAAAGAATAAGAAATATTATGAGCATCACAGATATTCTTGACGGAATCATTGCGAACGGCAACAAGAGCATTCTTAAAATTCGCAGTAGAAATTTTAAGTTGCTCTTTCAACCTTGAACATTTTTCATTGTGAGAAGCAAGATCTTCCGTGAGTTTTTCTTTTTCAGCATCAAGTTCTTCAACTCTTGTAGAATATCTCTTCTCAGATTCTGCGGGTATATAATAACAGGTCAGAGATTTGACAAAAATATATAAGAGACAAGAAGATATTAAAAAAGGAATAATAAACAACCTTCTCTTTCAGTGATCATATCCTTAATCCAATCTGCTTGTTCAGCATGAAGACTAACATCTACACCTAGATTATTCCTGGCATTATCAAGAACTTTCGCAGCCCAAGCAAATTTATCATCATCATTAATAAGAAGAGGGGAATGGATTTGGTTTTCTCTTTTAACAAGATCATCTCTCTCGCGGATAAGTTTATCTCTGTGAATTTGGACTTCAAGGAGGGTTTTATGAAAATCCGCTAAGGTTTGTACTCCCTATCTAGATATGCGATCCCTTTCATAAGATCACTTTTTTGGGCTCTTAGAATCTTGATTTCTTCTTTAGAATTAAGATATTGACGCTTGGATGCATTGGCCGCTTTCAAGCTAGATCTATGATCAATTGCTAAAAGATGAAATTTGGATCTAAGATTATCTACAAAAAGAGGGTTAATCTGTTCATTTGAATAACTAACTAAGGATTGATTAAGGCTATCGAGAAGTGTATCATCATCTATTGGGTTTGGAAAAGAACGAAGAAATACAGCTTCATCAGAAAGGCCATAAACATCTGCGAGGAAGAATAATAAGAACAAAATGCAAAGGAATACAAGGGTAAAAAGAAAGAGAAAGATTTCTTACCATAAAGATGATCATTCACAGCTTGGAGGCTTGCGACCTTTTCTCGCGAGAAGGTTAAATCAGTTTCCAATTGCTTGATTTTTTCTTGATGGTCGGCTGACCCAGATTCCAGTTGCCCGTGAAGACTAGCGGACTCAGATTCCAAATCCACATTCTTCTTGCGAAGAATAGCATTCTTCTCGCGAAAAGATGCACACATCTTCTCCAAGTCTGAGGCAACAACAAAAGAAGCTCTACCAGTCTACGAAGAAATGGTTAGGTTTGTCAAAACAAATTTAATCAAAATTTTGGAATAAAATAAAGAAGTGAAGGAATAAAAATATACCAAAATACTGAGAGAATTCAGAAGGCTGGGAGACATTGATCTGGAAATTCCTTTAAGAGAGTCATTGTTAACTAACAGGGTAGCATCGCAAATCTTTGCGAGAGCTAAGAACGTTTCATTAACAGCTTCATCTCCAAAGTCATGAGGAATGCCGCGAGGGTTACCAAATATATGAGATAATTGAGTCATAGAAGACTCGGGTTGAAAATTTTCCCTCACGGTGAAAGTACCAGCGTCATCATCAATATTCTCGCCGGAACTCTCATTAGATTGAAAAAAAGAAGGTGTAGGAATTTGAATTCTTCTCTTTTTTAAAGGGGGAGCAATAGAATTTTCCTTGTGAGGAACAATGGGTTTACCCTTGGGAGGAACAATAGATTTTTCTTTGCGAGGAACGTCTTTGCTTTTGTCTTTCCCTTTAGTCTTCGCAGGCTTTATGGGTTCAATTTCTTCAATAACCTTAAAAAAACACAGATGAAGGTAAGAAATAGAGGCAACAATATATTATTCAGAATGAGTAAAGAGTATTTCTTACTTCATCCGTGAAGGACTTAAGAGCCAAGAAAATGTTGGGATTCCCAGTGCTCTGGTAGCAAAGTTTCATTCTTTTAATCTGGAAAAATTGGAATGATCAGCGAGAATAATTATCAGGATATGAAAACAATAAAAAAAATATATTAGAAACACACCTCAGAATCTTTTTCAGACCAATTAAAGATCCATGGTTGATACTCTGCGAGACTCACATGTAAATTATGAGTACCAGATATATAAGAACCCTCTAACATCCCATCTTTCTTTTGTAGATGGACACCCCAACAAGTTCTATCCTTCTTCATGGGGATCACTTCATAATTTATGAAAAAGTTCTCCACAGTATAATTTTCAGGAATGATTGGAATGTCTTTAAATTTGGGATTCTTCGCGGTCTCAGGATATAGAGATTTTTTACCGGCGCCGCGAGTAGCATACTCAAGTAACAAACGGATACAATCTCCACTCAATTGATATATTTCTCGCGAAAATTTCTTATGCGAGAGAATTTCATAAAATAAGGGAAGTTCCGGGTTGAAAATGGTAATGGGAAGACCAGCTTCTAACTTACCTAGCAAGACCATAATTTTTTCGCTGGAAGAAGGATGATCAGAAAATAAATTGATAGAAAGTTCAGATCTGGGAGATTGATTGGGGATGGTAGATAATTTAAAATCTAGACCTCAAAGTTTCTGTTGATGAAGTTCAAAAGTAGCTTGATTTATACGACTAACAGGGGCCATTTTTTAGTTTGGGAATGGAAAAAGAGTTGAAAAAGAATCGAAAATCAAAAGAGGAAGAAAAACTACAGTAGCAGATCCGGAATTAATGGAACAATAGTAAATTTGCAGAACGAAGAAAGAAGAAGGTAAAAAGAAGGGAAAAAAAAGAATGAAGGAAGTATTTATAGAAGAAGAAGAATCTCGAGAAGATAGATGTATTTAATGCGAAGAGAATACGTGAACGGCTGAAACGCAACGGTTGAAAAAGACATGTCAGAAATTGAATTGAAGAAAAAATACGTGTGGTAAATCTAGCGAAGGATGTAGAAACGTGCCTGAGCGAAATAAATGGAAAGATGAACAGTTGAGGCATTTTTATTCTCATGATCTTTCCTTCTTCGCAGAGAAGACATGAGAAGAGGCAAGATGTAGGACCAGAATATCGCCACTATATTGTTCTTGCGAGAATAAACGACATTCCTGCGAGTTATTCTGCGAGATTCTCTAACAACATAATTAAAGTGTTGCAGGATGATCTAGTAAATGACGTAATGAATGATGACAGCCAAAACACGAGAAGAGCGTGACGATTCTGCGAGGATTAAAGTACCTGCAAGAGTTGATATTATAGTTGTTGCGAATGTCTTGCAGGCTAGATCCGAAATTAAAGGACAGCTTAGCTGTCATCCACTATGTAACTACCCTATATATAGAGGACCAGTAGATTTGAGGAGGAGAAGATAATTTTTGAGTGAGGAGAAAGTCTTGAAGAGAGAGAAAAACTTAGAGAAGGCGGTTGTATTCTTGATTTCTTATATCTCCTGTAATTCTTTCTGGATCAAATTAATAAAAATATTATTCTTTATCTTCAAATTATGTCATAATCTTTGTGAATTCTTACTTACGGTGTAGTGTAGGATTTCCTGCAACTACATTAATGGTGAGTTCTAATGAAGAGAGATAAATTTATATTAATCGGTTTAAGTCACAACAAGAAAAGCATCTTCGTATGTTGCAACAACTTTGTTAGAGCCTCGGTCGAACTCACAAGTGTTGCTATCTCAAGCTTGTTGTCAAATTTAGTTGTCAAAACTATATCTTGATTTCTAGTCTACATTTAGTCAGGTCTCAGATTAGGATATAAGTGTGTAGTTGAGCATCAGATATCACTGTGATCTACCGTTTGAAGGCGAAGATCAACAGGATATTTGGAGAACTTCAACATCAAATAGTAAGTGAAGACTGAACCATCTATTTCTCAAAGTTTTCACCTTTCGATAGAGACATTGTCGCATGACTAAATTAGACAGTACAAGCATAACATAAATTTCGAGTCAACTTTATCTTAAATATTGTTCTCGAAATATGACTACTTATGCTTAAGAACATTTGTTCATACTTCATGAATTTGGTTAAGAACAATTTATTATTCATGACTCAAATTATGATTCAAGATTTAATCATTTGAAAATAGCCTGAAATAGTGATATGTATCGTTGATGTTATTCAGAAAATGTTTCGAATTGATTAGGGATATTTTGAATTTGGGTCACCAAAAAGTGACCAGACTTGCGTTTGGGTCACCATAAAATTTTAGTTAGAGTTTGGGTCACAAGACCTTCGTTGACCATCTTGACCGTTACATAAATCGTTTAAATGATTTTACTTTTTTTTTTTTATAATAAATCGTTTAAATGATTAGTCATTTACTTAACAGTGTTAGTTACAGTTAAGCATATAACTCGAAAGGCATCCAAAGATTTTTTTATTTTTTAGAGAATAAAATCAAACACCTAATATGCAGGCAAACCATCGACCGAAACAACATCTTTAATATAACATCAAGAATATAACAAGTACACGATTCTTCCAAGTTAGTCAGTTATACCTTGATCCTTCATGAATCCAATCAAGTACAGGCAATCGCATATGCTTGAATTCAGGTTTTCAACCGTGTTTACTCGGGAAACCGAAATATCTTCTTCTCCTTCAATCTCATCATTGTTGTAAATGAGTTGAGTATGTTTCCCTTCAAATTCAGGAATTGCTTCTTGCACATCAACTGCTTGTAAAAATTACGAAGAAAGGATCCTCTCCAAATCTTGTCGTAGATGTAAATGTGTTCCAGCGATTAATGAGTTTAGCTGAGAGATATTTTCGATGATTAAAACAAAGCTAGAACATGCAATATGAGTAGTGATTAAGCTAAGGTCCACCGAGAAACAAACGAAAGGAGATATAATGTTGTTGTTCTTGTTCTGCACTAATCAATTGAGGAGATTAAATGGGTTTTCTAAATTCTTGCAGTATTCAGGAGTTGAGTTTTGATTAGATTTTAAATTAACACAGTATGAGTGTGGAAGAAGAAGATAAATTTAAGGTGCAGTCGAAATTTTCCAATTGGGGGAAAAATTATTTACATTTAGTTAACAGAAAACAATAGTACGGTTAGTAAATAAATGCAAAATTATTAGGTTTAACGATTTCTGTGTAATGGACAATGAAGGTCTCGTGACCCAAACTCTAATTAAAAATTTATGGTGATCCAAACGCAACTCTGGTCACTTTTTGGTGATCCAAAGTCAAAATATTCCTATTGATTATTAGAGAGATATAGAACTATAGTAGAACTTCGTTAAATTAATCTGCGATAAATTAATAACTTCGCTAAGATAATATTTTTGCCAGTCCCGACTTGGGCCAGTGTGCTAAATTAATAACCCCGCTAAATTTATAAGTTAATAAAAAATTTAAGTTTCCAATATGGGTCAACTAATATATAATTTAATAATCAGTGTGAGAACATTTATCATATATTGGACTTCATCTTTAATTTTTTGTACTCCCTTGAGAAGTTCAGAAATGATTTTATTTTGTTTTGTTTTCTTTTTCTTATTTTAATTTTAACGTTAAAGCATATAAATTTATACACATAATATGCCATAAAATAATTAGAAAATAATTTGAATTGAAAATAAGATCTCTAGATATTTGATGCCGCACACTTATTATAGAAATTTAAAGTTAAATTTGGTATGTTTCGACATAATAATAACCTACTAATTTATCTATAAATTAATACTTCGCTAAATTGATAGAATTTAGTAGTCCCAAGACTATTAATTTATCGAAGTTTTATTGTACTGTTAATCTGGATACATGACAGTATGCATACCAATTCACATATTGGGAGAACTGTTATAAGTCCGGAGCCGCAGTGGATGTACCCATTACACGTACTGGCGTAGCTATAATTCGGCATCTACTCTGTGGTACGCATACCCGGTATTTATACCACTAAAAATCTGTGACTCGTGAACCAGGAATGGTACGCGTACCCAGTATGCAAACCGGAAAAGATCTGTTGGTTTTAATACCGAAAATGGTACGCATACCCGGTATGCAAAACATAAAAGACCTGTGAGTTCCTGAACTCGTCTTTTGTCTTAATGGTATCCATACCCGGTACACGTACCATGATAAAGACATTCATGAACAGGTACAGTACACGTACTTACCCTGTCGAATATTTTCAGATGCATCAAAAATATTTCTATGAGATAATCGGCATTTGATCAACTCTTTAAAAACACTATCTACACATTTTTGATCATATGTGTGATTCATGAAAAGTCTTAAAGTGTTATACGAAAATGGTTAAGTATATAGTTCAATTGGATAGTTTCGGCTAACATACATCAACAGGTCATTATACAAGGGTTCCGTTACGGTCCATTCTAACCAGAGTGTATATTTTTTTTTTGTTAATCTCAAGTCAAGTTTTTCATCTAAAGGTGATATTGATTGCTTGGTTCCAAAGCTATCTTAGCTTAACCTAAATCAACCTTGATCTTGAAAGTCTATAAAAGAAGAATCTCTAACAACTGGGATCTTTGAATCCCTGACACTATTCTTGTGTGTCTTATTTGTAAACTTGAGTCGTCCTCTCCTTCAAACCTTTCTAGGGTTTAGCGACCAAAAAGACTTCACCTAGGGATTCGTGAATCCAGGTCCAACTATCTTTATCTTGATAGTTAGAGTATCCTGATCTTTTTTTGATTGTTAAGTTGCTCACTTAAACAAAATATATAAAAATCACAAAGTATCTTCGTCTCAGACTTTGTGATTCCACAAGTTTTGACTTGTGAGGTGAATAATAATCTAGGATGCTTTTTGGGAGTCATAAGACCGGATTTTGAGGTTTGCTAGACTTTTTCTACTGCAATCTATTTCCTACCTCACCTTGATCTTTGATCAGAACGGAAATCACAAATAGGCTTATCCGTGGGAGGAAGACTGGTTTAAAGTTTTCAATTGATTTGAAGCAACTCTTATGTTATAAAGGACGTTAGCAAAGGGGATCAATTGCGCGGAGTCCTGCTGGGATTCAAGAGGCGTAAGGAACGCGACTACAACTGAATTGTTGTGACGGTTTAATTCGGTTGCAACTACATTCCAATCTGAAGTTCTGATAGTAGACTAGTGTCTGTAGTGGCTTAATATAGTTTGTTGTTCAAATATGGACTAGGTCCCGTGGTTTTTCTGCATTTGCGGTTTCCTCGTTAACAAATTCTGGTGTATGTGTTATTTCTCTTTCCTCATTATATTTTTTATCTTTATAATTGAAATATCACAGGTTGTACGTGGTAGGCTCGGAAAGATACCTACTATTGTGTATACGGAAAGTGCACAGTGTCGACAAGCAACACAGGGCAAGCACAGGTCGAACCACAGAGACTTGGAGAGTGTAGAAGTTGATTCTAAATCCTTACTTAGAACTGATTCAGAGAGTAACCAAAGGGGGTTTGTTTTTGTCGATACGACGAGATATTAGCAAAGACTTAAACAGAAAGTAATTTGAATTAAAATATGCAATTAAATCAAGGTGTAAATATTGAGAATATGGATACTAGGGTATTCAAATCCACCACTAACCTATGATATGCATTCAACTTGTAATATTATTCTTGTCCTTACAAAGAGATTCAAGTCTACCAGTATATCTAAGGTGTTTCTCCAATGGATAATTTAATCACAACTAAAGTATTTCTCCAAAGAATTAACTGTCTAATTAAATCACAACTAATCTGAGGATCAATATTTGGTTAAGCATGAGTTGTAGCATAATTAACATAGAGATATTCTAACTACAATGGATACATGGCATACATTGTGAGAGCAAGATGTTGACAAACTTGGATTAAATTATATCTTTAAACAATTCTAAACTTTCAAGAACAAGATACAAGATATGAATACATACCAATGAGTTACGGCTTCATTTAAACCCTAGCAAATGAAACTAGAACATGAAGAACATTACAACAAAACTTAAATTTGATAAACTAACATGAACAAGCTATTCTTGGATGAGTTTTCAACACAACAACCCTCTCTATTTATACACAAAAATTCTCTCACACTTGGGATTCGAATTTTACTGTAGCAACCACTCAACAATTAAACAAAGCATGTTTTCTTAATTGATGGATAGAATGGAATACAATGGGGGTGAGGTGGATGTTTTGGAAAGAATCCAATGGGGGTGAGGTGGAAATGGATTTGGGTATTGGGTTTTGGATCATGGGTTTTGGATCATGGGTTGTTTAATCCCATGAATTTGTAAACAGGTTGCCACTGATGCGCGAGCGGGTTGTAACACTTCCAACTTTCTTCTCTTTTGTCTTCTCAATTCTTCCAAGCTTTATTTAGTACTTAAAAACACAAAATTAATTAATACAAATATTTATTCTTGAAGATGGTAAGAATGCAGAATTTGGGATAATATATGACTTTGAAGCGCGAAAGATGAGTTAAGTGCCAATGAAAAGGTGTATGAATATGCAATATTTGGCACTCATCAGTACGTCAATCAATCAAAGCAGATACATTCATCCTTGTTTGTTGGATACTGTTGATACATGAAAAATAATACCCCTTAACGGGTTCAGGATACCCCTAAGAGGGGAGGTGAGCCTAGTATGAGATGTGGGGACTTGGGGGATATACCCAAGTCCAATGAGATAATAAGGACAAAGGAGGAATTAAGGGATAAGAAAATGATCATATTAAGGAATGTCATTAGAAGTAATTAAGGAGATTTATGACATGTGTCATGATGTCATAAAAGGAGGGACTTTTAGGAAAGTCTGTATAAGGAAGGGCAAGGTACAAAGGAAAGGAAACTCTCTCTCTTACTATTCCTAGTAAATTAAGGTCACGAGGTGTGACTAGGACGGGTAGAACCAAAACTAAAATCACCTTTAATCATTTGGCGATCACACCCGGAGGCTCGTGCCTAGCTCACCATGACACACCTGGGAGAGGCCATCTCAAACGTGGCAAAAAGATCGATTGAAAAATTAACCCATCAACATGGATGAAGTAATGCAAGATGACGAGGACAGCGAGGAGGAAATACTGATCCAGGATACCACTAAGTAGTCGGCAAGACGTGGACCCCAAAGCAAGGAGATAAGTGCAACACATGAGAGGAACATGCAAGCGACCCAACTACCAAATTCCTCATCCCAAGCCCTGCAAGACATACAAAAGGATCTAGAAGAGAGTTTACAAAGAAAACAAGAGATAGAGGACTGGATAGCGGAAGCAGTGATAGCATGCCAAAGCGCTCCCAAAGAACCAACAAAAAGCGGGGGATGTAAAAATGACAAGACAACAACAATGTCGCAAGAAGAGGTGGCAAGGTACTTGGAACAGAATTACCATGTGATAAAACAAGATAATAACTACCTTGTAAGAAATCCGTACCCAGCATATATCCGAGAATATCAATACCCCGAGGATTACACTTCACTGAAATTCAAGACATACGACAGACAAGAAAACATGCGGGAACACCTTAGGCGCTTCCTATTGATGAGCGCGAAAGTGCGACGCATTTTAACCCATAAATACCTTAGCTAGGACTCATTTTATCACTAATAAACTCGTTTGTAGGTGTTTTTGTGAAATAAACTCTTATGGAGAAAGTTGTTTGGAAAGTGGTTTTTGTACCCCGGAGGACACATGTTATTCGGACTCTCAATGTTGGTTAAGGGATACCTCAATTACTAAGGAACACCTCAAAGGATAAGGGACAACTTCCTTACTATTTACACCCCATAAAGCAAGTGTTAAAGGGACACCCGTACAGGATAAGGGGGAGGTCATCTTCTTCCTTTTGAATTTCAATTTTGGCGGGAAAAATTGTGGCAGATTTAGGGTTTAGCTTCTGAAGGTGTTCTAGTGAGACTAAAGCGCTGAAATTGAATTGGTATGTTCCTTAAACCTAAACAGGTCTGGTATGGGTCATAGTTTCGATCAAAATTAGCTAGATAATAATCGATTTGAATCAAAACATGAAAAAACACTTTTGGCGGGAAAATATATTATTCACCTGTGACATTTTTGGATCGATTTCTAGAGGAGTTTTAGCGTGAGTTTTAGTCGGATATGGATTGGTATAGACCTGTTTTAATCAAACAGGGATGGTAAGTCCCTCAGATTCGAATAAATAAGGAGATATTCCGAGTTTGCATGAAACAATGGAGTACGTGTATGGTGGGATATTCTACATTAAACCGGAGCAGATTTGGTGAGATTTTCTTGCCGTATTTGTTTGATATCAAGCTGTCACGGTCAACAGGAGGTGGTAATTGCTTCAGGTTCGATAATGGTGAGATGATTCTCCGGTTGGAACATTTCAGGGAAAGAATATTTAATCGAGATATTTTTGGGAAGTTGGCACAAGTATGAGTGTTTACTGCGCGTGTTGGAAGACTCAACCTAGCATTTGGATCATGAGTAAGTTAAAAAGGGAGAATATACTAACTACATAAGCGTGAGAAAGTAATGAATGGAAAGAAAATCTCGTAACATGCAACAAAGTAAATAGAGAATATATGGAGTCATTACAAAGATTTTGGCAACCTGTTGAGTTTAAATAGTGTTCTGGAGTTCATAGAAATGATTATCGAGAGTTTGGGAGGCTACAGAGTTGAAGAGGAGAAGTTGCAGAAACAGGTAGAAGAAGAAGAACACAGACGACGTTAAAGGTCTGTCGTTTTAGAACTGTCACAGTTCTCGTCTTAGTGACAGTTCTTCTACGACAGTTTCCTAATATAGTTTATGTAAAAGCTGATTTGCAGATTGTAACGGCGAGTTTGTAATGCCTATTAAGCGTTGCAAATTCCCGGTTTATGTAATTTTTCTTCTTTTCTTCATTTGTAAACACCATTTGAGCTATAAAAAATATTTTGAGAGTGTCTACAATATGAGTAGCTAATCCCCTACACTGGGTCAACGGAGGAATCCGAATTTCATACGTGGGTAATTTTAATTAATTCTTTATATGACTTTTGCACTAATTAAAATAGAATTAGGATTTGATTAAATTGGTTGTCATTCAATTAGATAGGTTATGCTTTGTTTAGATAATCTATGCTTAGTGGATACAATTAATCTTTTGAGAGTCTACCTTGGCAAAAATAAGAGTCGGTGTTATTTTGTTTATTGAGCTTTAATTGTTGAGAATAAATAAATTGAACCTATTGATATGAATTCGGTGGAATTCTAGGCCCAGTAACTCTCGCCTTTGTTTATTATTTTCATTAAACCTTTAAATTTAATCTTCGCAAGTCTGAGAGAACGAATCTTAATTACTACTACGAAAACTTTGAAAAATCTTTAATCATTTTGGCGCCGTTGCCGGGGAGGAACTGGGTATTCGAGAAGGATAGTGTTGGTTGTGCTGATAGTTTAGTTGGTTGTGCTTGGAGTTGGGAGTTAGAATTGACATTGGTGTTATGACCAGATGAGCAACATAGTTAAATTGGTGTTGTTGATGTTTATATTAAGAAGTTGGAGTGATTTTTCCGTCAGCTGGCACTGAAGAAGAGCAGGTGGAGTTGGTTGAGCCGATCAATGAAGAGAAGAGATGCTATGACTAAGATGTAGCAAGTGGCTGTGGTGATATCGCAACAAGAAGGGAAACACACGTGTTTATATGGCTTGAAATTGATTAATGGCAGTTTTTAAGATATTGGTGGATCAACTTACTTTGGCAGTGATAGCTCGAGTTTGTAGGATGTTGTAGGTGAACATCTCAGTCACGGAGTCTTGGAAATTCGTTGATGAAGATTACTGTAAATGAAGGAAGGTGTTAAGTGGCCAGGGTATGTAAGCTGATGGCTTGGTAGTACTTCAGAAGGAGGCCGGAATTTAGAAAGTGTTTGAATGGATAGTCTGGACTGCGTTAATTCTTAGTGAAGTTGGAATTGGTTATTTGCAATGGGTTCATTCTGCAAAGGCTCAAGGGACGAGAAAGTGAGTCTGTGACCAGTAAAGGGAAGCTGGAGTTGTACTGAGAAGAAGATGGCAGCAAACAAAGATGAGAAGAATAGTGTTGGCCGACGAAGGCAGACATGGGTTGATCAATCCAGCCGTGTGCATTATTCTCATCGTGGTGTCAGGTTACAGAGACATAGTGTTGTTTGATAGGTGTTGTAAAACACCTAATTTTATATCTAGTATTTATGCTTTCTTTGCCATTTTTCGTGTGAATTATGTATCTTATATTTGCTTTTGAGTCATTTAGGTGCTTTGGAGTCATCTGGAGCAAAATAAGAAGAAATCACCCAATTTGAGCAAAAAGGGAAAACTTGTCATTTTATGGGCGAGCACTATCCGGAGCCGAGCCAAGGGGAAACTCTTTGGAGAAGTACTTGACACAGACCAGCTGCGGTTAAGGGGTTTCCAGTCAGGGTGTCCATTATCTAATGAGTGGGGTGGTCCTTATCACTGGGGTGTAACCATCCACCTCATAACCCTAAAATTGAGAGGTATGTATGTCTCTCATTCATTCATACTTCCCTGAAATTTAGAAAGAAAAAGAGAAAGCAGCTACTGCTGCTGTTGTTCCCGGTAGAGACGAGATCGAGAAAATAACACAGAATCGAGGGAAGAAATTTACAAAGAATGGTGGCGGATCTGATAGCGGTAGAATTAATGAAAATTAGGGTTTAATGATGAATTCCGAGAGTGAATTGAAGTTGTTCTTGTTAAGCCACAGATGGAGGAGAGAATCGAGATCGATTGGAAAAGTAGGAGACTGAATTGAAGATGTTAGTAGTGATTATGGGGTCAATCTGTGAGATGCTGCTGTGGTTATGAGGAAGAAGAAGAAGACGCAGTAGCAGGATTATACACGGAATATGGAGGAGTTTTTGTTGGTTTCTGGAATTAGGGATTTGAATCTACAAATGAAGAACAAGAAGAGGAAATCACTGGCAAAATTGATATCTGTTTTGGTAGTATCGGTTAGGGTTTGAAATAGACACAGATTTGAACATGAAATAACGATGGGGTTTGATTGGTGTTGGTGGTGCAGAATTGAGCTCGAAGAAGAATTGAATTGCAGCTGTTTTTGGTCAAGATACTTTGGGTTTTCTGTGAAGATAAAGCCACAGGAAAGCAGAAAGATGGGGGTAGTGATGATTGTTGCCTGAACTGCAGAGATGGAGATGAGGAAGTGATGAAATTGAAGCCTCTGATGCTTCTAATGACGCAGGAAAAGAGCTCAAAATAGAACTCAGAAGAATGGGTTCTCAAAACTGTTTCGAATGAATGGAAACTTAGATGTATGTTAGGCTTGTTACAGGGAAGAAGAATGACCTGAACTCGGCCTGAGAAATGACAGAATAACAAACGAAATGCTGCCTGAATTTCTTACAGGCGAGTCAACTCAGTGACTGATTCAACCCACTTGTGTCAGACCAGTCAGCCGAGTTAGATAGCTGAATCGATAACTGACTCGGCTGACTTCCTTTCTCTTGACTTTCTTGACTAACGGTTGACCATATTGACTGTTATATATAACAGAATCTTGACTGAATATTCTCTCGACGGAAGAATTGTCAAGTGGTCGGCGGCGACTTTTCGGCGCCGGATTCCGGCCAATTTCTGGCCAAAAACCCATTTTTCCGGCGACGAATTTTGGGACATAATTTCTACACGGGTTTCTCTCACTTGTGGGCTTGGTGTATTTCTATCTAATGGACTTTGAAGAAATAATATTGGAAGGAGTATCCTTTATGGAAATTGAGAAACATATAAAAGAGAATAACATAATCTTTAATCTTATTATCTCATCTTCTACTACTTTTGTTTCTAGGGTTTGTGAACATGATAGGGTTTCTCTTTCTTCTTGTTATGAACTCCATTAACATGAGTACTTAAGTTTATTATTAGTTATGGAATAATTGGATTTCACATAATATGGGTTTTGATATGATAAATTAGTTTTGTCTCCATACTTTATCGTTTATGATTCACTGTTTATATTGTTACATGATTTGAATGCTTGTTTGATCGAGTCATGAATCGGTTGAGTTTGTTTTCATCTCTATTGCTAGATTAGGGTTTGTTATATGTAAAAGTGATAGATTCCTGATTACAAGTAGCATGAATATGGTTATAGCTTGTAGTGATGCATCCTTATTATCATATGTGAACCATAACCTTTGTTAACTCGGATTAGTGCGTTTTCCATGTTCTATTGCTTTGATTGGCCTGATTTCATAGAACTTAATGCATCTAGGGAATTGAACTTGATTAGTGCTTTTACACGTTAGGTTGTTCTTTTAGATAGAACTCATACTCGCATCTTTTAATGTGTTTGTTGATGACAAAAGGAGATTAGCGGGATATTCTTGCGATCAAGGTATTCTAGGGATTTTGATAAAAGTTGAGATTAAATATCAATTCTACTTATTGTTTTGAAAACATATTTGTAAATGAAGATGAATCCTTAACCAATATTCTCAATACTTTGATTTGTTTACTTTTCTTTGTTTGCTTTTACTTTAATTTTAGTATATAAAAATCAGAAAATACCCGGTGTTTTATATAAGGAACCAAAACAACGAGACAACCTAGACCTCTCTGTGGGATCGATCCTTTCTTGCCCTTGCTATATTTATATTTTGAGTAGTAAGAAAGTGTAAATTATTTTGACGCATACGACATCGATCATTGTTACAAGCAGTGGATTTTAAGGTCTTTCTGTCTAGTTGTTTAGCAGACATCTCTCGATCTTGCTGTTTAGCGGATCTGTCTCGCTGTTTAGTAGACAATAGTCTTCATATCCAGCTGTGTAGCGGATATATTTTTGGTTTTGCTCGGGACTAGCAAAATATAAGTGTGGGGGTGTTGATAAGCACGTAAGTGCTACATTTTATACCCATATTTATATTAGCTAGGACTCAATATTTTGGCTAACCACACTATTTTAGAGCTTTTGCAGAAAGTTCAAACAAATCCAATCACTGGAGAATAAGTAGCTAAATTGGAGGTTAAATGGCGGTGTTGCGACACATACCGCCAAAAAACAGTGGGTGGCCTGGTATTTTTATATATCGGCACCGGGGAAGCTAGTTCAGGGACATATAAGTTATTTTCCAAGCACCTAGTGCCATTTGAACTGGGGGAGTTTATATTCACGAGACGGTGTGGATTATTCCGAGATGGACAAAGATTAATCGCTATAGTTCTGCGACCAATGGAGAGGTGCCGTTGCTGGTGATGAACTGGGTATTCAAGAAGGATAATGTTTGTTGTGCTGATAGTTTAGTAGGTTGTGCTTGGAGTTGGGAGTTAGAATTGACATTGGCGTTATGACCAGATGAGCAACATAGTTAAATGGGTGTTGTTGATGTTTATATTAAGAAGTTGGAGTGATTTTTCCGTCAGCTGGCACTGAAGAAGAGCAGGTGGAGTTGGTTGAGCCGATTAGTGAAGATAAGAGATGATGTGACTGAGATATAGCAAGTGGCTATGGTGATATCGCAACAATAAGGGAAACACACATGTGTATATGGCCTGAAATTGATTAATGGTAGTTTTTGAGATATTGGTGGAGCAACTTACTTTGGAAGTGATAGCTCGAGTTTGGAGGATAATGTAGGTGAACATATCAGTGATGGAGTCTTGGCAATTCGTTGATGGAGCTGACTGTAAATGAAGGAAGGTGTTAAGTGGCCAGGGAATGTAAGATGATGGCTTGATCGGACTTCAGAAAGAGGCTGGAATTTAGAAAGTGTTTGAATGGATAGTCTGGATTGAGTTAATTCTTAGTGCAGCTGGAATTGGTTATTTGCAATGGGTTCATTCTGCAAGGGCTCAAGGGACGAGAAAGTGAGTCTGTGACAAGTACAGGGAAGATGGAGTTGTACCGAGAAGAAGATGGCAGCAAACAAAGATGAGAAGAACGGTGTTGTCCGACGATGGCAGATATGGGTTGATCAATCCAGACGTGTGCATTATTCTCATCGTGGTGTCAGGTTAAAAGGACATAGTGTTGTTACAAGCAGTGGAGTTTAAGGTCTTTCTGTCTAGTTGTTTAGCAGACATCTCTTGATCTTGCTATTTATCGGATCTGTCTCGCTGTTTAGCAGACAACACTTTTCATATCCAGCTGTGTAGCGGATATATTTTTTGTTTTGCTCGGGACTAGAAAAATATAAATGTGGGGGTGTTGATAAGCACGTAAGTGCTAGATTTTATACCCATATTTATATTAGGTAGGACTCGATATTTTGGCTAACAACACTATTTTAGAGCTTTTGCAGAAAGTTCAAACAAATCCAATCACTGGAGAATAAGTAGCTAAATTGGAGGTTAAATGGCGGTGTTGTGACACATACCTCCAAAAACAGTGGGTGTCCTGGTATTTTTATATATCATCACCAGGGAAGCTAGTTCAGGGACATCTCATTTAATGGGCTAAAAGATGCATAAGTTATTTTCCAAGCACCTAGTGCCATTTGAACTGGTGGAGTTTATATTCACGAGATGGTGTGGATTATTCCGAGATGGACAAAGATTAATCGCTATAGTTCTGCGACCAATGGAGAGGTGACGTTGCTGGTGATGAACTGGGTATTCAAGAAGGATAGTGTTTTTTGTGCTGATAGTTTAGTTGGTTGTGCCTGGAGTTGGGAGTTAGAATTGACATTGGTGTTATGACCAGATGAGCAACATAGTTAAATGGGTGTTGTTGATGTTTATATTAAGAAGTTGGAGTGAGTTTTCCGTCAGCTGGAACTGAAGAAGAGAAGGTGGAGTTGGTTGAGCCGATTAGTGAAGAGAAGAGATGATGTGACTGAGATGTATCAAGTGGCTATGGTGATATCGCAACAAGAAGGGAAACGCACGTGTGTATATGGCCTGAAATTGATTAATGGCAGTTTTTGAGATATTGGTGGAGCAACTTACTTTGGCAGTGATAGATCGAGTTTGGAGGATAATGTAGGTGAACATCTCAGTGACGGAGTCTTGGCAATTCGTTGATGGAGCTGACTGTAAATGAAGGAAGGTGTTAAGTGGCCAGGGAATGTAAGCTGTTGGCTTGATCGGACTTCAGAAAGAGGCTGGAATTTAGAAAGTGTTTGAATGGATAGTCTGGACTGCGTTAATTCTTAGTACAGCTGGAATTGGTTCTTTGCAATGGGTTCATTCTGCAAGGGCTCAAGGGACGAGAAAGTGAGTCTGTGACCAGTACAGGGAAGTTGGAGTTGTACTGAAAAGAAGATGGAAGCAAACAAAGATGAGAAGAACGGTGTTGGCATACGATGGCAGAGATGGGTTGATCAATCCAAACCGTGTGCATTATTCTCATCATGGTGTCAGGTTATAGAGACATAGTGTTGTTACAAGCAGTGGAGTTTAAGGTCTTTCTGTCTAGTTGTTTAGCAGACATCTCTTGATCTTGCTGTTTAGCGGATCTGTCTCGCTGTTTAGCAGACAATAGTCTTCATATCCAGCTGTGTAGCGGATATATTTTTGGTTTTGCTCGGGACTAGCAAAATATAAGTGTGGGGGTGTTGATAAGCACGTAAGTGCTACATTTTATACCCATATTTATATTATCTAGGACTCGATATTTTGGCTAACAACACTATTTTAGAGCTTTTGCAGAAAGTTCAAACAAATCCAATCACTGGAGAATAAGTAGCTAAATTGGAGGTTAAATGGCGGTGTTGCGACACATACCGCCAAAAAACAGTGGGTGGCCTGGTATTTTTATATATCAGTACCAGGGAAGCTAGTTCAGGGACATCTCATTTAATGGGCTAAAAGATGCATAAGTTATTTTCCAAGCACCTAGTGCCATTTGAACTGGTGGAGTTTATATTCACGAGATGGTGTGGATTATTCCGAGATGGACAAAGATTAATCGCTATAGTTATGCGACCAATGGAGAGGTGCCGTTGCTGGTGATGAACTGGGTATTCAAGAAGGATAGTGTTTGCTGTACTGATAGTTTAGTTGGTTGTGCCTGGAGTTGGGAGTTAGAATTGACATTGGTGTTATGACCAGATGAGCAACATAGTTAAATGGGTGTTGTTGATGTTTATATTAAGAAGTTGGAGTGAGTTTTCCGTCAGCTGGCACTAAAGAAGAGCAGGTGGAGTTGGTTGAGCCGATTAGTGAAGAGAAGAGATGATGTGACTGAGATGTAGCAAGTGGCTATGGTGATATCGCAACAAGAAGGGAAACACACGTGTGTATATGGCCTGAAATTGATTAATGGCAGTTTTTGAGATATTGGTGGAGCAACTTACTTTGGAAGTGATAGCTCGAGTTTGGAGGATGATGTAGGTGAACATCTCAGTGACGGAGTCTTGGCAATTCGTTGATGGAGCTGATTGTAAATGAAGGAAGGTGTTAAGTGGCTAGGGAATGTAAGATGATGGCTTGGTCGGACTTCAGAAGGAGGATGGAATTTAGAAAGTGTTTGAATGGATAGTCTGGACTGAGTTAATTCTTAGTGCAGCTGGAATTGGTTCTTTGCAATGGGTTCATTCTGCAAGGGCTCAAGGGACGAGAAAGTGAGTCTGTGACCAGTACAGGGAAGTTGGAGTTGTACTGAAAAGAAGATGGAAGCAAACAAAGATGAGAAGAACGGTGTTGGCAGACGATGGCAGAGATGGGTTGATCAATCCAGCCGTGTGCATTATTATCATCATGGTGTCAGGTTATAGAGACATAGTGTTGTTACAAGCAGTGGAGTTTAAGGTCTTTCTGTCTAGTTGTTTAGAAGACATCTCTTGATCTTGTTGTTTAGCGGATCTGTCTCGCTGTTTAGCAGACAACACTCTTCATATCCAGCTATGTAGCGGATATATTTTTGGTTTTGCTCGGGACTAGCAAAATATAAGTGTGGGGGTGTTGATAAGCACGTAAGTGCTACATTTTATACCCATATTTATATTAGCTAGGACTCGATATTTTGTCTAACCACACTATTTTAGAGCTTTTGCAGAAAGTTCAAACAAATCCAATCACTGGAGAATAAGTAGCTAAATTGGAGGTTAAATGGCGGTGTTGCGACACATACCGCCAAAAATAGTGGGTGGCCTGGTATTTTTATATATCAGCACCAGGGAAGCTAGTTCAGGGACATCTCATTTAATGGGCTAAAAGATGCATAAGTTATTTTCCAAGCACCTAGTGCCATTTGAAATGGTGGAGTTTATATTCACAAGATGGTGTGGATTATTCCGAGATGGACAAAGATTAATCGCTATAGTTCTGCGACCAATGGAGAGGTGCCATTGCTGGTGATGAACTGGGTATTCAAGAAGGATAGTGTTTGTTGTGTTAATAGTTTAGTTGGTTGTGCCTAGAGTTGGGAGTTAGAATTGACATTGGTGTTATGACCAGATGAGCAACATAGTTAAATGGGTGTTGTTGATGTTTATATTAAGAAGTTGGAGTGAGTTTTCCGTCAGCTGGCACTGAAGAAGAGCAGGTGGAGTTGGTTGAGCCGATTAGTGAAGAGAAGAGATGATGTGACTGAGATGTATCAAGTGGCTATGGTGATATCGCAACAAGAAGGGAAACACACGTGTGTATATGGCCTGAAATTGATTAATGGCAGTTTTTGAGATATTGGTGGAGCAACTTACTTTGGCAGTGATAGCTCGAGTTTGGAGGATGATGTAGGTGAACATCTCAGTCACGGAGTCTTGGAAATTCGTTGATGGAGCTGACTGTAAATGAAGGAAGGTGTTAAGTGGCTAGGGAATGTAAGCTGATGGCTTGGTCGGACTTCAGAAGGAGGCCGGAATTTAGAAAGTGTTTGAATGGATAGTCTGGACTGCGTTAATTCTTAGTGCAGTTGGAATTGGTTCTTTGCAAAGGGTTCATTCTGCAAGGGATCAAGGGACGAGAAAGTGAGTCTGTGACCAGTACAGGGAAGATGGAGTTGTACTGAGAATAAGATGGCAGCAAACAAAGATGAGAAGAACGGTGTTGACCAACGATGGCAGACATGGGTTGATCAATCCAGCCGTGTGCATTATTCTCATCGTGGTGTCAGGTTACAAAGACATAGTGTTGTTACAAGCAGTGGAGTTTAAGGTCTTTCTGTCTAGTTGTTTAGCATACATCTCTCGATCTTGCTGTTTTGCCGATCTGTCTCTATGTTTAGCGACAACACTCTTCATATCCAATTTGTGTAGCGGATATATTTTTGGTTTTGCTCGGGACTAGCAAAATATAAGTGTGGGGGTGTTGATAAGCACGTAAGTGCTACATTTTATACCCATATTTATATTAGCTAGGACTCGATATTTTGGCTAACAACACTATTTTAGAGCTTTTGTAGAAAGTTCAAACAAATCCAATCACTGGAGAATAAGTAGCTAAATTGGAGGTTAAATGGCGGTGTTGCGACACATACCTCCAAAAACAAAGTGGGTGTCCTGGTATTTTTATATATTAGCACTGTGGAAGCTAGTTCAGGGACATCTCATTTAATGGGCTAAAAGATGCATAAGTTATTTTCCAAGCACCTAGTGCCATTTGAAATGGTGGAGTTTATATTCACGAGATGGTGTGGATTATTACGAGATGGACAAATATTAATCGCTATAGTTCTGTGATCAATGGAGAGGTGTCGTTGATGGTGATGAACTGGGTATTCAAGAAGGATAGTGTTTGTTGTGCTGATATTTTAGTTGGTTGTGCCTGGAGTTGGGAGTTAGAAATGACATTGGTGTTATGACCAGATGAGCAACATAGTTAAATGGGTATTGTTGATGTTTATATTAAGAAGTTGGAGTGAGTTTTCCGTCATCCGGCTGGCACGAAGAAGAGCGGTGGAGTTGGTTGAGCCGATTAGTGAAGAGAAGAGATGATGTGACTGAGATGTAGCAAGTGGCTATGGTGATATCGCAACAAGAAGGGAAACACACGTGTGTATATGGCCTGAAATTGATTAATGGCAGTTTTTGAGATATTGGTGGAGCAACTTACTTTGGCAGTGATAGCTCGAGTTTGGAGGATGATGTAGGTGAACATCTCAGTCACGGAGTCTTGGCAATTTGTTGATGGAGATGACTGTAAATGAAGGAAGGTGTTAAGTGTCCAGAGAATGTAAGCTGATGGCTTGGTCGGACTTCAGAAGGAGGATGGAATTTAGAAAGTGTTTGAATGGATAGTCTGGACTGCATTAATTCTTAGTGCAGCTGGAATTGGTTCTTTGCAATGGGTTCATTCTTCAAGGGCTCGAGGGACGAGAAAGTGAGTATGTGACCAAGACAGGGAAGTTGGAGTTTACCTGAGAAGAAGATGGAAGCAAACAAAGATGAGAAGAACGGTGTTGGCCGACGATGGCAGAGAGATGGGTTGATCAATCCAGCCTTGTGCATTATTCTCATCATGGTGTCAAAGTTACTGTAGACATAGTGTTGTTACAAGCAAGTGGAGTTTAAGGTCTTTCTGTCTAGTTGTTTAGCATACATCTCTCGATCTTGTTTAGCGGATCTGTCTCATTGTTGTTTAGCAGACAATACTCTTCATATCGGTTATGTAGCGGATATATGTTTGGTTTTGCTGGGACTAGCAAAATATAAGTGTGGGGGTGTTGATAAGCACGTAAGTGGTACATTTTATACCCATATTTATATTAGCTAGACTCGATATTTTGTCTAACCACACTATTTTAGAGCTTTTGTATAAAGTTCAAACAAATCCAATCACACTGGAGAATAAGTAGCTAAATTGGAGGTTAAATGGCGGTGTTGCGACACATACCGCCAAAAACAGTGGGTGGCCTGGTATTTTTATATATCAGCACCAGGGAAGCTAGTTCAGGGACATCTCATTTAATGGGCTAAAAGATGCATAAGTTATTTTCCAAGCACCTAGTGCCATTTGAAATGGTGGAGTTTATATTCACGAGATGGTGTGGATTATTACGAGATGGACAAAGATTAATCGTTATAGTTCTGCGACCAATGGAGAGGTGCCGTTTCTGGTGATGAACTGGGTATTCAAGAAGGATAGTGTTTGTTGTGCTGATAGTTTAGTTGGTTGTGCCTGGAGTTGGGAGTTAGAATTGACATTGGTGTTATGACCAGATGAGCAACATAGTTAAATGGGTGTTGTTGATGTTTATATTAAGAAGTTGGATTGAGTTTTCCGTTAGCTGGCACTGAAGAAGAGCAGGTGGAGTTGGTTGAGATGATTAGTGAAGAGAAGAGATGATGTGACAGAGATGTAGTAAGTGGCTATGGTGATATCGCAACAAGAAGGGAAAATCACGTGTGTATATGGCCTGAAATTGATTAATGGAAGTTTTTGAGATATTGGTGGATCAACTTACTTTGGCAGTGATAGCTCGAGTTTGGAGGATGATGTAGGTGAACATCTCAGTCACGGAGTCTAGGAAATTAGTTGATGGAGCTGACTGTAAATGAAGGAAGGTGTTAAGTGGCTAGGGAATGTAAGTTGATGGCTTGGTCGGACTTCAGAAGGAGGATGGAATTTAGAAAGTGTTTGAATGGATAGTTTGGACTGCGTTAATTCTTAGTGCAGCTGGAATTGGTTCTTTGTAATGGGTTCATTCTGCAAGGGCTCAAGGGACGATAAAGTGAGTCTGTGACCAGTACAGGAAAGCTGGAGTTGTACTGAGAAGAATATGGAAGCAAACAAATATGAGAAGAACGGTGTTGGCCAACGATGGCAGAGATGGGTTGATCAATCCAGCCGTGTGCATTATTCTCATCATGGTGTCAGGTTACAGAGACATAGTGTTGTTACAAGCAGTGTAGTTTAAGGTCTTTCTGTCTAGTTGTTTAGCAGACATCTCTCGATCTTGCTGTTTAGCGGATCTGTCTCGCTGTTTAGCGGATCTGTCTCGCTGTTTAGCAGACAACATTCTTCATATCCAGCTGATATATTTTTGGTTTTGCTCGGGACTAGCAAAATATAAGTGTGGGGTGTTGATAAGCACGTAAGTGCTACATTTTATACCCATATTTATATTAGCTAGGACTCGATATTTTGGCTAACCACACTATTTTAGAGATTTTGCAGAAAGTTCAAACAAATAAAAATCACTGGAGAATAAGTAGCTAAATTGGAGGTTAAATGTCGGTGTTGCAACACATACCGCCAAAAATAGTGGGTGGCCTGGTATTTTTTATATATCATCACCAGGGAAGCTAGTTCAGGGACATCTCATTTAATGGGCTAAAAGATGCATAAGTTATTTTCCAAGCACCTAGTGCCATTTGAACTGGTGGAGTTTATATTCACGAGATGGACAAAGATTAATCGTTATAGTTCTGCGACCAATGGAGAGGTGCCGTTGCTGGTGATGAACTGGGTATTCAAGAAGGATAGTGTTTGTTGTGCTGATAATTTAGTTGGTTGTGCCTGGAGTTGGGAGTTAGAATTGATATTGGTGTTATGACCAGATGAGCAACATAGTTAAATGGGTGTTGTTGATGTTTATATTAAGAAGTTGGAGTGAGTTTTCCGTCAGTTGGCACTGAAGAAGAGCAGGTGGAGTTGGTTGAGCCGATCAGTGAAGAGAAGAGATGCTGTGATTGAGATATAGCAAGTGGCTATGGTGATATCGCAACAAGAAGGGAAACACACGTGTTTATATGGCCTGAAATTGATTAATGGCTATTTTTGAGATATTGGTGGAGCAACTTACTTTGGCAGTGATAGCTCGAGTTTGGAGGATGATGTAGGTGAACATCTCAGTCACGGAGTCTTGGAAATTCGTTGATGGAGCTGACTGTAAATGAAGGAAGGTGTTAAGTGGCCAGGGAATGTAAGCTGATGGCTTGGTCGGACTTCAGAAGGAGTCCGGAATTTAGAAAGTGTTTCAAATGATAGTCTGGACTGCGTTAATTCTTAGTGCAGCTGGAATTGGTTCTTTGCAAAGGGTTCATTCTTCAAGGGATCAAGGGACGAGAAAGTGAGTCTGTGACCAGTACAGAGAAGCTGGAGTTGTACTGAGAAGAAGATGGCAGCAAACAAAGATGA
This sequence comes from Papaver bracteatum, assembly GCA_023529315.1. Classification (NCBI taxonomy): domain Eukaryota; kingdom Viridiplantae; phylum Streptophyta; class Magnoliopsida; order Ranunculales; family Papaveraceae; genus Papaver; species Papaver bracteatum. Next base: position 111,069 of record JAJJWX010000162.1, read on the forward strand.
GAAGAACGGTGTTGGCCTACGATGGCAGACATGGGTTGATCAATCCAGCCGTGTGCATTATTCTCATCGTGGTGTCAGGTTACAGAGACATAGTGTTGTTACAAGCAGTGGAGTTTAAAGTCTGTATGATGGCTGTTTTCATAAGATTGGTGGGTTCAAGAAGTTGGTCAGACTCTAGTGTTTGCTTGAGTTTTGTGTGCTTTGGTCGGATTTTGGTTGGATTCAAGGGTTTTCTTTTGGGTGTTACCGAAAGGGAGGTGGATTGGCAGATCTATGAGTGGTCGGTGAAGCAAAGAAGTGCAGGTGAATCCTATCGGCTGGGATGTAGCGCTGAAAATGGAGTCGGGCAGTGTGGTGATGTTGACATGATGTTGTGACAGATTAATGGAGAGTGGTGTGTGATATCAGATTTCGCAGAGACGGAGATCGATGAGAAAACAAGAAGGAAATGGAAGAATGGTCGAGAAGTAGAGGCAACAATGAAGTTCAGAGAAGGGTTTGTTGTCAAGGTCGATGTTGTTGTATCCATGGCTACAGTGAGGTTGTTCTATATTGATTTTATGGCTGCAAACAAGAAGGCATGAAGCTTTAGAAGAGATACCAGAGAATAGGAAGAGTACGGTGCTGTTGTTGTGGGTTTGATGTTCTGCGAAGGAGAGGAAGAAGATCGGCAGTTAAGGAAGGTTTTGTTTCCGAGATTTGGAGATGGAGTATGGCAATTTAACCGAGACTGAATGATGGCTCGAGGTTTAGCTGTGTGTGCTTTAAGGGACCGAAGAACGTTAAGGCTAGAATTTGGAAAAGAAACGTGAAAAGGTGAGACTTTGATAACATCCTGGATTTTGAAATGACCGTGGGTCATTGGACCGAACCTTGCAATTTGCTAGGTCGAATGTTAGACTCTTGGCACGAGAAGAAAACAGACAAAAACTAGAAGGAGGCTACGGCTAGACAGCCGAATACATAGAATATGGTTCTCATTTTCTAGTTTTGGAGGAGGGGATTGGCTACGGGGAACAGAGAAGAGGATCAGCCGTGAAGGGGAGTTTGAACAAGAGATTGAAGGGAAAGGAGACGATTCAGTGACAAGGGTTTATTCTTTCCTCTATTTTTCTTGTAATTATTTTTTGTGGGTTTTGATAAATCCATTGTATGTTTTGCTAAACTTTTTGGAACTAGGGTTTTTGTTGAAACCACTTCGGGTATTAGGCTATTTTTGATTGAATCGAATTATGAATCAATAGACCGTTATGATTTGAATAGATTAATTTCTTGAAATTTGTTTATCGATTTATCAAAATATGAGTTATTGCTTCACCGGTTTTATATAACCTTTGTTCATTATTGTTAGGATCGAAAACATATTTGTATACTTATTTGATATTCCATGCTTAGGTTAAACCTTTTTATGGGGTATGCTTAAAATAGCCAGGTATTATTTGAGGACCTAAATTTAGTTCGTATAATTTTCTCACTAACGCAATTTGATGGTGCATGCTTTGGTTTAGTCTTTTGATATGTCATGCTTAGGGTGTCCCAGTGATATTTGCGACTCTAATACATATAATAGGTGATGTTTATAGAACGAACGATAAATAAATCTTGAATTATGTTTCATTTCAGTAATTGAATGTAAATAGTGGTGGATACAATAAACCCTGGTTACCAACATTCCCGTTGATTTCATTTTATTAGTTTAATTTTATTATTTCATTCTCATTATAAAAATTCAAAAACATTATTGTTGGTTACTCTTAATTGAGATATTGATTACAGTATTTCCACCGCTCTTCGTGGGAACGACCCGTACTTGCCTCTGTCTACTTGTTGGACACCGTGCGATTGCGGTTATTTATATAGGCATCTCCGGATCCTATCAATTCTTCATTGAAGCATCATTTCTTTTTGTATTTCTTTTCAGGGACTTTTTGAGGATGATGACTTCTTTTGAGGAGACGTCACCTACGATGACGCTGGCGGAATATATGCATAGAAATTCTAATTATCAGGAAACTTCATCAAAGATGACGCTTGGTGAATATATGCATAGGCAACGGTATGGAGTTTTTGCTCCACAAATGGTAAGTGAAGAATCACATCAAACTATTTATGAGAAGTATTACAAACACACACCACCTAGTTTGGAACAAAGATTGAGAATTCTAGGATGCCAAAGATTATTTAATGATGATGATGATGATGATGATCAGTCTTGTAGTGACTCTCTGTTCCAAACAGAACATATTAATGACCCTGTGGATAATTGTGTGGATGATTCTCCTAATTCCATAGATGAATCTACCTCACAAGATTATTCACCTGACTTAGCGGTTGTTTCCAGACCCCTAGACTTCCAAAAGTTGCCTAATTTAGGGTTAGAATTGTGTGCTTCTAAAGTGTTGTTGGATTACTTTGCATCTAAGTACCCAGAGGATTTGCCTATTTCTAATACCGTATATGAGCCAGTTGAAATTTTCCCAGTCTCAATAGAATCCCCATACTTTGTTCTTTACGCACTTCCATGTGCAGTAAAAACTTGGTTTAGGGGTAAATCTTGGTTTCTGACAGTTTCAGTGTCCCCATTTTTTCATAAAATAATTGTGAAGTTGTCGTTTGTAAATATTGTATTTTGGGTCGATCCCCAAGTTTTCAGGTTATTAGTTTATGGGGATCCGTTTTTGTACATTCCAGTAGGTATAATTATTTGTTTATTTATTTGTTTTGTTCTTGAATTTCCCATCTTAATTTTTACGTTGGATGACTCAATTACATTGAGGACAATGTAATATTTAAGTGTGGGGGAGTGTGTATTAACTTTTAATTTTAATTTTTTTCAGGAAATGTTATGATTGTTAGGGTTATGACCAGATGTGTAGCGGGTCTTTTATTTTTTTCTTGCATGTTATGACTAGTTGTGTAGCGGGTCTCTAAAACAAAAAAAAACAAAAATTGTGTGTCTTGTGTATGAGGCATTTGTCATGACCAGCTGTGTAGCGGGTCTAACTTTCTCTTATTTTATGACCAGCTGTATAGCGGGTCAATTTTCTGTTTTGCTCGAGGACTAGCAAAATATAAGTGTGGGGGAATTTGATGAGCGAGAAAGTGCGACGCATTTTAACCCATAAATACCTTAGCTAGGACTCATTTTATCACTAATAAACTTGTTTGTAGGTGTTTTGTGAAATAAGCTCTTATGGAGAAAGTTGCTCGAAAAGTGGTTTTTGTACCCCGGAGGACACATGTTATTTGGACTCTCAATGTTGGTTAAGGGACACCTCAATGGATAAGGGACACCTTCCTTACTATTTACACCCCATAAATCAAGTGCTAAAGGGACACCCATACATGATAAGGGGGAGGTCATCTTCTTCCTTTTGAATTTTAATTTTGGCGGGAAAAATGGTGGCAGATTTAGGGTTTAGCTTTTGGAGGTGTTCTAGTGAGACTAAAGCGCTGAAATTGAATTGGTATGTTCCTTAAACCTAAACAGGTCTGGTACGGGTCATAGTTTCGATCAAAATTGGCTAGATAATATTAGATTTGAAGCAAAACATGAACAAACACTTTTGGCGGGAAAATATATTATGCACCTGCGATATTTTTTGATCGATTTATGGAGGAGTTTTAGCGTGAGTTTTAGTCGGATATGGATTGGTATGGACCTATTTTAATCAAACAGGGATGGTAAATCCCTCAGATTCGAATAAATAAGGAGATATTCCGAGTTTGCATGAAACATGGGAGTACGTGTATAATGGGATATTCTACATTAAACCGGAGCAGATTTGGTGAGATTTTCTTGCCGTGTTTGTTTGATATCAAGCTGTCACGGTCAACAGGAGGTGGTAATTGCTTCAGGTTCGATAATGGTGAGATGATTCTTCGGTTGGAACAATTCAGGGAGAGAATATTTGATCGAGATATTTTTGGGAAGTTGGCACAAGTATGAGTGTTTACTGCGCGTGTTGGAAGACTCAAGCTAGCATTTGGATCATGACTAAGTTAAAAAAGGGAGAATATACTAACTACAGACGCGTGAGAAAGTAATGAATGGAAAGAAAATCTCGTAACATGCAGCAAAGTAAATAGAGAATATATGGAGTCATTACAAAGATTTTGGCGACCTGTTGAGTTTAAATAGTGTTCTGGAGTTCATAGAAAGGATTATCGAGAGTTTGGGAGGCTACAGAGTTGAAGAGGAGAAGTTGTAGGAACTTCTTTGCTGCTGCAGAGAGGTAGAAGAAGAAGAACACAGACGACGTTAAAGGTATGTCATTTTAGAACTGTCACAGTTCTCGTCCTAGTGACAGTTCTTCTACGACAGTTTCCTAATATAGTTTATGTAACATCTGCTTTGCAGATTGTAACGGCGAGTTTGTAACGCCTATTAAGCGTTGCAAATTACCGGTTTATGTTATTTTTCTTTTTTTCTTCATTTGTAAACACCATTTGAGCTATAAAAAATATTTTGAGAGTGTCTACAATATGAGTAGATAAACCCCTACACTGGGTCGACGGAGGAATCCAAATTTCATACGTGGGTAATTTTAATTAATTCTTTATATGACTTTTGCACTAATTAAAATAGAATTATGATTTGATTAAATTGGTTATCATTCAATTAGATAGGTTATGATTTGTTTAGATAATCTATGCTTAGGGGATACAATTAATCTTTTGAGAGTCTACCTTGGAAAAAATAAGAGTCGGTGTTATTTTGTTTATTGAGTTTTTATTGTTGAGAATAAATAAATTGAACCTATTGATATGAATTCGGTGGAATCCTAGGCCCATTAACTCTCGCCTTTGTTTATTATTTTCATTAAACCTTTAAATTTAATTTTCGCAAGTATGAGAGAACGAATCTTAATTACTACTACGAAAACTTTGAAAAATCTTTAATCACCTATCAACAATGAATGATAGTGCCTCTGATGGAAAGTTGTGTCTAAGAGAATTACCCAAATCAGTAGCAAGCACAGCACTCACTTGGTACGATAATTTGAAGGCGGAAAGTGTGGATTCCTGGCCGACCATGTCCGCGCTTTTCCTTGGGAAATTCTATTCATCTAAGAGGAAAATCACGACAATAGATCTAAGCAAGAATGGTCAACGAATATGAGAGGAAATAAGGAAGTACATCCTGCGATTATGACGTTTAGCGCTAGATTGCCACGAATACATCAACGAAGGAGCGCTTGTTGAAATATGCGTATGAGGAATGATACCGGCCTTTAAAGGGAGTTTGATCAACTTCAGGTTCCAGACCTTCGTTGACCTGGAAGAAGCTGCCCTAAAGAATCGCCGATTGCATAGAAGAAACATCTATAGATCCCGAATGGCGCTACACAGTCAACACCGTATCTGAAACATCACGCAATGTAAGGTCTAATACTAACATGGAAAGAATAAATCAGACTTAGATAGCTACTGGAAGCCAATGAAGAAATGGATGGGCAAGGCGAGACTCAAATCCACCACCTCCTCTACCCTGCAGCAGAGAGCATGCAATCGAGTTACTAAACCAATGGGTCACGAAAAAATAAATCCAGTTACCACCAACGGTGGTGTACGTCAATAAGATGGACAAGCACGCAACCAAATACTGCCATTATCATCGGAGATTGGGACACCCGAATGAGGAATGTTTCTCTATAAAGAGCATATTCAAACGAAAGCGCGCCTCCGGAGAGCTTGAGGAAACTAAGCACGTAATTGAATACAACCCCTTCCCTCGCCATTAAGCCTCAAGGAAAAGAGAGAGAAAGTCAAAAAAAAATATAGAAAGATGAATCACAGTAATCCTGTAAACCTTCACTTTTATGATAAGACCAATTTATTTTTCTGAAACTCATGGGAAATACGACGTGAAAAGGCTACGGGAATGCCAAAGGAGCCCGATCGGCTGAAAAATCTATAAAAGGCCATGGGAATGCCAAAGGCGCCCAGTTGGCTGACAAATCTGCAAAAGGCTACAAGAATGCCAAAGGCGCCCGGTCGGATGACATATTCACAAAAGGCTACGGGAATACCAAAGGCCCGGTCGACTGACAAATCTACAAAAGGCTACGGGAATGCTAAAGGCACCCGTCGGCTGAAAAATTCACAAAAGGCTACAGGAATACCAAAGGCACCCAGTCGGATGACAAATCTACAAAAGGTTATGGGAATGCCAAAGGCGTCCGATCGGATGACAAATCTACAAAAGGCTACGGGAATGCCAAAGGCGCCAGGTCGGCTAACAAATATACAAAAGTACATGGGAATGCAAAAGGCACCCAGTCGGCTGACAAATTTACAAAAGGCTACGGGAATGCCAAAGGCGCCCGGTCGGCTGGAAAATCTACAAAATGCTACGGGAATGCCAAAGGTGCCCGGTCGGCTGAAAAATCTACTAAAGGCTACGGGAATGCCAAAGGCACCCGGTCGGGTGATAAATTCACAAAAGGGCTACGGGAATGCCAAAGGCACCCGGTCGGATGACAAATCTACAAAAGGCTACATGAACGCCAAAGGAACCCGGTCGGCTGACAAATCTACGAAAGATCACAGGAAAGCCAAAGGCACCCGGTTGAATGACATCTACAAAAAAGAAATAAGGATTAGGCGCGTTCTATCAACGCCCACACATCCAACCGCATTTTTCTGATAAAAGGATTGTGTAGAAAACTTCCTTTTATAGGGGGAGTAGTGCGCGTTTACTAGACTCCTGACCAATCATCCACCCATCCCACCATATTCAACAGATAAAAGAAAAAGGGGAAGTTAGGAGTCCTAGCATCATCTAAACCTCTTAATTTCTTCAAATTCTTCATCAATTTCTCGATCTGAAACGTTCTATCAAACGCCCACCCATGCATTCTTCTCGGGTAAAAAGAATGGGGAGATGAAAGGCGGGTATATCGACGCCCACCCATCCTATCACATCGCTTCTATCAACGCCCACACATCCAACCGCGAAAAGAGAGGGGGAGTATGCGCGTTCTATCATACGCCCACCCATCCCACCATATTCCGATAAAAAGATAAAGAGGAGTAGGCATGTTATATCAACGCCCGCCCATCCCACTGCATTCTTATGATATAAGGAAAGGGGAGTAGGCGCGTTCTATAAATGGCCACCCATCCCACTGCATACTTCTGACAAAAATAAAATGGGGAGTAGGCGCGTTCTATAAGACGGCCACCCATCCCACCATTTTCCGATAAAAAAGAGGGGGAGTAGGCGCGTTTTATCAGACGCCCACCATATTCCGATAAAAAGAGAAGGGGGAGTAGGTGCATTCTATCAACGCCCACCTATCCCACCGCATTCTTCTAATAAAAACAAGGGGGAGTAGGCGCATTCTATCAACGCTTACCCATCCCAATGCATTCTTATGATAAAAAGAAATGGAAGTAGGCGCGTTCTATCAACGGTTCCCAGTCGGCTGACAAATATACAAAATGCTACTGGAATGCCAAAGGTGCCCGGTCGGCTGACAAATCTACAAAATACTACAGGAATTCCAAAAGCGCCCGGTCGGCAGACAAATCTACAAAAGTCCATGGGAATGCCATAGGCGCCCAGTCAGCTGACAAATCTACAAAAGGCCATGGGAATGCCAAAGGCACCTAATAAGCTGGAAATTTTACAAAAGGCTATGAGAATTCCAAAGGCTCCCAGTCAGCTGAAAAATCTACAAAAGGCCATGGGAATGCCAAAGGCACCCAGTCGGCTGACAAATTTACAAAAGGCTACGGGAATGCCAAAGGCACCCGGTCGTCTAACAAATCTACAAAAGGCCATGGAAATGACAAAGGCGCCCAGTTGGCTGACAAATCTACAAAAGGCCCCGGGAACGCTAGAGGCGCCCAATCGGCTGACAAATCTACAACAGGATATATGAATGCCAAAGGGGAAGGTAGGCGCGTCCTACCAACGGTCGCCCATTCTACCACATCTTTCTGATAAAAGAAAAGGGGGATTAGGCGCGTTCTACCAACACTTTCCCACCCCATCGCATCCTTCCGATAAAAATAAAGAGAGAGAGGGTGCGTTCTATCAAAACTTGTCCAAGCTCATCCTCCTAATCACATTTTGAAAAGAAAGGGGGAATAGGCGCGTTCTATCAATGCTCTCCCAACCCACCGCATCTTTTTGATAGAAGATAAGGGGGAGTAGGTGCGTCCTACCAACACTAGCCCGCCCCATCGCATCCTTCCGATAAAAAGAAAAGGGGGAGAGGGCGCGTCATAACAATGTTCACCCGATCACTGCGTCTTTTAGAGAACTGCTTGGTTGAACCCACTAGCGTTGGTATGTCAAGTTAGTTGTAAATTTTAGTTGCCAAAATGCATTCTTGATTTAGCATACTAAAGAAAGTTTCAGACTAGATTAGGTCTAAGAAGAGCTACTCTTGAAGGATGAAGACTGAAGATTACAAGAAGACATCAACAAGGACTTCATCAACAAAGGTATGTGGTGATTGATTTCATTTGGATTCTTGTTCAATTCTACCTTTCTAATCTATCGAGATAAATGCTCACTCTATGGACAAATTCCTATGATGGTAAATGTACATTTATGTATATATACTTGAGGTTATTTGATTCATGACCTTGGTGACAATAAACTTTATCCTTATAGGATCTCATGTTATAGTGAATGATCTTGCGAATTCAACAAGCCAAGAATCACTCAATTCCGAGTTATAATGATGAAGTTATGAGTGATTTATTAAAGTAAAAATTATAAGTGTTGCTGTAATTGTTACAGTTCGTTAGTAGGAAACAATCCATGGACTGTTTGTAACAGTTCGCGGACTTGGGCCTAATTACGTGACTAAAAGGCACTTTTGGTCAAATTGGTGATGTTTCCTTATCTATGTAAGTTAGCTATTACTCCAAACATCTTTGATTACCATATTAAAGTGTTTGTGATTCTTTCCTAATTTAATTTGTGATTTATTCACATAAATACAATATTTTCTAATTAATTATTTATTTAATTATTTTGGCAAGAGTTGTAAATTAGGAAAGACTCCCAAAATTAGAGAGTCTTGAAAAAGGAAAATAGCTTTGCTTAGTTTTCAAGCTATGTTTCACTATAAATATTGAGTTCATGAGTTTACACGTTTTTCATCCCTTTGAAAATTGGCGTAAGCTCTGAGGTTGTTTTCCACGTCTTCTGTTCTTCGTGAACAAGAGTGAGATAAAGGTCTTTGTATTGGGATCACAAAGCCAAGTTGAATCTAATCTTCGTGATTGATTATACAACTTGTAATCTAGGTTTTTCACCTCTTGTCTATTCTAAGGTTTTCTCTTCTGATATAAAACCATTCAAGAGTTGTTGATCATAAACCCTAGGTTTTGATAGATTTCAGTTTCCGATCGTATACCAACACTTGTTAGTCGAAATCAGAGACTAGAAAGAAAAACTTCTATTGATGCATCTCGTAAAAATCCTTGAGAAGTTTTAAACAAGATATCTCTAGATTTATTCTAGTTGTTCTTGTTGTAGAATTATTAGGGTTTTCTTAACTTGGAAATTGATCTTTGAATCACCCAAATTCACTTACGAAAATCAAAGTTCACGGACTTCTTGTGAGTATGCATACTGATTGTAAGTTAAACCCTAATCTATAAGATTTCCAAAACCTTGATTTATATCTAAAGGAAATCAAACCGGTGTTTTGTGCAAACAAAATATCGAATCGTATCAATCGTGTTGTTGTATCTTATAAAGAGAACCTTGGGTTCTGCTAGTAGATTTGTGTGAAGAATTCCTAAAGAGAATTTGTGTTCTGCTCGGAGTTCTATAAGAATACAGCTGAAAAAGGTATTACATCTAGTCCGAATAGGTAGTAGGAAATTGGTGTAACAGCTTATAATCAGTGTGTGTTTATTCTGGACTAGGTCCCGGGGTTTTTCTGCATTTGCGGTTTCCTCGTTAACAAAATTTATGGTGTCTGTGTTATTTCTTTTCCACATTATATTTTATTTATATAATTGAAATAATACAGGTTGTACGTTAATCATTCATAGTTGTTAAATCCGACCTTGTTTGTTGGATAAGACTTGATTGATCTTGAACAATTGTTTTTGTTATTTTCACATTGTTAGACCAGTCCGGACTAACCCTGTTTCAAGTGGACACTGTGTTGAAATATTCCTTTAGTGATTGTTGCTTAAAGAGGTTTATACACGGTGGATATTGAATAGGTTGTGATTAACACAAAAGCTTGTTTCAAGAAACCTCACACTAAAATCAGGTTTATGGACTTGCTTCTGTTTAACTATTGATTGTGTTGAGAAGGAGATAAATCTCTTTAATATTATTTCTCAATTGAGTTTTTATTCTTGAGATTATATTGAAGTTTGTTCCATATAGATTTCCAAACGAAATATTGGGTGTGGTTGTTAGACCCCCGCTTTTTCAGCGTCCTTCCAAAACAAAAGAAGGAAGAGGTAACCATTTAATAGTTGATGCTTTACTAAATTACGAAACCAAGAATAACACGAAACACCGATAATGAACTAATAATTAACCACGAACAATATTAATATCCCGCAAAGAATAACATAAAAAAACAACAACAACAAACACAACAAATAAATTATCCGAGAGACAAGGTACCAACATAACCAAAGAAAGACGAAGGAAAAAGCAACATAAAGAGGAAGCGCGTTAAGCAGACTGAAGTGTAGACAACTCATGCCGCTTCTCCTCAAGATCCGCGCGAACCTCTTCTTCTGTGGTCTCAGTCCGTATCACCTCATCACTAGCCACCCCAACATCAACAACCAATTTATTTAACACCTATTTCTTTCTAACTGTTGCCTCAGAGCGCTTCTCCAGCTATTTTTACAACTTAGAAATCTGACTCGTGAGCCGAACACGGGGGTCATTATGACTTTTTATTTTCACCAACAACTCTTATAACCACCGTAATGGAAACTTGATACTGACTTCTGACCAAACGGTAGTATCCCAGCACAATATCGTCGCATCAAAAGGATCATCCCCTACCCGCGTGAGCTGGTCGGAGACTTCCAGGAGGTTTTTGGTCATGTAGAACAAAGTGCGAACATCCCGAAGATCCGCACTCGCCATGTTCCCGCCATCGCGCTCCATTATATCTCTATAAGTAACGGCGAAAAAAATTGGCACCCCCTCCATGGACGAGTGTATGCGTGTCAGGATCTACCCCAGCCTCGGCAGCACTCACTACTAAAGGAAAGTGAAGCTGCGCACCCTCACGATTTGCTGGCACAATGGGGACGACTGGTACATTAGGAACGCAAGTCCGCTTCTCCGAAAGAGCGGAAGAACCACTACCATCCATCCGAGCGCGTTTAATAGACCAGTCACCACCGAGGACTACGCACCGCACACCATATGTATCGGGTTTAGCAGTCTCTTTGCGCTTGTTACCCATATCCTAGCGTCAACGATGAAATTTTAGCAAACAAACGAATGAAAGTACAACGCAAAAAAAAAAAAAAAAAAAAAAAGGCAAACCTCAGGAATCGACGAATCAAGCGGAATATCAACAGGTTTAGGAAGAGATGTGGAAGAGCTAGAAGATGATTCAGAATCATTAGTAGAGCCTGAAAAATGAGAGATGAACACCATTGCGAAGAATAACTCAGATTTATTTTTATTTTTAAAAGGAGAGGAAAAGAGAGAGGAGAGAAGAATGATAAAAACAAGGACACGTATTAAATAGGAGGTTACCTTAGGGATCACCAACGGGTGGTGCCACGTGGGATGAGGACCCACCAAAAATAGACCAGCTAGACCCAGACGGGCTCATTGATTGCAAAACAACACTAGAGATGCTGAAGGTACACCTCTAGCACGAACAATCTCGGCCCCGAAAAAGGACGAACCGAAGATATGTGAAGACGTGGAATACTCAACCAGTCTCCTCGGAAAGATTGACCCCAAGATCCTTTAACTGGTCTACAAACGATGGAGTCAGACTACTACTAATGCCCCCAATATGTTGTGGTGCACTTCTCCAACGAGCCTGTTGAGGTTGTAAAGATGAGATATTAGCGGAAGAACAAGGGCGCAGGGTAGACAACTTATCTTCTTCTCATCTGGCCTTCTTTGCAAGGCTCTTCTTAGTCCAATCACTCTCAGGCATGTTCAGGTACTCTTCCATTACATAAGAAGGGGCCTTCCACCCCATAGGATTGCAAAGAGGAGCTTCCTGAGAGCACAATACCCGCCACTCATTTTATCAAAAAAAAAATGATGGAGATAAATGATAAATAAATGAAAAGCAAGAGGGAGAAGAGACAACAAGTATTTGCGCTGCCAGAGGACTAGCAGATGGTCTGGCAACCTCTATTCGCGGGGGTTTACGATCAAAAAATGACTTTGACCCTTTCTTCGGCCTTATAAGATCATGACCTTCAGGAGGAGCCCAAGAATTTACCAAGGGCTCTAAAGGGAGACCTTTGGTAGATGGAACGAGACGATGCACAACAGCTATACTATCATCAAGTTTAATACGGCCAGACGCATGAAGCGCTCGAAGGTCTTCATAGGATAGTCGTCGCGGTGAATAGACATTCGCGACACCGTTTTAAATGTGAAAGCATTCATGGTCTCCGATTCGAGTTGCATAAGCCACCCAGGTATTGACGGATAAGGTAACACGGGAGGATTTAGAAGGCGAGGGATAAGGATATCATCAAGAGGGATAACGCGCTTACCTCTGCGGAGTTCCCTCAGCTTTAGCACGCGTTTTAGATCGGGTCCACTGGTAAACTCCGCAATCGTATATGACTTGCCATCTGCCGGAGGAGGTAGAAGAATTTGTCATGTTCCGAGTATTCGGTCTCCTCAGAACCCCTGCTCATGGCTCCTTCTGACTCGTCAGATTCTTCAGATGAACTACTGGTGGGACTATTAGACATGGGAATACATAGGGAATACAAACTAGAAGTAAGGGAAGAGAAGAACTATAAGAAGAAATATAAGGGGGTAAACAAAGCAGCGGGTATATATATATATATGGAGTCTCAAGGCCTGAACGTGGCGGTTATACAAAGGGAATGGTAATCGCCAGAAAGTGAAAAGAAGAGCAAAAGTTTGAACGATAAAAGAAGGTCAAACTTCGCCTAGGGTCGTGGAGTCGATAAAAAAGGGAGGAAGTTCTCATTCCTAACTTCCTACAAAAAGAGGGGCGCTCGAAAAATCCTATGACTATCAGGTTATTTTAAAAATAACCCAATAGTCAGGGGACTAATGTTGATACATGAATAATAATACCCTTTAACGGGTTCGGGATACCCCTATGGGGAGGTGAGCCTAGTATGAGATGTGGGGACTTGGGTACTAGGCCCAAGTCCAATGAGATAAGAAGGACAAAGAAGGAATTAAAGGATAAGAAAATGATCATATTAAGGAATGGCATTAGAAGTAATTAAGGAGGTTTAGGACATGTGTCATGATATCATAAAATGAGGGACTTTTAGGAAAGTATATATAAGGAAGGACAAGGTACAAAGGAAAGGCAACTCTCTATCTTACTATTCCTAGTAAATTAGGGTCATGAGGTGTGACTAGGACGGGTTGAACCAAAACTAAAATCACCTTTCAACAGATACGACTTGATTGATTCTTGGATATTGGTCTGGAATCATCTAAGTACTCTCACACATAATCAGGTTCACGGGCTTGCTTATGTAAACTTTCTGATTGTGAGATAAAGATATATAAGCTATTCGTAAAATTTCTTGATTGAGTTTCATTAAGTTAAACTCTCGGAATTGTATTCGAGTTTAGTCCATACAAGTTTCCTAAGAAAATTTGGTGGTGTATTTTGGTATCCCCACATTTTCAATTGGTATCATACCAGGCAAACACGCGAAAGACCTAATAAGTCTAAGTTTGAAGCAATATGATTTTATGGATGAACATACTATCTCTAATAACGTATCACTAGTTCAGAATCAACCATATGATTTTGTTGAAAGTTTGGATTCAAAGACTGGAGAAAACTATCGATCCTGAATCAATTATGAAAACCTTCACGAAATCACCTCGAGTGATGAAAAAACTATGGATAACTGGGAAATACGCCTAGAAAAAAAGTTGGATGAACTTTCCAATGATAATGATTCATATATTTATAGATATATAGATAAGGAATTGTATTGTTCTTAGTACAGTTTGTTATCAAGATCCGGAGATATGAGAGGTATCAGAGATAGACAGGGAAGATCAGACGAAGAAGAAGAGAGAATTAGACGAAATAGAGAAGAAGAGATGAAGATAATCTGTTCAGGATAACACATCCTAAGGGTTAGAGATTCATTCATTCATTAATTGATGCCTTCTTCAGATACAGAAGCCGCCTTATATAGCTAGGCTTATCTACCAAATCTAACGACCATAAACAGCCGATCTGGCTAGTACTAAACCAACCCTTACAAATGATAAAGACACCTTATCACATGCTAAATACTACTAATAAATATGATAAAGAATCACAGTCTACCCGGTAGGGGCATTCCTCTCCAAGGAAGGTACATGGCATGAAGTCTCAAGATATGCTAATCTATTTGATCTTTGTATGAAAAAAAAAAAGATGACGACTTATTGTCTCATTGGATTTTTGACTCCTCTCTGTCGAGAAAAAATAAATTGATAAAGGTCTTTAAAGGTCATGATTATGGTTATCAACTAATTCAATCCTTCTTAAATATCGTGAAAAAAATATGTACTTTCAAGGAATTTGAATGTGAAAATCTTCTCGAGATTTCTTTTTATTGAAAGAGAAACTTGTTGAAGCTGAAACAAGGATTAACTCTCAACAAAATAGTTTTGATGACAGAGAAAGTGCTTATCTCGCTTTATAGAAAAACGCCTTGAGGATAATTTAGTTGTCGCTCTTGATAAGATCAAGGTATTAGAAGAGGACTTGAAAAAGTTAAATACTAGTTCAAACAAATTAACCACTATGCTAGAAAATTAAAAATCATCGCGGATACACGGAGATTGGGCTATAAGGGAATAGATGCTCCAAGTATTAGCAAAGAGGTAAAATTTTCCAAGGCTAGTGATTCTTCTCAACCAAAGGTTTCCAACTGATGGCAAAAGTTACATACCTACACCGCCCATTAAGGGTCGAAAGAGAAAAGTATATCAACCTCCAACCAAAGACACACGAATCCAGTAAGAAAATTCTTTATGTTTGCTAAGGAATGAGAAACTTCTGAAGTAAAGATCACTTGCAAAGGGGATGTCATTTTCTCATAAAGAATGAGAAACATCACGATGTTCTTGTTTGGACATCACAAGAAGTGATCAAACCTAGATCATATGTTAAGTCTAACACCCTTCACATTACGGGTTTTCAACGCCCAACCTTGAGGCAAAGGAATGGTTCTATGATAAAATTTGATTTTCCTATAAACGTCATAATTTAAGCCTTTTCACAACCGTAATGATTATAAAAAGCATAACTTTGTAAAGTCGAAGACAAGATCCAATGCTCCCAATTGGAGAAATACTAACTTGCAAAAGAATAGTCAATTTCGCTCGAGAAATCTTTGGAGAGAATAATGGGAATAAGGTTCTGGTTGTTCCTAAACGTACTCAGAAGTGGATACCAAACAAATTCAATGATGCATTGAGTGTAAAAGGGAATGATCTCCCAGAAAATTCCATGACTATGGAAAAGGCAAAATCCATGATTTTTGAAGTTAAGAATTTCTTGAAAAAGATGGATATAGATCAAGGGTTCAAAAAGTGAAACTCAAGAATATGTAAGAAGAAGCAAACTAAGCCAAAAACTATAGAATGGTAAAAATCCATAAATGCGAAAGTTTGTTTCAATCACATGTGGTGAGCAAGACATTGTTCACCCCCAACACAACTTGATTGTGTTGAAAGTGCATCCACACCATGAAATGCCCTATTATGAATATGGAGAGGGAAGCACAAGAACTAGGGCGCACATATTATGCTGGGTAAGATATTGAATATTTGGTAAAGCCATCACGATTGGATTCATTTAAAAGGTATGTCTATAAAATTGAGAAAGCTTTTTATTATTTATTTATATGCTTGATGCCACGATCTATTAATATCAAAAATATTTTTTGTTATTCATACTCTTATTTGTCGCTATGTTTTGGTGGAAACCCGAGTATCACATGATTATTGTTTAAATATATACTTCAGTTCAATAACCAATGTTTTATAAGATAATAATTTTTATCTCTACCTTGTTGAGCCTACACTCCAAAGACATGATTACATGTCAAGAGGTTTATAATCTTTTGCCTAAATGGTTTATGACAATAAAATCCATAATGGTTGTCATGCTTGTCTTCTATGCATCTATAAAAAGTCAATGTGGTTATATGCGATTCAAGGTGTACCCCGTCGCTTGTGAGTTCAAATTCTAATGACCAAGTGGGTATCAACTAGGGTTGTCAATGGGTCCGGTCCTCCTGGTATCACCGACCCTACACGATAAAAGTCGGGTCCGGTTCTAAAGTTGTGGACCTTTAACAAGACCCATAAAAATCCCGGGTACCCGTAGGGTATTAAGAAAATTATAAAAAAAAACTTCAAAAATTTAATATATTTCTATTTTTGACTTGAATCTAAAAAAAAAAAATTTATTTCTTCATTAATGTATTAAATAAAGATTAAATGTAAGAAAAAAACGAAAATTTTAAAAAAATCTAGCCAAAATTAACAAAATACTTATAATTTTGCTAAAAAGATGAATAAAAGTTAGAATAACCGGTACCCATTACATCTTCGGTACCAACGGTATTACCCATTTGGACCTCGTTAAGATTCGTCCAATCGGGCATTAATGGCCGTTCCAAAGTTAATGGTCTAACTTTATGACCGTAACCGACCCATTTCTACGATCCATTTAGGTCCCGCATGGGTACCCATTGATTTACTTCTAGTATCAACACTTTTATGCTCTTTTAGAGTTCTCCATGCCTACTCCTCGATCCCCCGCGACAAGAGACTAGAACGGATCTATGGGAATTATGCATAATAAGTTTAGAGGGATATGTAATGGATATTTTATCTAATCATAATGTTGATATTTAAACTTAGGTTTTGAGTTAAACTCTCAAAACATGATAATCATATTGATTCCGGGTACATCATTCACCATTAGCTAAGAGATAATGGATGTAGGTGAAGTACTTCTAATAGATAAACCAATGCTATGTTAATGATCCATGTACCTTGTGTATCGTTTATGTCTACCTAACTTGATTTGTGTTTAAGATTCTTAAATGTTCAAGGTTTGAAAGAACAAATAATGTCATGAAATGCGATGATTTAATAATTATTGGTTATATGCGTTGCAAAGTCTTATGAGATATATATGTCCTTTACTTTATGTAATATCCTCAAAACTTAAATTATTATGTTCTCTAAAATAAAAATAACAAACTTTGTAAATTTTTGCGGTATTTATCTACTTGTGATCACACTTTTTTTGTGGTTACCTTGACTATCTACTTTGTAAGATTTTCTTATGTTGAGTCACACCGACTAAAATTATCTCTTTGTTCGTAACGGGTGTTGAGATTAATTTATGTCGATGTTCTGGGATACAAGTCCATATGTGATTTTTTAATGTCCCACAAAATCCTTCTTTTTCATTAAAGTAAGGTCACTCATGATGTTCTTTAGGAATGACATCAAATGGGGATAGTTCTTAAATGAACTTGTGCTTAAAAATTGTTATATATTTGTTGGGAGAGTGGATGTGGAATTTATAAGGGATGCATGTATCTTAAATCTCCTAGAAGAGCGTTAAGTATTTTTTTTACTCTGTGATATCATCTAAATTAAATTTGATATGAATCCTTTTAAGTCTAAAAATATCTTTTGATTGAATTCATTCTGATCCCATAATTTTTTACCTTTGCCAATTTTTATTGACAAAAAGGGGAGAATTAATTAGTAGTTTCACACTACATACATATGGTTTATAGATCATTATGCAAGGGGGGTGAATCAATATCTATAGGTTTCACCTATTATGCAAAATATGTAAGTATAAATTAAGGGGGAAAAACATATCACCGTAGTATTACTTCGAAGTTATGATACAATTGAACTTTGGAATAATGTTATGTTTCTGTATAACGACGATTGAGAATATCTGTTTTCAAAGTTGTTATCGCTATAGATCTTCAACAACATCGATGCTGAGTTAAACACGTTCAGAATCATTGTAACTTGAAGTAACGAAGATTTCAAGGAGTTGAAGAACCAAGAGAATCAGGCATGATGAATACTGGAGTTTTGAAGCTTTTTTTTTATCCATATGTATTGATAGTTTTGTCACTAAAATTGACAAAATGGGAGATTGTTATAGCATTGCTCGGTCTAACTCACAAATGTTGCTATCTCAAGCTTGTTGTCAAATTTAGTTGTCAAAACTATATCTTGATTTTTAGTCTACATTTAGTGTGTCTCAGATTAGGATAGAAGTGTGTAGTTGAGTATCAGATTCACTATGGTCTACCGCTTAGCTTAAGATCAACATGAGCTTGGATAACTTAACATAAAATGGTAAGTGGAAGACTAACTACCTATTTTTCAAAGTTTTCACCTTTCTATCGGTGAGACATTGTCGCATGACTAAATTAGACAAGACATGCATAAAAGAAAATTGAATAATCCTTATCTTAAATATTGTTCTCTAAAATATGACTACTTATGCTTAAGAACATTTGTTCATACTTCATGAATTTGTTAACAACAATTTATTATTCATGGCTTAAATTATGATTCAAGATTTAATCATTTGAAAATAGACTGAACAGTAGATATACCATTGATGTTATTCAGAATGTTTCTTAAATTGATTATTAGAGAGTGTTAGAGCACTCACTACTTAGTGTAACTTGCAAGCATTTCTATTATCAAGCTTGTTTGTTAATGTTAGTGATCAAAACTATAAGGTTTACCCTATGGGGATGGCTAAACCTTTCTCCATATGCATGCCATTGGTTTGAAAACTGGCCGCACCAGTATGGGGATAAAAAAGGTAAGTGGTTGAGTCTCCACCCAATCTGTTGAGACTACACCATTAGCGTGTGTGTAGACCTTGACCGCTTGAAGTGTAGTAGTTCAACCATTCGTGGATTTGAAACCACCAACGGCTCTTTTCTCCAATGCTTAAAATGGCAAAAATCAAAATTACACCAAACTTTTACACAAAAATTCTATCTTTCAATCTTATTATCTTTAAAAATGGCAAAAGTTTGAATCCCAACTTGACTTGGCTACCCAACTTGATTTTTCTCGAGGGTGCTTCTGAATCCTACTTAATAAGAGGATATGTGTGAAGGTTATAAAGAAATAAAAATCAAAGAAGTTTACAAGTTTTTGGATATTAACCAAATCAAACTCCAACTAAGAGAAGACCAAGAAAGTTCAAGGAAGGAAAATTTGAAGGCAAAGAAGAAGATAAACAAAGGAGACTCTGTTCATGAGTTTATTGATTGGAAGTTTGGTGAAATGAAGAAGATAAACGAGATGAAGAACATTGTCCCAAATTTTTACTTTTAAAGTTTTTGTTGTAAGTTATGTCATTATATAGATGAATGAAAGAGGCACTAATGTAAATTAAAATTCTAAACTTTTAATGAAAGATACACTAGTTTTTTATATTAATATCTTAAAATTTAAATTTGATACAAATGATAGTTGCATCATACAAACGTAAAGATGCATCATATTTGGGAAGTTACTCTAAACTTATCATATTTTGGGCAACACCCTCAAGATAAGATAACAACCCTCAAAGTGAAAAATTTGTTCCAACCGTTCCGCCATTAGATTGCATACACATTTGCTCCATATCATTTGCATTTGGCCATTTTGTCGGTTTCGATAGCCTCAAAGAAGTGTGAGATCCCACAACTTCACATCCTTGCCGATTATTCAAGTGATGACACGATCCATTTGCATTTCGATTATTGAGGTTCAATATTTATTCTTGAAATATCTGAAATATGCAACTCCATGCAACCTCTTGATGTTGATTTTGTCCATCATCAGCCATATCTTGCATAACAAAAACATAATTCCGCAAATGGATTCATCTTCGACATGCTAAATTTGCGAGGCTCAACTCAATCACATATTGGATTTGTGGAGTGAAAGAATGAAGATTGAAGAAATGAAAGAGTTTAAATGAAATTGATATTGGTTTATATGCAGAAATGATGATCGTTGGATGAGATGGATATGAGCGTGTCTAGTCTAGACCGCTCGTAGGACTATCTAATCTGTGTAAACTAATCGAGCTACTATCTAAATCTGATCTTCCTGTCTGCTAAGTGGCAATTTTCCACTTAGCTAAAGATGCTTTACACCTCCATAGTGCAGGCATAAAATGGAAATACGAATGTTTCTCACACCCATAGAAGTAGTTTGTCTTGATTTTTAGCCTACTTATAGTGATTTCTGACTAGGATAGATTGTGTAGTTGGTTAGACTTCAAGGCGCCATCAATCAAGATGAAGAAGTACTAAGGAGAGCTTGTGGAACTTCATCAAAAAAAGTATGTGGAGACTAAAACTCATTTATCACTTGGAAAGTTTATTTCTACTCTATCTCCTATATTGAGACAAAAGTCGTATTACTATATAGTATTCGATTATGCACATTTGAGATTTCGAGTTGAGTTTAACTCGCTTACATATTTCTCGAAATATGTGTTGGTAAGATTTCGCTTCAACCAAGTTTATCTTATATTCTTGACGTGTGGTTGCAGGAAATCCTACACTACACCCTTGATAAGAATTTACTGTAATTAAGACATATTTGAAGATTAAAAACAACACTTCATTATTTGATTCTCAACAATGTTTACAAGAAACAGAAGAAATCAAGAATACAACCGCTCTCTTGAATTTTCTCTCTCCTCAAGACTTTCTCAACACTCAAAAATACATCATCCACTTTTTGAATCTACTGGGTTTCTTTATATAAGATAATTACATAGTGGATGACAGCTAATCTGTCCTTTAATTTTGGATCTGACTCGCGATATTACTGCAGTAGTTATAATGTACATTCTCGCAAGCGTCATGACCATCGCAAGATAATCACTCTCTCCCCGTGTTTCTTCATTCGTCATCTATTACGTCATTCTTCAAATCATTCTGTGACACTCGTGAAGTGTTGTTGAAGAACTCGCGGTGATGTTCGCAGATGTGTTGTTAATCTCGCAAGAGTAATATCATGGAG